>CM049568.1:25250906-25603406 GCA_027123335.1 Amphiprion clarkii
ATTGATTATTCTAAATTGCCCGTAGGTGTGAATGTGAGAGTGATTGTGTGTCTCTGTGTGTAGCCCTGCGACAGACTGGCGACCTGTCTAGGGTGTCCCCTGCCTTCGCCCGAGTCAGCTGGGATAGGCTCCAGCCCCCCCCGCCGCGACCCTAGTGAGGATTAAGCGGTGTATAGATAATGGATGGATGTTAAGTTAAAGGAGTTTTATTCGTGACGTAAAACCAATCAAATCACTCCAGAAGACAGAGCGACCACAGGTAGATAAAGGTTCAGAGCCAAAGTAGCACCATTTTTAAATTTATTTATTACCGTAAATCAGTTAAAAATAAAATACTGATAATCAGTAAATCAGTCAGCCCACAATTACTACAATTCTACAATGTATTTCTCTTTCCTTTGACTTGTTATTTGTACAATATACGATGTATATGATGGCGTTTTTTTCATCCCAAAGGCTCTACTATGATGTTTTCTAGGAGACATACCATGCTACTCTGGTTGTTCTGGCTCTGGGCTGCTGCACTCCTCCTCTGTTGTTTTCTGGATTGTACTCAGCTGCATGCCTTCGTCCACCCGGCCTCCGTTGACTCGTCCCGCCTGCCGTCTCTGGAGCTGAAGCTGGATTGGAACAGACCAAAGTACAGTCCAATCACGATGCCAGCTGCCTCTCAAAAGGCTCCTTCATCTGGCAGGTGGCGGCACTTCTTCTGAGGGGAAGCTGAGCTGGCCCCGCAGAACTTTGGAGATGTGTTCCAGTGGTTGGTGGATGTGTGGGGAGATAGAGAGGGACCTTTGAATTGTTCACAAAGGAAAACAGGGAACCCACTGGTAGTTTTAGTTTAGGCTGCTACTGCGGTGTGTTTTTGGGTTTTAAGAGGTGAACAGGAAGAGTTTTTTTTTGTATTGATTATCTTTTACTTTGTTCCTGGTTGGAATGCCCATCAATGTCAACATGAAGTTCACTTTTAGTTCTGTTTATTTATTTTTATGTTGCTAACACCCATTTGTTTTTAACCCCCTCACATGTTGTGTTGTTGTAAACTTCCTCTTTCAAATAAATTCTCGTCTAACCCTCTGGAAACCAGCGTTTGGACTGTTTTGGTGTTGCTCCTCACCTACTTCAGACAGCCGGGACAAAACAACGTTTTGTGGACCAAAGGCAATACTATGATGTTTTAAGAGCGACATGCTATACTCTGACGTTTTTTGGACGACATGCTAAACTGTGACGTTTTTTGGACCAAAGGCTATACTATGACGTTTTTAGAGCGAGATGCTATACTATGACGTTTTTTGGACGACATGCTATACAATGATGTTTTTAGAGCGACATGCTATACTATGACGTTTTTAGAGCAACATGCTATAGTATGACGTTTTTAGAGCGACATGAAATACTGTGACATTTCAAGAGCGACATGCTATACGATGACGTTTCTCGAGCGACATGCTATACTATGATGTTTTTTGGGCGACATGCTATACTATGACGTTTTCAGAGCGACATGCTATACTATGACATTTTTAGAATCACATGCTATACTATGACGTTTTTTGGACGACATGCTAAACTATGACATTTTTTGGACCAAAGGCTATACTATGACATTTTTAGAGTGACATGCTATACTGTGATGTTTTAAGAGCGACACGCTATACCATGACGTTTTTAGAGCGACATGCTATACCATGACGTTTTTAGAGCGACATGCTATACTATGATGTTTTTAGAGCGAGATGCTATACTATGACGTTTTTATAGCGACATGCTATACTCTGACGTTTTTTGGACGACATGCTATACTATGACGCTTTTAGAACGACATGCTATACTATGACGTTTTAAGAGCGACACGCTATACCATGACGTTTTTAGAGCGACATGCTATACCATGACGTTTTTAGACCGACATGCTATACTATGACGTTTTAAGAGCGACATGCTATACTATGATGTTCTTTGGACGACATGCTATACTCTGACGTTTTTAGAGCGACATGCTATACTATGACGTTTTTAGAGCGACATGCTATACTATGACGTTTTAAGAGCGACATGCTATAGTATGACGTTTTTAGAGTGACATGCTACGCTATGACGTTTTTAGAACGACATGCTATACTGTGACGTTTTAAGAGCGACATGCTATACTATGACGTTTTTTGGACGACATGCTATACTACTGACGTTTTTAGTGTGAGATGCTATACTATGACGTTTTTTGGACGACATGCTATACTATGACGTTTTTAGAGCAGCAGGCTATAGTATGACGTTTTTAGAGTGACATGCTACGCTATGACGTTTTTAGAACGACATGCAATACTGTGACGTTTCAAGAGCGACATGCTATACGATGACGTTTATTGGACGACATGCTATACTATGACGTTTTTTGGGCGACATGCTATACTATGACATTTTTAGAATCACATGCTAAACTATGACGTTTTTTGAGCGACATGCTATACTATGACATTTTTAGACCAAAGGCTATACTATGACATTTTTTGAGCGACATGCTATACGATGACGTTTTTAGACCAAAGGCTATACTATGACGTTTTTAGAGTGACATGCTATACTATGATATTTTGTTGAACGACATGCTAAACTATGACCTTTGTTGGACCAAAAGCTATGCAACGACATTTTTTGAGCGACATGCTATCTATGACGTTTTTAAAGCGACATGCTATGCCATGACGTTTTTAGACCAAAGGCTATCCTATGACGTTTTTAAAGTGACATGCTATACTATGACAATTTTAGAGTGACATGCTATACTATAATGTTTTTAGAGCGACATGCTATACCATGATGTTTTTTGGACGACATAGTATGCTATGACGTTTTTTAGACCAAAGGATATACTATGTTTTTAGAGCGATATGCTATACTATGACATTTTTTGGGTGACATGCTATACTATGACGTTTTTAGAGTGACATGCTATGCTATGACGTTTTTAGAACGACATGAAATACTGTGACGTTTCAAGAGCAACATGCTATACGATGACGTTTACTGGACGACATGCTATACTATGACGTTTTTTGGGCGACATGCTATACTATGACATTTTTAGACCAAAGGCTATACTATGACGTTTTTTGAGCGACATGCTATACGATGACGTTTTTAGACCAAAGGCTATACTATGACGTTTTTAGAGTGACATGCTATACTATGATATTTTGTTGAACGACATGCTAAACTATGACCTTTGTTGGACCAAGAGTGACATGCTATACTATAATGTTTTTAGAGCGACATGCTATACCATGATGTTTTTTGGACGACATAGTATGCTATGACATTTTTTAGATCAAAGGATATACTATGTTTTTAGAGCGACATGCTATACTATGACATTTTTTGGGTGACATGCTATACTATGACGTTTTTAGAGCGACATGCTGTACTATGACGTTTTTAGAGCGACATGCTATACTGTGACATTTTATGGACCAAAGGCTATACTATGACATTTTTAGAGCGACATGCTATACTATGACGTTTTTAGAGCGAGATGCTATACTATGACGTTTTTTGGACGACATGCTATACGATGACGTTTTTAGAGCGACATGCTATACTATGACGTTTTTAGAGCAACATGCTATAGTATGACGTTTTTAGAGTGACATGCTTTGCTATGACGTTTTTAGAGCGACATGCAATACTGTGACGTTTCAAAAGCGACATGCTATACGATGACGTTTATTGGACATGCTATACTATGACGCTTTTTGGGCGACATGCTATACTATGACATTTTTAGAATCACATGCTGTACTATGACGTTTTTTGGACGACATGCTATACTATGACGTTTCTGGAGCGACATGCTATACTATGACGTTTTTTGGGCGACATGCTATACTATGACGTTTTCAGAGCAACATGCTATACTATGACATTTTTAGAATCACATGCTATACTATGACGTTTTTTGGACGACATGCTAAACTATGACGTTTTTTGGACCAAAGGCTATACAATGACATTTTTAGAGCAACATGCTATACTATGACGTTTTTAGAGCGACATGCTATCCTATGACGTTTTTAGAGCAACATGCTATACTATGACGTTTTAAGAGCGACATGCTATACTATGATGTTCTTTGGACGACATGCTATACTATGACGTTTTTAAGAGCGACATGCCATAGTATGACGTTTTTAGAGCGACATGCTGTACTATGACATTTTTAGAGCGACATGCTATACTGTGATGTTTTTTGGACCAAAGGCCATACTATGACGTTTTTAGAGCGACATGCTATACTATGACGTTTGTTGGGCGACACTCTATACCATAGGCTTTTTAAATTGACATACTACTATGACGTTTTATTTTATTTTTTAGCAACATATAAGAATTTGAACAGTTTTAAAAATTACTATGCTTTTACTTGTGCAATGAAATATTATTCTATGGCATTTTTTAGACGACATATACTCTGATGTTTTCTTGAAAAACATACTACTTTGACAATATACTGCAGGGGTCAGGTATCCGTGCACAGTAATTTGCTGCACAGCATCTGACTAACTGTGCGGTGCTCCCCCCTCCACCACCCCACATCCTTATCCCAACTATCCTTGTGTTATGTCATGCTTTGCCTGTTTGCGGGTTTTGGTTTTTTTTTTAGGTTCCTTCTCAAATTGAATTTCCCAACATTGGAGGTTTCATTTGGTACAACAAGCCTTTTTTTTTCATTTACCCTCTGCTATCCCTACCCAGATCCCAACGTGTCCTTTTTCTTTTTTCCTCAAGAAAGATGCGCGCAGCACTGCGCAGCAGCCGGAGCTGTTACTGGCAGGGCAGCTCAAATGAAATTTCGTTGTATATGAAAGTGTGCAATGACCAATAAAGACTGATTGATTGATGACATTTTTTGAACCACATATCATCCATGACAATTTTAGGCAACATCCTATCATTTTGCGCTTTTTGAACCACATAATAATCAGTTGGGTCTTTTTGCCGACATGCTATACTATGAACTACAGGCCATACTATGTTATTCTTGAAAAGTATACTCTACTTTGACATTTTCTGAACTCCATCCTATATTATGGCATTATACACAGAGTGCTTTGGTTACATGTTGATTTATAATCTAGATTTCTTTCTGTTTTGTTTTTTGATGGGATTACCACAGACCTGACCGTGAACACCGTTGACACCCACCTGAGGGAGACGCTGCCTAAGATCTCAAGGCTGCTTGGTCGTGGTCTTTCTGGTCCTGCTCCAGAACGCCTTCATCAACTACGTCTTCTTTTGAAGAGGCCCTCAGATGCAGCAATCTCTGACCTTAAGGAGGAATTGCTACTTTCACTCTGTAACGAGACGGCGGTTATTTTAAAGACCCAGCTCCTGGTGGCTTTGAGTGAAAGTTTAACCCCCATCAAAACGGAACTACAGACAGTTAAATCTGAGCTGTCGGTCAGTATTTCAAACATCAAGTCCGACTTGGCTGCCCTAAAGCACGCTGTGGGTGAAACGGAAACTTCACTCTCCACATCACCGACGACATCGTCACACTCCAAAGCAGAGCACCTGTCTGCTGAACTTTTAAAAGTGGACTATAAATGTGAAGAATGTGAGCAGCAGCAGACTGTGAGCAGCGGAACAGATGTGATCAGAAAGAAGTCATTTTCTTTTTTCTTTTCTTTCTGGTTGACTTGATGCTGTCAGATGCAGATGTTGGAGCTGATTCTGATCTTTCAGGATAAAAAAGCTCCTTTTCCTTCACAGACTTATTCTCTCAGGTTTTCTCTGCTATTTATATTTTTATTATCTGTGATTATTTCATTATTTCTTTATTGTAAAAATAAAGTTTGAGGCATAAAGACTCATTTAGTTATTTTAATTATGAAATCTTTGATGTAGCAGAACTAAACTTCCATTTTCCTTCTTGTACTTCTGATACTAGAACTAAAAGTATCTTCAACACGGATCATCTGCTTTTATTGAATCAGCAGCAACATCACAACAACAAATGAGACAATTTTCAACAAATTAATGAAACTGATGTCATTTAAAACTATCATCTGTTTTAGTGTCAAATTAAAGCTGATTACTGACAACTAGAACATTAAAGTTACTGTTTTAATCACATTTAAGTTTCCTGAACGTTACATTAATGTCAACCAGCCACAGTTTTATGAACTTAATGAACCACATTACAGGAACACAACACACTTCAGCTGTTTACATGCAACTCAACATATTAGCTTGATGCTACGTTAGCTGTAATCAGGCTATGCCTGAGCAGCTAGCTCGGTTAGCATCGTTAACATTAAAGCTAATATTTACTATGCTAACTTTCTTCTCTGGTCAACACACACTGAAACAAACTCCACCAACATCTGGAGTGCATGGCACACATTACATCTGACACTAAAGCTGCATATAAAGTGCATTAAAAGCGGCACCGATACGAAAATAAACATTTACTTACCGAACTATCAGAGTCCTTTCAGTGTCTGCTGGTAGAATCAGCCGAAGGTAGAAAACTGGTTAAAACAAGCCAATGGGCAGGAAAACTGTCTGTGGAAAATGCTCTGCTGCTCCACCGATAAATAAACCAACAGTTATTATATCAGAATTAATCCAAACGAGGAGAACAGAGTCTCTGCTGCCTCCTCCATAGGACCTGTCAATCGTTCCAGACCGGACTGTCAATCAAGTAGTCCCGCCCCCTGGCTTCGCAAAACTTTAACGCTCTATAAAAAAAAAAATAAATATTGATTTATTTTAAGATCGGCCACCTGATCTCTCATTCTGACCATGAAAACTAACGAAAAAATATGTATATACAGTCTATGCACCGTACTCTGTTTGGCTCCACACTTGCTGATGACCACTTCCGGTCTCAGAAAATGAAAAAGCTGACCTTTTTTCATGACTGTCTAAAACTACAGTTGTAGTTATCGGCTGAAAAACTACAACTCCCGGCAACAACGTCACTTCCTGTTGATGGGGACGGGAGCCTCTCAGGTATGGACACATAAGAATCATGTGACAGGTCATGGCCACAACGTGATCACGCTTATTTCAACGTAAGAAGTCCTCCAAATACCGGAGGTCTGGTTTATAAAGAGTTTTGTTGTGTGCGCTTTATTGTGTATTTTTACAAACCCTTCAATGAAAAAGCACCCTGAGACCTGGTGAATGTGTGAAATGTTAGTGTAACTCCCCAGATTTTATATGCAAAAAGAATTATCGATCTATCTTATCTGGTTTAAAATCTACAGCCAATCAAAAATCAATATGCAAAACGTAGCGCCGGCGCTACGCTGGGTTCTAAAGGGTTAATGAATTATGAAGGAATAAAACGGCATCATGTCCTATTCCTGGATAATCCTCATACTGATCTGACACTGATACATTTCTGACATAAAATGAACATCATTTTTCAACAAAAGTACCCAAAAAATGAGCAAATACAATTTAAAGCAATTTTATTGATGACAACAAATGAGTGAAAACGAGTAGTAAAACATTTCCATCTATTGCAGTCATCACAGAAGGCTGATCATCTTTTGGGAAAGTGTTTTTTCAGCAACATAAGTCATTTTGTCGCTGGAGCAAAATGAAATGAAGTTCATGGATCACCGGGCGTACCTGTCAACGGCAGTCATAAAATGAAAAATTACAAAGACAAACTGCACACTTAATTGCCCAGTTAAGTGTTGAGGTAATGTGTAAAATATTGTTCTGATGAATGGGCAGAGTACAATCATTCATACATAAAAGATGCACAAAGAGGTAACATGAATATTCAGACACCGTTTTTCTATTGCACACTAAGATCAATTGGTATAACTGCAACAGAGGACACTTGATTTGAAGAAAATAAATAGAGAAACAAATGTGACCGAGGAAGCACCTTGGTTCCTAGATGATGCTTCAGACTTTAAATCAATAAAATAAATTACACATTAGTCAGGCTGACATTTTGAGATGCAGAAACCGGAGATAGAAGCCACAATAAAATTAAAAAATTAGCTTTCCGGCGTGCTTGACAAAGGCTCTGTCACACCTTCGCCACGTTGTTTTTCACAATAAAGCAAATGTACCGTTGTTGTGAGGGTGAAATTTACAGTGCGATGCAAAAGTAAAACAATAACAAATACAAAGGTGAGTATAAGGTCATATTGGCAACCTAAAAAAGCACTTGAATGTAGTTGAATCAGGTTCAACTTCCCAACCGATGCGAGATATGAGAGAGATGGCGTCAGAGAAAAGAGACAAACTGTACGTCTGTTCACTTGTAGAAGTTTGTAAGTTATCAGCACGTTTCCAAAAATCTTCCTCCCACGGAACCCATCACGTGAGCGAAGAGTTCCTTATGTTCTTTTGTCTTCGTACCACATCAGGTTTCGCCAGGCAGAAACCAGATGACTGACGGGCCGGTAAAAGTGTTCAGGAAAAAAAGTGCATCATATTTTGTCAAATACTGAGAAATAGCGGAACATTAAAAACAACACTCTTATAATAAACATCTGAAATATCTTTTTTTTTTCTCACTAGTGCAACAACAGACTGGATCAAATAAAGAGAAACGTTATTAACCTGCAGGCAATCAAAGCTCTTTAAACATCTAATAATTTTCTTGCCACAGTAGCAGAACAGTTAAGAAGGCAACTTAATGATTGATGCGTGAACACAAACATGCCAACATTATACACGTCGCTCTTTTTTTTTTATAGAAATAAATAGCTGAATTTTCATCTTTATCCTCTTCTTAAATAATTTCCATCTCTATATGACTCTGATGCACATTTAATATAAAGTATCTAATACACAACTGCAATTTCAACACTACTGTTATACATAATATAATTCTCTATGTTCATCTTTCATTCAGCTTTGGAGAGAAAACGCTTACAGAATGAAGACCTGTAAACTTCACCTTTTCCACTCAGTAAGTATGACCTTAGTATTATATAACATCAAATGTTGATCATTTTTTTCCTTGATTTTGTTATGTATATATATATATATATATATATATATATATATATTTGTTTTTTTACAAACGTTATATACAGAGTAGCTGATAACGAAGGCAGGATTGTCTAAAACTCAAAAATCGACAAGTGCTTTGTGTTTTCTCTATTGTGTCAGCAAAGTTTCCCGCAAACCTGTTTCCTTTAAATGAACTGAGTGGACAATCGGTGTAGGGTAATAATATGCAATACTGATAAGAACATGAAGCTATGGACATCCACGACTGTTCTGGAACATCATTATTACAATATGCAGTTACACAAGTCCTCATGAAGAGTTTGGACGATGAAGTAGCGACGGAAACCAGCAGCTAACAGCATCGATTATCAGTGAGTTGTGTTTGTTTGAATTTTAGCAAACCCACATGACTAACGCAAGCCAGTTGTCGGTGTGCAGAGGTAAGCAATCTGCTGGAAATGTGGAAACTAATGTTCTGCCTGTCGTGTGAGTCATTTTCAAACCAACTATAAAACTGCATGTGAGCGTCTAACAGGAGCTCTGCTTGAACAGCTGCTCCAGTGATTCAGTATTGCACTTTCATAAAGTTTGGGGGACTTGAGTTAAAAATCAGTGCAGCAGAATGAGAGAAATCTTGACTTTTGGTCTGTAGTATGCATAAAAGTTTAAAAAAAAAACAAAAAAACACTGGATCCTGCTCCTCTGTTACACAGGTTTTTGTTAGGCCCTGCATGCCTGGTAAACACCCACATCTTTAACGCTCTACACCCATAATTTAAAGCCCAGAATTTCAGTTACGAGCCGAGATTATCAACAGATCCTCCAGAGCCACTGAACATATTATGCAACTGTTTTCACAGACTGATTAGTAGTTATTATGAAGTGGTTCTGAATGTATAAAATCAGCAAAATTCAGCGCAGATGCATGTACAGCAAGAGTCACTACTGCATGTATTGCTACTCATACTTGTTGAGAATTTCTGCAGCATACACTAAACTGTAGCCAAATCAATCTCCTAATTTTGAAGGCGACACCGAAGACCTGATCTCTTAGTTCTGCCAAACAGTGAAGGTGATACTTGTTCCATCCTGTAAAGGGTACAAGTGTCATACTAGCTGGGTGTCAGCTATGTAAGTGCATGGAAACACCAGCAGAGGGAGGCAGAGGATGTCAGCTGATGAATATAAATTAGGATTGTACAAGGGCTCGGCCAGGACAAGCCCTATAAATAGGAATGGCACAGTTTAGTATGGTAAAGTATGAAATTCAGATGAAATACAAACACTACAATACCTGTAAACACACCTGGAGACTTTGCACTATATGAAACACAACACCTTAAGAGCTGCTTACACTCAAATCCAACTCCAACAATGCTAGTCGAAGCGACTAAACACCTTCCCTCTTCATACGATAATGGCACATCGGAGAAAACGCTCACTGGAATGAGGACAGACACTGTCACGAATGGCACCAGTAATATCGGATACTGCTTCTCGCTCTCTCAAGACGAACAGACCCAGAAATACTACAATGATCAAAAACACCGAATCCAGATTTGTGACATGGTTTTTTGTTCGTACGAGGAAGCAGAGGATGGTAGAAGAGGCAAAATGCATCGCTGCCATGCAGTGTCTAGAAGACTGTCAGGGTCTGTGTGCTGCAGGGAGGCTGTCCCGTCTGTCGCTCTCTCCACAACGCCTAGAGCTGCTGCAGCACATTTCTGTTCTGGGTGGAAGCAGTAAGTGTTCACAGTTGTCCATTGTCCGGTTTTTAGCGTGCGGTAGTGCAGGACAGGCTGAATGAAAGCCATTCAGTGTATTTATTCATTCACTCATCCGCACAGACACAACACAAAGCTCCTGTTTACCCTTGAATGACAGAAATGAAGATCTCTCAGGAAACCTGCCAACATTTGATGTACTTTGGAGGAAAGTTTGCTTTTTTTGATGCTTTCTTGGCTCTGGTGCTGTGTGAAGCTCCTCTTAGACAGTTAAAATACAGCGCCACCACCTGACTCCAGGCATTTCAAGAAATGGATCTGTGCGACAACTCATTCCACTTTTATGGTGAAAGCAAAACACGACCGAGAAAGAGGACTCTGAGAGTTGTTGAGTTTTTAAAGTTTAGAACAGATCCTTCGTCTTGATACACATCGCAGAGTCCAATGGTCGAACTGAAATTAAGGACATGTTGATTTCAAATTAATTTTCAAGATTTGTACTTCTGGAATATGCACACTGAGCCCCGGTCCTGGTTCGTCATAAGGATCTTCTGTTGTTTCTGTTGGTGCTGCAGATGCATTCAACCCCAGGAAGCGGGCTCAGCTGAGTCTTTTTGATTGACCGGAGCCATGATGGCGCCTCTCCAAGACTTGACGAATCTGCACGAAAGATGTTAGCAGAGACTGTCTGCTTTCACGTGGAGGATTTTGGAGAAGCCAGGTCTCTTTTTCAGAGCCTGAAAGAACAAAGAAAAGAGAGATGACAGCATCTCATTTTCTCTGTGTGTGGTTTTTTTCTGATAGGCCGAATACTTGACAATCTACACTACCGTTCAAAAGTTTGGGGTCACCCAGACAATTTCATGTTTTCCATGAAAACTCACACTTTATTCATGTGCTAACATGATTGCACAAGGGTTTTCTAATCATCAATTAGCCTTTCAACACCATTAGCTAGCACGATGTAGCATTAGAACACAGGAGTGATGGTTGCTGGAAATGTTCCTCTGTACCTCTATGTAGATATTCCATTAAACATTTCCAGCTACAATAGTCATTTACCATATTAACAATGTCCACACTGTATTTCTGATTAATTCATTGTTATCTTCATTGAAAAAAAAAAAGCTTTTCTTTCAAAAATACAGACATTTCTAAGTGACCCCAAACTTTTGACTGGCATTGTATATTCTATTTTGCATCACTTTATCATATTTTATTATGTTGATTTTACAGTGTGTACAATTACAATTACTAACGCACTAAGATGCAGCAGCTTAAGGATGACTTGTTTGCTCCCTAAGCTGCACCTCTAGAGAACTTTATTTCAAACTATATTTACCAGCCAGTCAAGATATAGTTACATCCCCGCCTCTCCAGACTTAACTTTTCGAATATAAAATGTCATCATCTTATTCTTTCATCCAAATAAACATTTGTTTGAAATTATTTGGATTGCGAATTCTTGAGTTAAGTCCAAAAACATGTTTTGTGAGGTCACAGTGACTTCATGCATTCATGAGGTGGAACAGGCAACCAGAAAACATGATTTGTCAGCCGTCAGCGGCACGGAGGCATAACAACCTGTTATTCAACAGCTTTTAAACCTCCGTCTGTGGTTGGTTGTAAGGATGAGCGGATCCTCTCGCTGTAAGCTTCTGCTTGTGTGAGTTAGCAACAGCACATCCACAAACAACCACCACTGGGAGTTCAAGGACTGAGTCATGGTTTAAATGGTAGGTAATTGTGACAAAAATAGATGCATTATATCCACTTAACAACTATTGGCTTTACTGTTGATAATGTGTAAACAGCGGTGCAAAACTCCAAGGATACAAGGACATGATGACTAAAAAAAGAAGAAAGAATCCATAGTTAATGAAGCTAACTTCACTGTTATTCATTACCTTCACACAGTCAACACTGTACTGGATGGATGGCAGTGTCATAAGTACAACAGTAACCAGAGTGTGAGCTCACTGAAGGCAAAAACTGTATCTTTCTTTCATTCAGGTTTCTAAATGTGCGCACAGAATGATATTTATGTGGTTAAAAGATATGGGGAAAGATTCTTATCTGAACCCTAAAGGTTCAGCCTGAGTGTGGCGTTAGAACAGGGGTGTCAAACTCATTGTAGTTCAGGGGCCACAGGGACACAGGAAATGCTAACCAAACAGTAATACTATGGTTAAAAACATGAAATTACAGAGGAGGTAAGGGTAGGAATATCGAAGAAAAATTCTCATGTCATAGTTTTGGTTTTCTTTACTATTTAGAAACACAAACAGCTGAATTTGAATAAACCCATGCTGTGTTGACGACATAACTGTGGAATAAATTGCCAAAACACTTCTCAAGTTGAAATCAGAGATGGGATTAGTTTTGCTCTCAAGTAGGCTGGACCAGTTAAATCACAGCATAATAACCTATAAATAAACACAACTTGTAATTTTCCCCTTTGTTTTAGTGCAAAAAAAGTACATTCTGAAAATACCCACATTTAATGAAATATCTTTACAAAACATTATGAACAGCATCAAAAGTCTGAAGAAAAACATGAGAAATTTTAACAATATTATGCCTCAGTATATCATCTACAAAGGCACAAACATTTATAGTCCCAGGTATCTGGAACTCAACAATATAGTATTTAACTTTATGATCTACAGAACCGGGCTGTACAGTGGCGTAGTGGTTAGCGCTTTTGCCTTGCAGCGAGAAGGTCCCTGGTTCACGTCCCAGCTCGGACCTGGGATCTTTCTGCATGGAGTTTGCATGTTCTCCCTGTGCATGCGTGGGTTTTCTCCGGGTACTCCGGCTTCCTCCCACAGTCCAAAAACATGCTAAGGTTAATTGATTACTCTAAATTGCCCGTAGGTGTGAATGTGTGAGTGCTTGTGTGTCCCTATATGTGGCCCTGCGACGGACTGGCGACCTGTCTAGGGTGTCCCCTGCCTTCGCCCGAGTCAGCTGGGATAGGCTCCAGCCCCCCCCCCCCCCCCCCCCGCGACCCTAGTGAGGATTAAGCGGTGTATAGATAATGGATGGATGGATGGATCTACAGAACCTAGAAAATTTACAATTTACAGTTAATGTCTTCTCTGGAATTTTTACCCTTTGCAAAGTCGTCCCACGAGCCGGTTTTGGCCCGCGGGCCACAGGTTTGACACCCCTGCATTAGAATAAAGGTTATGGGATTCTGTATGTTTGTTGCTCATGAGAATGTGTATCTGCAGCTTGATTTTGTGTGCTAACCCTCTGGCAGTGTCTGAGCATTTTTGGTCACATTTTTACTCACAGTCAACTCATTTTTCTCTGTAATATAAAGATGAAGTCATGCACTTCTATGGAAACAGCACAACCATGACTACAACTCCAGAGAAATGAAAAATGTATTCTGTGTTTTATCCAAAGTCATAAAGCCAAAAATCATGAAATAAAAGTAAAGTTGAATTATTTTGATTATTCATTTAACAAGAATTGAAAAAAAAACTAGAAACAACATTTTGCTGCTTAATTTATTTAAACACTGACTGTTCAGCCTAGCTCAGATAAAATCCAGAATTTTTGCTACATGACCACAGTTGCATTGAGGAGCACACATTTTTATTTGGGGATCTGAGGATTATTGTACTGTGTGTTTCATCAGCTGAAATATCTGTATGTTAGACAAAATAAAAAGTGTTTAGAGGTGCGGTTACCTGCAGCTTGTTAACCATCTCATCAAACAATTTTCTAGCTTCGGGGCTGCTGGGGTCCTCAAAGTAGTCTTCTATACCAATCTGAACCACGATGGACTTCAGGTTGCGGCAAACACCTATGTGATTGGGAAGAGAATTCAAAGAGTATTAATATACAGCTTATCCAGTGTTCTCATATCAAATTAGGCATTTGATTTGTACATTTAGGACATAGTAAAAGCACTTTTGATTTCTTTTTGTGTAATATATGTGGTATGTGAAGCATAATAATGGCACCGCTGTGTACAAAGCGGGTTTCATACTCACTGTTGAAGTGGAGCAGGGCTTTTGGGGTGACTGGTGTGGAGGTGAGCACTAGCATCTCGAGGCCCTTCAGACCTTCTCTGCAAACCTCTGCTGCCACCTCCTGGTTGATTTCACTCACATGGTCCAACTCCAGCACCTGCAGGCGCATGCAGTTCCTCGCTGCACAGGTGGGGAAGATAAAGGGGAAATTAGAAATGATACAGAGAAAATGTTGAAATGCATGCCTATATAAATAATATATGAGCAGATTTATTTTTTTATTTAGCCAAAAATGGAGCAGGAAAAGGAGACATCCCAGAATATGCAGTGGGATTCAAATATCAAATATGAGAAAAACATTAATGAAGTCGAGGCTGTCTGCAACTAAAGCTCATGAATTAGTGTGGAAGTAACGTGAATAATGTATTTTCACACTGTAGCTGAAAGTGTTGGAGTGAACCCAAGTACAAGAAGAGTTATTTTTTACCCAGTGAGGCCAGTCCTTGAATCCCACATCCAGCTCCTCCCACTCCAAGAGCACGGAGGTGCGGCCAGCATCTTCCGATGGTCTGCAGACATCGGTTACTAAAGCGAGCAGGTTGTTGGCTGAAAGAAACAAATATTCCTCAAAATGCACATTCATACCTTTGTTAGCAAGGTTATCATAACAGATGATAGTTAGAGTTACTTTTGCAGAGATACTGCATATTTCTGCATTTATTACCATGGATGCAGTGGCGCCACCTGCAGGGAGATGATGTCTCTGCAACCTGCTCCAAGGGCCCAGATCACCTCCTGTCCAACTGGATCTGTGGCACTCCTGGAACAAGATAATTATGCACAATTAACATCCACATTAGATGCAATATTATGTACACCACCATTCAAAAGGTTGGGATCACTTAGAAATGCCCTTATTTTTGAAAGAAAAGCATTTTCGTTAAATGAAGATAAAATTAAATGAATCATAAATCCAGTCCAGACATTGTTAATGAGGTAAATGACTGTTCTAGCTGGAAACGGCTGATTTTTAATGGAATATCTACATAGGGGTACAGAGGAACATTTCCAGCAACCATCACTCCTGTGTTCTAATACTACATTGTGTTAGCTAATGGTGTTGAAAGGCTGATTGATGATTAGAAAACGCTTGTGCAGTTATGTTAGCACATGAATGAAAGTGTGAGTTTTCATGGAAAACATGAAATTGCCTGGGCGACCCCAAACTTTGGAACGATAGTGTACACCGATCCGCCACAACCTTATGACCACTGACAGGTGAAGTGAAAAACATCAATCATCTCGCTATAATGCAACGTTCTGCTGGGAAACCTTAAGTCCTGACATTTATGTGGATGTTTGACATTTACCCCCCATGTAACCCCCCACTATCCTTGATGCCAGTTGCCACCCTCAGTAGGAAAATGCACCCCGACACACTGCAAAAACTGCTCAGGAGTGGCCCGGGGAACACGACAGAACTAAAGTGTTCACCAGGGTTCTACACTCCCCAGATCCAAATCTTACTGAGCATCTGTGGGATGTGCCAGGATAAGCCTGATATAGGTAGGTCCCACCCTGCAACCCCCATCCCCATGACTCAGGACATCCCCAGAAATCCACTGTCCATGCCCCACTGGGTCAGAGGAGTTTTAGCAGCATAAAGAAGAGCAACACAATATTAGGCAGGTGCTCATAATGTTATGCTTGATCGGTGTATATAGGTATCGCATAAAACTAAGACCACAATGATAAAGGAGCATTTTTTGACAGCGTGGTCAGGGGATCTGAGTAAGGAAGTAAAGTTAGCTCATATAGCATCTTTCACAGCACAAAATCACAAAGCACTTAAACAAAATCATCATCAGGCCATAAAATCAACAAAGAGAGAAAACAAAAGCGTGATGTCCACCTGTAGGTTACAGCCTGCAGGGCTCGGCAGTAGCAGCTGGCCAGCCAGAGAGAGCGATCAGTCAGCAGGTTGGGGCAGTGAGAAATCTTCAGTATCAGCAGGTTACTTCCTGTGGCCTTTAACAATGCCTCCAGACCCTCTTCCAGACAGCCACTTCAATAAAAATGGAAAGGATGGTAAACAGACAAGTCATTCTTCCGTCCTTCAGCACTTCAGCTGCAGCAGCACTTCCACCATCACGAGCACATTAGCCAAATGTTCCCATAATGTTAGCAGCACTATATGCAAGAAGCAGCACGTCTCTGTAGCGTCTAAGAGCACCTTCTGTTCTATAATCTGTCTCCTTCACACAGACAACTTCACTTTTCCCACTCAAATCAAAACCTCTGCTTGTCCTCTTCCAGGAAATGAAGGCTGATATTTTACATGCTGAGCATAATCAGACGGCACAAAAATGTCAGTATTCATCACTCGCGTTCTTCCTGTTGGCTTCCTCTCATCAGTCACTGTTTGTGGAGTCGTTCGGCATGTCACTCACTTTGCAAGGCAGTGTGTTTAATGAAGCCAAAACAATACACAGTGCCGTGATGACTACCTCAGAGTGACTAGGCAATAAAAACCTGAGCTGTTTCTACTATATGTGTGTCTTACCGTGTGCTTTTAAGGTAGTCCTCCTTGGTTTCTTTTTTGCCCCGCTGTCTTGGTTTGAGGTTTTGCAGGATTAGAGAGTGTGTCTGAGTGCACCACTGAGACAGTGTGCCCAGGAACTAAGAAAAAAAATAAACACAGAGAGAGAAAATATTGTGACAATAATTGCAGCAACTGAACCACATGCTTCTGCTTTGCAAGTTCTCTTGGCAGCAACCTGTATATAACATCTCCATGTTCACCTTGGAAGAAATGCGAGCGTTCTCTAGCAGCACTCTGGTCCACACCGCCGGGTGACGGGCCACAAACTTCCAGTTGCGGCAGACTTCAGCAGCTCTCAGCAGGGTTTTGGTGTCCAAGTAGGTGAAGATACAGAAGAGAGCTGCACGCATCTTCAGGATCTCTGGACTGATCACC
The DNA here is from genome assembly GCA_027123335.1 of Amphiprion clarkii. Classification (NCBI taxonomy): domain Eukaryota; kingdom Metazoa; phylum Chordata; class Actinopteri; family Pomacentridae; genus Amphiprion; species Amphiprion clarkii. The sequence goes on from CM049568.1 coordinate 25,268,585, forward strand.
TCATTGGATTTGGACGGGCTCTTTTCATGGCGACATGGCTTGCTGTAGACCCCTTCAGACCGACCTGTGGCAAGAAAAGAGCCTTTAAACCCTTTAGCACAGTTCCAAAATAAGTTTAAGTTAGTGGAGATAGATAGACCAACCAAAGAATTTAAAGCAGGACGACATCTTGTGTTTTTGTCAAAGACTTTAATGTGCAGGATGGATAGATCAGATTATCACATTTAACTTCAGTCGCCTACTATTGGTATTGCGTGTTATCTTTTATGGAAGTGTGAAGTGGAAGCACCCAGCACGTCTTTTTGCATAACTAGATAGTATTAAACACTGAAAGAAAGGAAATTTTAGCAGCCATCAGAATGAAATACAGACAAATATGTGATTGACGGTCTAATGTGGGGTGGCAGGGCTCAGTGGGTAGAGTGGCAGTCTTGTAACCGGAGGGTTGCCGGTTCGATGCTGGCCTGGAGAGCTCATGTCAAGGTGTCCCTGTGCAAGACACCGAACCCCTAACTGCTCCTGATGGGTCTTGGTTAGCGCCTTGCATGGCAGCTTCCACCATCAGTGTGTGAATGGGTGAATGTGACGTATAATGTAAAGCACTTTGGGTACCGCTTTAGGTATAGTAAAGCGCTGTATATAGATAGATAGATAGATAGATAGATAGATAGATAGATAGATAGATAGATAGATAGATAGATAGATAGATAGATAGATAGATAGATAGATAGATAGATAGATAGATAGATAGATAGATAGATAGATCCTTCATTGATTCCACGGGGGGGGGGGGGGGGGGGGGGGGATTTTCGGTGTTACAGCAGCAAATACAAAAAATAGTGCAAAAAAAGAAAAAGAGCAGCACACGAAGCACAGATATAATCATTTTCTCCTTCTAGAAGAAATATAAATGTTTACAGAAAAAATTTCAGTGAAATTGCACAATGTTCTTACATTTTTATTGCACAGCTAGTGGGTGAGCTGAACTACTGGGAGCAGGTTGATTGTAAAGTCTGACTGCAGCAGGAAGGAAGGACCTGCGATATCTCTCCTTCAGACACGGCGGGTGAAGCAGTCTGTCACTGAAGGAGCTGCCCAGTGATGATACTGTTTCCTGCAGGGGGTGGGAGGTGTCCTCCATGATAGACAACAGCTCTGTCATCATCATCCTGTCTCCCACCACCTCCACAGGATCAAGAGGGCAGCCCAGGACAGAACTGACTTTCTTCACCAGACTTTCATACACACATGCATAAGGGTCATTCCTGAATTGGAGGACATTTTACATCCCACCCATCAAATTTCAAATAATCCATGTACAAAATATTAAATCATGCAGTTGTATAAATTTACTTGTCCTGAGACCAAATCTAAAAAAAAATAAAAAAAACTAGGAGAAAAGAATGTTTGAAAATATTTTTAAAATACAAATTTAGTCTGGAGTTCCCCCTAAAATGCCATTATTGTCTTGTTTCCCCCCCAAATCATCAAACACTTTTCCCAAAGAATGGGGAAAGCAAAGCTATGTCCTCTCTTCTATTTTTCATATTTTCATAACATTGTCAGCCTTGATTGAATGTCTCACTCTACCTCATGCAACCCTGTTATGTATATTATCAGGAAAAGACAATTTATTTTTACTTTTCTCCATCAGTAAGTTTGTCCTCTTGGTCAGCAGTAACAGCTAGCTAAATATCTAGCTTCTACTGCTGAGAAAAAGCTAACATTGGCATGGACTAGCAACCCTGTTACTGTGATTAGAGTAGGGTTAGCAAACAACAAATAAAACATGGAATAAAAATGGTACCATTGATGTGTAAGCTGAGTCAATCAAGCCTTTGATAGTATATTATTTATTATTGATGACTAGGTAGCAGAAAATTGTAAAAGAGAAGGTTTATTTTTCCAAAATTTTGAAGCCCAAATGTCCTCCAACTCTGGAATGACCCATAAACCATTTGTATATGTTGTGTTTTCCTGATTTTTTTTTGTCATGGTTATTTTTTACGTTTGCTTTTTGTGAAGCCCTTCCGAATTATTGTACTTATTATGATCATTATACAAGTTGTAATTTCTTCAATCAAGTGACTCTAACTCCAAGTTTTCCTTCTTCAAAATACACATAAATGTCCTTAAACAGTGCTAAACAGCTATTCTGTCACACGGTGGCACCAACCTTCAGCAAGACACTAATTGCGATTACATAATTGTCTTTTCTTCTCTTCTTTTCTCTCTGTCCATTGCTATCCATTGCTGATGCCAATTCCACGTGTCTAATCCGAGCCTGGCTTATTCCTCCTGGCGAGATTGCTCCTGGATGACTCATGTCATCTTTGGCCTTGGAAGGCGTCTGCTCGAAACCATCAGGGCTATGAACCGTTGCTTACACTCTCACTCTTTCTTCCTCTTTCTCTCTCTCACTCTTTTTCTCTCACACAGATGCCACCTACGCTCAAGATTGCCGAATGAACTAAAAAAGCCAAGCTGTGTGTTACATGCTGAGAAAAAAGGGGAAAAAAACCCTGTGTAGATACATAGCATCCAATCAGACCTGGCAGAGATTCTCCCAATAAGGAGAACTACATCAGAGCAGAGGAATGCCAGTAGCATGTTGAGCTTTACGTGAGAAAAATCTTTTCAGTTAATGGGGGCTGTCATGGCAGTTCATATGAATTTGTCATAGAGCTCTGGCCCAGTTTCACTTCTTTTTTTTCCCAGACTGCCCGGGCCCACCTGGTATTTAGAAACTCAACAGAAGGTGGAAAAAAATGGAAGGCTGCAGCAGTGAGTTTAAGGATCTTGGCATGGCGAGAAGTTAACAGAGAAATGCACAATCTGTGGCGGATCTGAATTGTGCAGGGTGTCTAACTTGGCTCAGCACAAACGGAATATGAGAGAAAGAACTGAGACATTATAATATTGGACAGACATGCAGAACAAAAAGAGAACAGCACTTGCAGTAATGTATGACTTGTTTTTTTTTATCATCTACACTGGCAAATAAAGAGCAAACACCTCAACAAACAGAGGACGTTAGCTGGTTAAATCACAATTCTAATCAATGCGGATCATATTAGCCTGCATGTAAATTAGCAATATTTATCAAACCTAAACTGATTAATTCTTTATGTTTGTTTCTGTTAGAACCAAACAAGGCAAAGCTCCTTTTAGTTACTATGCAGCAGAAAGAAGTGATTTCCTAATGTTTTTAAATGTATTTCAACTTTACAACCATTTGTTGAGTTCACTGCAATCTAAAACTGCTCTGTAAACAAACAATAACTGTATGTCTGGTTAATTCTAATAATTACTATTTAATTTTATCTTAATTGTTGACATAATTTTTGTTCATTTTAGTGCTTTTTATCTTGATATTTTGTGTTCTTAAATAGGATTTTGATGCTTGTGTAACAGGGTCAGTAGTGCAGCAGTGGATGTGGGTTAAATATATATGTATCAGTCATATATCCATCCATCCATCCATTATCTATACACCGCTTAATCCTCACTAGGGTCGCGGGGGGGGCTGGAGCCTATCCCAGCTGACTCGGGCGAAGGCAGGGGACACCCTAGACAGGTCGCCAGTCTGTCGCAGGGCCACATACAGAGACAAACAATCACTCTCACATTCACACCTACGGGCAATTTAGAATAATCAATTAACCTCAGCATGTTTTTGGACTGTGGGAGGAAGCCGGAGTACCCGGAGAAAACCCACGCATGCACAGGGAGAACATGCAAACTCCATGCAGAAAGATCCCGGGAAAGCCGGGACGCGAACCAGGGATCTTCTCGCTGCAAGGCAAAAGTGCTAACCACTACGCCACTGGGCAGCCCTCAGTCATATATATTATACTATAGATATATATTATTTCATTGCTCTTTTATTGCTACTATGTTTATTGTTATAATTATGATTACACAAAGTCTGGTCTGTCTCTCAGTTGTGTGGAACCTTCACTGAGGGGTGTCCTTGTACCCCTACATACACTTTGAGTCGTTCTATAAATGAGTTTTTCCCACCTTACCGTTCCCCTTTTGTTTATGTGTTCCAAGAGAGAGGTAATCGAGATTGTGCTACTGTAATTTGTGTGTTTTAATGTAGTATAATTGTACTTATAAGTTCACTTTCCCGTTGTAAAATGATTATGCATTTCTGTAGGAGTACAAGTCCCTGTGTGACGGAAGATTTGCGTCTTTTTTATTGACCGTAAAGAAAAAAAAGATCTGTGTCGGCTGAGTTAATACAACACAGAGAAGAGAAGCCACAGGTTACACTTGTTTTGATTTTGCAGTATATAAAGCACCTACAAATGTCTGTGTTTTAACAGTCTGCAGCAGAACTGGAACCTCTCCTCTTGTAGACTGAGCTTTGGTCAGCGACTGCAACGTTACAGCGACTGCAACGCAACCTGACCCAAATCCAAATGCGTCCCTTCTCTTATGGGAGTCATTTTTAAGGCCTTTATCCTGTGAATCCTGGCTCCCATGCGTCTGACCTACTGGTTGAATATTAGATTGAATGGAGTGTGTGGGATACAAGATATACACTACTGTTCAAAAGTTTGAGGTCACTCAGGCAATTTCATGTTTTCCATGAAAGCTCACAGTTTTATTCATGTGCTAACATAACTACACAAGGGTTTTCTGATCATCAATTAGCCTTTCAACACCATTAGCTAACACAATGTAGCATTAGAACACAGGAGTGATGGTTGCTGGAAATGTTCCTATGTAGATATTCCATTAAAAATCAGCCGTTTCCAGCTAGAATAGTCATTTATCACATTAACAATGTCTGGACTTTATTTCTGATTCATTTAATGTTATCTTCATTTAAAAAAAATGCTTTTCTTTCAACGTCAAATAAGGACATTTCTAAGTGACCCCAAACTTTTGAACAGTAGTGTGGATTTTTCTAAAAAATAACCAGTTCTTAAGAACCTGTGTTTACCTGTGTTTGGGCGGTACGCCGCCCTGCTGTGGAGAGGATAAGGTGCGGCAGACTGCTGGACTTCGGCCACAGTTCTCCTCTCCTGCTCCCACATCTCCACTTCAGACTCGGTGGTTCGGGAGCCCACGTCTGAAACGTCTCCCTCCTCACCCTCAGTGCTGTTCCTGTAAGGTCGCCGCTGCCAGTTCTGGATCGCCTGTTTGCGAAGACCCCAGTTTCTTGATCCACATCCAGGGGAGCGGTCGTAGCCCCCCTCGCCCAGCCGGCACTGCATGTGATAGTACTGAGCCTCGGGACAGTCCTCCATGGGATGCATCTCAACGCTGTCGCTGTCGTAACCTCCAGAACCCTGTGAGACGGATTTGATCCTCCCGGATGCTCTGCAGAAAATGAGAGGAAACTGTGCTGGAAATTATGACTTTTTTTTTTTTTTTTTTGGGGGGGGGGGTTAAAGGTAACAAAATCCACCTCTAATGTTCGCTAATTTACATATAAAATCTGCCACATACAGCTACCATAAAATTGCTACCGGCAACCAGCGAAAACTCCAAGAAGTTGCAGTGCTGAGCCAACAAATATTTCTCTTAAACTTTGGAATAATCTTGACCTACAACATTGCAATATTACCCTTCTTCCTCTTGTTTGTAGCAAACTTAGCACATAGAACACTTAATACTATTTTTTAATTGTAAATACCAGCACCTGATTTCTTCTACCAGCATGATTTGCACTTTATATTGCTATCTGTCTATCTATAGTCTATCTATCTATAGTCTATTGATCTATCTATAGTCTATCTATCTATCTATCTATAGTCTATTGATCTATCTATAGTCTATCTATCTATCTATCTATCTATCTATCTATCTATCTATCTATCTATCTATCTATCTATCTATCTATCTATCTATCTATAGTCTATCTATCTATCTTTAGTCTATCTGTCTATAGTCTATCTATCTATAGTCTATCTATCTATCTATCTATCTATCTATCTATCTATCTATCTATCTATCTATCTATCTATCTATCTATCTATCTATCTTTAGTCTATCTGTCTATAGTCTATCTATCTATAGTCTATCTATCTATCTATCTATCTATCTATCTATCTATCTATCTATCTATCTATCTATCTATCTATCTATCTATCTATCTATCTATCTATCTATCTATCTATCTATCTATCTATCTATCTATCTATCTATCTATCTATCTATCTATCTGTCTATCTATCTATCTATCTATCTATCTATCTATCTATCTATCTATCTATCTATAGTCTATCTATCTATGTATCTATGTATCTATCTATCTATAGTCTATCTATCTATGTATCTATCTATCTATCTATCTATCTATCTATCTATCTATCTATCTATCTATCTATCTATCTATCTATCTATCTATCTATCTATCTATCTATCTATCTATCTATCTATCTATCAACATTCTTAACTGCTCACTATTTTTAATACATTTACACCAAAATCATTATTAAAATGGTAAATGGTCTGCATTTATACAGCGCTTTACTATACCTAAAGCGGTACCCAAAGCGCTTTACATTATACGTCACATTCACCCATTCACACACTGATGGTGGAAGCTGCCATGCAAGGCGCTAACCAAGACCCATCAGGAGCAGTTAGGGGTTCGGTGTCTTGCACAGGGACACCTTGACATGAGCTCTCCAGGCCAGCATCGAACCGGCAACCCTCCGGTTACAAGACTGCCACTCTACCCACTGAGCCCTGCCGCCCCACATTAGACCGTCAATCACATATTTGTCTGTATTTCATTCTGATGGCTGCTAAAATTTCCTTTCTTTCAGTGTTAATACTATCTAGTTATGCAAAAAGACGTGCTGGGGTGCTTCCACTTCACACTTCCATAAAAGATAACACGCAATACCAATAGTAGGCGACTGAATTTAAATGTGATAATCTGATCTATCCATCCTGCACATTAAAGTCTTTGACAAAAACACAAGATGTCATCCTGCTTTAAATTCTTTGGTTACATATTCATGTTTTTTGACTATTTTCTGATTGTCTCAAAAAAGACTTTGGTGTTTTCTACAAAGAGTTTACATCCTTCAAGGTCTGCTGAGGACAACAGCAGTGTTTGCATCTAATGAGACAGAAGCAAAGTGTCGACACAAACTGGACCACAAATAGTAGCGTACTGTATGACTGACAAGGAAACATTGCATTTTTGAGGACTTATAGTAGAACAAGGGCAACTTTCGTACATACGAATCAAATCGGCACTTAAAATAACCTCCCATTCAACACAAGTAATGAGCAGTTACAAATATCTGCCTCTCAAAACTAGGCCATTTTCTTTTTCTGTGTGTCTGTCTTCTCGGTGCTCCCTCGTCTTTTCTTTGTATAATGAGCAGAGTCAAAGCATCTGCATGTAGCACATCGGTGAAAAATGAAAGAGAATCACTGCTGCTACTGCAGGTTGCACTTATAATTGAGGATGCACAGAAGGTAAAATACATAAATACATGTTATGCCACAAATATGACTTTAAATGATCTAAAACCAAAACAGCGTCGATCTGTTTGTGGTTCAAACGCTCTAAACTGAGACAAACCTGAGATTCACTGCAGTCAAATGAGCTCTTGTCAAGCAGATAAACGTGATGGGCTTTATGTTTTGTCAACATTAAATCAATAGGTAGACATAATGTGCCAGATGAACTGATATGAGCCGATGCTAATCGTGAGAGATCATGATTAGCAATAGCTAATTAACGATTACAGAGTGTGCATCCAGAATGCAAAGCAGGATCAGAGAGTAAATATAAAACAAGTTAATAATTGGTGGAAATAACACACTCCCTCCTGTACCATCTTCCTTAATGTGTTGCATATTAATCCATGAATCAATACGAAAAGCCTCAGTTAAGACTCTGAATGTAAGACTTTATATCCTGATAGTGTCTCGTGTCTCCTGTGTAATATCGCTAGAGTAACTGCAGTATGTCGAAGTTTACAAGTAGAGTATTTCCTCTTCCAAAACAAGGTTAGAAAGTTAGGTAGTTAAAAAGTACACGCCTCACTGATACACAAGTTAGAAAACGTGCAGTCATTGAAAATGAACTAAAGATACCTGTGATTTCCAATTGCCTAATTGCACAAACGTTATAAAATTACCTAAGAGCACCAGAACAGTTATAGCAGTTAAAACACAGTTGCAGCACTAATAAGGGGGGGGAAGAGAACGAGTCATATTATCACTAATCAGAGCTACAGCTGTCATCCAGAACGAAGGACAGTGAACAGTGTCAACCTCTATGGACAGTGTCCAAGCAAAAAAAAAAACAACAAAAAAAAACCTTCCTTGCTTGTCCAGCACAATAACTGAAAGGTTAAACTTTGCTAAAAACAAGAAAATAAGCCTGATAAATACTGGGCTGAGAGCAGATTCTTTGATCAGATGAGACCAAGATAACTCCGATGGGATCCAGCATGTTTGGTGTGAAACTGGCCGGGAATACCGCAGTGAATGCAAAGTCACGACACTGAGGCACAGCAGTGAGAGTGCGATGATGCACCATGAATGTCTGTGGATACCAAATGCACAATGACTCTCAGTCTGCAGAAGTTTAGAAGAATATTCCAATGATCCAAAGCATGCTGCCTAAATCACACAAAAGTTTCTAAAGAAGGGCAAAAAGTGAAAACTGTGACCTGGCCAAGTATGTTGTCTGACTTGAACCTTTTTCAAGAGGAACAGCAACAGAACCCCTCTACCAAAAAGGAGAATAAAAAATGTCTCTGAAGAATGACAGAACAAAAATAAGTTAAGACAAAGAAAGTGCTGAAAAATGTAAAAGATATCAATCTCAGTCACGGCAGGTGTACTGACTTGTTGCACCGAGTTCCTATTGTGGGTCTAGTTTTTAACAATGAATATGACAAAATATCCTGGTGTTCAATTAATGAATTACTTTAATATGATACAATTAGAATCATTTGACAAGTGATATTCCATAGCACTGTACTCATTTCTGTTCTATATACACTATTAATCTAAAGTTTTAGAATGCCCCAATTTTTCCATTTTTTTTTTTTACTGAAATTCAAGTAGTTCAAGTCCAATGAACAGCTTGAAATGGTACAAAGGTAAGTGGTGAACTGCCAGAGCTTAAAAAAAGGTAAGGTTAGTCACAACTGAAAAATAATGTACATTTCACAATTACACAAAAAGGCCTTTTTCAGGGAACAAGAAACAACTTAAAGCTGTTCTGCAGCAATGGAGGTTGATCAAGCCTTGAAAGTTGGTGCTACCAAATCCTGCAGGTGTCCCAACTTTTCTTGACTACTTACAGCCCCTCTGTCTGCATAAAGTAGTGTTGGACCGCACTATGGTACCATACCCTCCAGAGCATTATTTGAACAGTATTGTATTGCAGAAAGTAGTGTGTTGCTATGAAAATGGCGAGGAAAAGGCAATTAACAATAGAAGAGAGACAGACCATCATAACACTTAAAATGTAGGTCTGTCCTACAGAGAAATTGTGAAGAAAGTCCAGGTGTCAGCTCACAGGACAGCAGCTTCAAACACAGCTTAATAGTGGTCGTAGTAAGACGTTTCAGTTTCATCTGTGAAGAGAAGACTTTCAGTTGCAGGTTTGACAGGTCAAGTTGCAGTGAGAAAGACATTGCTAAGATGTCAGAAGAAGAAAAAGAGGCTTGTCTGGACCATGAAACATCGCCAATGGACTACTGAAGACTGGAAGAAGGTATTATGGACTGATGAATCAAAATTTGAAATCTTTGGTTCATCAGGCAGGATTTTTGTACACCGTTGAGTAGGTGAAAGGATGGTTCCTCAGTGTGTGACATCAACTGTCAAACATGGAGGAGGAAGCGTGATGGTCTGGGGCTGTTGTACTGGATACAGGGTCGGTGACTTGTACAGAGTGAGAGGAACCCTGAACTAAAACGACTACCACAGCATTCTGCAGCACCAGTACCCTCTGGTATGTTCCTAGTTGGTCAGAGGTTCATCCTACAGCAAGATAATGACCCAAAACAGAAGTCCAAGCTATGCCAGAGCTACCTTAGGAAAACAGAACAAGATGGTACATTTGAAAACATGGAGTGGCAGCACAGTCTCCAGACTTCAACCCCATGGAGCTGGTTTGGCATGAACTGGACAGAAGAGTTAAAGCAAAGCAACCTACAAGTGCCATACATTGATGGGAACTTCTGCAACAGAGTTGGGAGGAACTTTCTGAAGAACATTTGATTCCCATTGTGGAAAGAATGCCATAAGTGTGTTCAACTGTTAAATCTGCTGAAAGTGGCTACTTTGATGAGTCAAAAGTTCAGAATACATTTTGGTTTCTAAATTGATGTTTTTCTTTTAACTTAATTTGTTAGTTTCTTCTATGCTTTTGTTTCAGAGTACAATGAGACATTAACATGCATAATTTTCCAATAAAAAACTGGAAAAACTTGGGTGTTGTAAAACTTTTGACTGGTAGTGTATGCACAGTATAAATACATAGCTATCATTAAAACATTGAAAATGCAAATAAAGTCCCATCTGTCTGACATGTGGTTGCAAAGCTGATGCATTTACACTAACAACACATACGCAAATATGTGTTGAGCTCAGTATCAATAAATCACTAAAACTAAAATTGCACCCTACGGAAGAAGAGCTTCACTGGAACCGGTGACAAAAATAACTTGATCTTTGATGAGGAATCCTTAACAGTCAGAGACAGAAGGCTCAGAGGGTTGTTGTTGGGCTACTCGGTGTGTGTCGTGCCATCAGTGATGCGAAGGGGAAGGCCTGACAGGTTCAGCGTGACGTCACAGTGGGAAACATTCACATACCAACTGGGGATGACAGTTGTGTTAGTCAGAGTATTATGGCAGGGCCATGTGTTACAAAGTTCCAGCAGAGACCCAGAAATACTTCAGTCACACCTCATGTAGTGAGACGTCCAACCTGCATCTCAGTGCTGCAGCTGAGTGAGAGTCTCTGACTCAAAATGGAATCTGTTACATCATACACTACTGTTCAAAAGTTAGAAATGTCCTTATTTTTGAAAGAAAAGCAGTTTTTTTTTAAAATGAAGATAACATTAAATGAATCAGTAATCCAGTCTAGTGGTAAATGACTATTCTAACTGTAAACAGCTGATTTTTAATGGAATATCTACATAGGGGTACAGAGGAACAATTCCAGCAACCATCATTCCTGTGATCTAATGCTACATTTCATGGAAAACATGAAACTGCCTGGGTGACCCTAAACTTTTGAACGGTAGTGTATATCACAGTGTTCAATATCATACAATATCTGAATATCTTCATGTACATGTCAGTGTGGGAAACAAGAAGTAGACACAGTATTGCCAATATTAAATAGTTTCTATTCAAGTATTACGGGTCTGAAATTAACTATTTTTATTATCAATTCATTCTTTAGTCTAAAAACATTCTGAAACAAGAAAAAGCACTCAGAGAGAGCAGTATTCCACCAAGGCTGCTCCGTCATTTAGTCATTTCAAAAGGCTGAAATCATGAAAAAATTTGTGGCAGATATCAACGCACTACAGAAGGTGGCCATTTAATATACATGTATAGACAAACAAAATGACCTTGTGCTGAGCACAGGCGTGTGTTATGCATGTGTACATTCTGTATGGATACCGAATCGTGTGACCTAAATATGTAGCAGGCGGCGGGAATTGATGGGACTCAGAAACACCCCCACGATTTAATCAGTTGTTCCTTGTATCATTTCCAATGGATAAGTCCTGATAAGTCCACAATGGTGGCTTTGTAGTAGGATCGCCATCAAGTGATCATCAGCAGGCAGCTGACGTAGTGTTCATTTGTTGTCATAGTTACAGTGACGCAGTGCCACTATCTCACAATAATACAGAAATCTTTAACAAATCTGTAGATCCAGACTATAAGCTGCATCACTGCCAAAATCTAATCACTTGGTCCTTGTGTCATTTCTGACCTTCCCTGAAAATGTCATTCAAATCCATTAGTCCGTTTTTGAGCAATGTTGCTAACAGACAGACAGACAGATGGATAGACGGACTAATGTACGCAGATTGTTACATAACTCTGCTGCGTTCCTTGACGGAGTAATAGTGGAATATGGCCTTCACAAGTCTTAAAGTGACGCCTTCAGATTGCTAGTTTTGGTCAAAAAAGTGTCATAAAGCTCTTTGGAAAAATAATAGTCTCGAGATGAATAATATTTCAGATTCAAGGTGAAAGGTCTGACACTGTGTCAAGTGTGCTGCTGACCTACCCTGTGCTGGGGGAGGAACGTCTCTCTGACACCTGGTACATTCCCCTTGTGCTCCCAGAGATGCTGGAGTTTCTCTGTAGAGAGAAACCAAGAAAACAAAAAGTCAGAATGACAGGAAGAAGTGGTAATATATGCCACAATTACTACGCTTTCTTAGCCAAACCTCAACCTCACCCAACAATAGAAATTTATTCCCAAATTGCAATCTACATGGTACCTTTGATGGTTGTGATAGTTTCTAGGACAGAAAAAATACAGATTTTCAAATCCCGACAAAAGTATGATGAAGACAAGAACCAGAAGTACAAGGCATTGTATGCATCATTACCATACAGCTGTCACAGTACCGTAGCACTGCTGTAAAAATATAATGGCTTCAGAAGGCTGGCAAACAAATTCCTACTGGAAAGTGAATAAGGTCTTATCAAATAAAGCAGCAGCCCATTTTGAAATCATTAGGGGAAAGTTTTCTGAACATAAGAGGCTCTGACAGGTCTGATTTTTGTCAAGTACGATACAATCGAGCCGAAAGCAGCAACACAATTGTGTTCTAATTAAAGACAACTGTCGATGGCTTTGTGATTTGGTTTCATTTCATTTCAGAGTATGTACCGTATAACTAAATAGAGCATCTGAGTAAATAATGATCAGTCACAGACAATTAGGCAAGAATAAGAAGTTTGTTAGGACTGTGGGCGTCGCTTTGTATTAAAGATGACACAAAGAATACAGAATTAAATCTCAAAGATACTGAGAGAGCATGAATGCAATAAGAACATGTATTGTCTATATCAGGGGTGTCAAACTCATTATAGTTCAGGGGCCACATTCATCCCAAGTTGATTTCAAGTGGGCCGGACCAGTTAAAAGAGTCTACAACAGCATTTAAGCCTTTTCATTGGTGGTAATTGGCAGGTTAAGTTTAATCTTGATCCTGGTCGTAATAACCTTGACATAACCTCGAAATCAAGGGAAACAATTACAAGACATGTAACTATATCAATAAATTAATGCACATATATGGCCCACGTACATAACGATGTTATTTTTTGTTTGTTTCATTCTCACTGGAATTACACATTGAAAAGAAAGCTGTTTCATAAAGTTATAAAACAAATAAGCACTCTTTCCTCTTGAGTTTTAAGAAGCAAGAAAATTTCATTAATTCTGTTATTTTGCAGTAGTAGTATCTAGAAGCTGTTCTCTTCTTTGGCCTTCGTGAACATTTATTTAAAAAAATACATCCAACAATGATGCGACAGAAAAACACAGGAGAGCAAAATCACGAGGCTCATGAATATCCTGCATCAGGACGGTGCAGCCAGTTAGAAATCAAGCTGTGTTGTTTTACTTTGCCAAAGGATCTTGGACGATTCTGACCAACCAATATTTCCATCCATAAACTGCAAAGAAACTCAGTGTCTTTCCTGCAGTCTGAAATGTTTGGTTGTGGCTCTGAAAGCAGGTGAGAATTTTAAAACGCATTTGTTGTAGGTGTGCAATCGCACCCTCGCTCTGTCTCTCTCTCTACTTGAGTGAGAACAAAATCCTCCTAGTCACTCTTTCACACATCACTCAGAGCTGCCTGTGCACTGAAGTGTGCTGTGTGCAGAGTTTGTGCATTTATTTATGTGTGTGTGTGTGTGAAGCGGTGCCAGGTGGAACTCTGTGTACCAGACCAGCGACGTGCCACAGAGCGAAAATGTGCACCAACACAGACACTGTCACTCCTGCTCTTCCTCTCTTTTTCCTGCTTTTACTCACGCAGCTTGTTTCTGGCTCAGTGCCAGTGAAAATGGACCACGGAGGAAACAGGCAAACAACATCCGTGGCTCTAATTCCTGGACAGACTGCAGTGAAGGCAGAGCAGGGACACGTTTCCAAGAAATAGATGGACTCAAAGGCATTCATCTGAAGGTAAAACTCCGTCTGGTGACTTAAGCTTGGTTAAAACTCAAGTATTTCTCTATTTCTACCCCTTGTCCTCCCCTTTGTTACAAATCCAACATTTGTAAAACACCACATTCAGTTAATTAAGGCTATATTCCCCTTGTTTCCTGTGAAGAAATGTATTACATTCAGCTTGGAATGAGCTAGAGTGAGAAGGAAACACAGTCATCCATCCCTCTCTCGCTGTCGGTCCTAAAATACATCAGTGGCTGTGAAACCTGTCTCCTAGGAGATAAGGGTGACCTTGCTGATGCAGTAAAGAGCGATGGAGACTGCGAAGGTGCCTGGTTGGTTAGGTGACATCGCTGGGCTTCCCTTGACAGTGTAACAAGATGCCAACAAGCGTGCGACTCCATGCTGTCACTTGTCATGTTGATTATTCACAGTGCACAAGCATGCAGGCATGAGACTTAGTGGTGTTTAAATCCAAGGAGAGAACGTTTAAATTTAGGCTGAATGTCAGGTCAACTCCAGGTCATATGGCTTTTTACTATAGCGGAAGGAAATTAGGGATATAATTCTTGTATGCAAAAGAATTTCATTTAAACTCTATTTCAGTGTGCTTCAGCTTTTTGCTCCTTTGTAACATCACCAAAGAGTGATCACCACTTATATTACTCACTGTGCTGTGTGACTACATAAAGTCGTCAAACTGAGGACGCCAACAATGTCTGTGATGCTGATCTAAGGTCAAGATGCTTTATTCGGTATCGCTGAAATAACACGCAAAAATTAAACTGTGAATTTCTCTCAGGCAGATCCGCGCAGCTTCACATCTGATTAAAAATCACGTTGAAACCTTGAGCGAGAGCAAGAACCGGTTTCCATGGCAGCGCACACATTTGTGCAATGTGAAACAGGTCACATCTTCTTCTACAAGTGCTGGATAATAATTTGAATAAGTGACATTTTAAGATCAGACACTGTCTGCTATTATTATTTTTTTTTTATCATTGTGTAATAAGGCAAACTAAAGGGGAAAAGTGGCACAGTTCAACTATTAAAGCCTGGAGACAAAGAGCTGATTTTCCAGTTTCCGGAGCAAAAGGCAGCTTTTTATGCGAGAACTCTTTTCTGGTCTGGATGTGCTCTGCTGCAGAGCTTCACTGTTCCCACAGCTTTGATGCTGAATGCTAAACAGACAGTGATCAAGTCTCCTGCTTCACCTTGTCAACACAAGTACGACTCTTGTAATCCTTTCGCGAGCAAGTAGCACTTAATTACAAGACAAAATGATACAGGCATCATTAAATAGGTAGATATGCACTGATCAGCCACAACATTAAAACCAGAGAGAGGTGACGTAAATATCCTTGAATATTTTGTTACAATAGACATGACAGGGGATGCATTAGGCAGCAAGTCACAAGTAAGAAGTAGAAGGTGATGTGTTGGAAGCAGGAAAAGTGGGCAAGAATGAGGATTTGAGCATCTTTGACAAGCAGCTGAACTGTGATGACTAGTTGACTGGTTCAGAGAGTAGGTCATGTCACCCACCTCACACCTTACAGTCATGTTGACATCTTAGTGCCTGATCATCTGTATTTGCACTGGTACATCATATTTGTACTAGTATGTTACTTAGTTGTGTTTTTTCCTTTCTTATCATTCTATTTTTATTCTTATTATATTACTTGTTCTACATTTGTCTTCATGTCTATCCCTATTTGTTTTATGTTACTTGTCTCAAATTTCTTGTTTTTTACTCAATTTCTTACATCACTGTTGCACTGCCTGCTCTACGTGCCCTTTTTAATTGCCACCTGGGGACAAATAAAGTTGTCTGAATCTGAATCTGATACCACAGGAAAACTTCCGAAGTCCTGGGGTCCATTCTTTACCAGATCAGAGATGTCATTGCTGCACAAAGTTGACTTTCACACCATTAGGCAGATGGTTTTACTGTGGCTGCACAGTGGGTCAGTGGTTAGCACTGTCGCCTTGCAGTTAGAAGATCCCTGGTTCGCGTCCCGGCCTTCCCGGGATCTTTCTGCATGGAGTTTGCATGTTCTCCTTGTCCATGCATGGGTTTTCTCCAGGTTTTCCAGCTTCCTCCCACAGTCAAAAAAACATGCTGAGGTTAACTGACGATTCTAAGTTGTTCATAGGTGTGAGTGTGATTGTTTGTTTCTATGTGTAGCTCTGTGATAGACTGGTGACCTGTCCAAGGTGTCCCCTGCCTTCATCCTAGGTCAGCTGGGACAGACTCTAGCCCCCCCACATGAGGATTAAGCGGTATATAGATGATGGATGGTGTTAACGTTGTTCTTGATCTCTGCAACACATCAGCCCCACACTTCCACTTAGGATAAATCTTACCACCACATACAGCAATGCCACAGTTCTTTCTTGTGCCAACAGTTTGGTAAAGTAAGTGCGAAAAAAGAAGGTTCATAAAGACAGAATTTACCCATTTTGTTGTGGAAAGACTTGATTTACCCACACAGAGACTTGGGCCAGGATTAATTAAAGGAATATTTTGGTAAGAGTCAAGTGCAAGATCAACGTAGCAATCCTTCAGATTTACTGAAATACCTTTAGGATAAAAGCCAGTTATCTCATTTCTTTTGAAGCAAAAATGCTGTAAAATCTGAGAGAGCTCCATCAACCCTCTTATTTGGTCAGAAGTAGATCTTATATAACTATAGAATCGAGCGAGGCTTGCACACATCGTCTGTTACGTGTTTGGAATAATTGTACACAACATCTTTAGCCACAATAGCTTCATGCATTTTTGCATTTGAATTAGGTGTGGACGTGTGATCGGACATCACACCATTTAATTTGCATATATCAGTGGTGCAAACTGTAGTCACTTTATATGCATCTGTGTACATTTGCTGTTGTGGCACTGGCTTCTTTTCTTATTCTAACACACCGCTAGTTTGGTTTTCTTATACATCAACTTGCTTTCAATTTTCTATTATTTTGTCCACTTTATAAGTTGGGGTAAGTATTATCTTTACTTGCAATTTCAGTATAATTCTTAGATGTTTTGTATAAACAGGCCTTGATTTCAGTATTGGACAAAATGTTCTTACAGTTAAATGGAAATAAATCCCTGTTGCCGGGCTAGAAATGTATGTGGAAAGCTCAAAAGACTCAAAATTATCCAAAATGACAGAAAAAAATAAGTTCAAAATGGCTCAAAATTTGTCAAAATGACTGAAAGCTAACAGCCTTTTAAAAATTATCGAGAACGCTGTTTAAATTGACCTCAGAATTTGTCCAAAATGGCTCAAAATTTGTCTAAAACGAGTTCGGACTTTTCACAAAATGCCTCAAAATGATTCAAAATCTGTGAAAAAAAATGTCCAAAATTACTGAAGCCGGTGAGAAGATACATTCAGCATGGTGAAGCATCGTTCTAGAGATAATGAGCACAGTAGAGAGAAAATAAACCATGGAAATAGAAAAACATCTACAGTCTGTGGAGACCAAACTGTCACCAAAATGAGTAAAACGAGACATAATATCACAAAAGCAAGACACAATGCAGGGATGGCAAGGGAGACTGAGAGGAAAATCAAAGTTTCTTGATCAATAAAATAAATCTACTATAAAAGAGTGAATGATAATACAGTAAAAATATGAATACTTGTGGTTTTGAAATGAGATATTCAACATCATACATCAAGGTGTCATCATGACTGGGTGTCCACATACTTTGAGGTCATGTAGTATAATCAGCCAGATAATAACCTTTGTATATAGGTATATACAAATAGCAGATGGTTAACAACAAAGCCTAAATGTTTTACAAACCTGACTCTTATGCTCAATTTATATTGAGTGATTGAAGCACCTCGCAGCTTCAATTTACTGCTGCGTTTCAGAGAGAAAAAAGTCAAGACTAGACAGTAATGTCTGGCTGTCACAGCAAATGAGCCAAATGACTTAAAAGACTTGAACTGTCCGTTCACAACACACCTCCAGGCACTCTCATTATCTCCTGTTCAGCTACAAACCACAAAATCTCTGCCGAATTAAACGCAGACTCCCTCTGCATCCCGTCCCATTTCCCATCTTATTTGTCCCTTTATAGCTTATTGAACTTCATCTGCTGATGTATGAAAAACAGGCGGCTGCTGCCCTTTAGCTTCGCAAAGCAGAGTCGACTTGTCTCAGGCATCTTAAAGTCTATTAGAGGATTGATCTGCGATGCATTACAGGGACATTACTCAATACAATCAATGCTTATGCACTATTCAACAGCAAAAAGCTGCTCTGTTAAGGACTGTCATAAAGCTGGACGTTTTATGCAGTCTTGAAGTGGAGCTTTTGGCAGTAAAACTCGAATTCTACATACTAAATTTTATAAAAGAAGAAGAAACAATGGCAAAAAGTAATACTGAGTGATAACCAAGTCAAATGCATTTTGAAACAGATTGCACGATCATAAAAGAACATTTATGATGTCCTTTTATTTTTTTGTTGCTTCGTGTGTTCATGCAGTATATTAATGCAGTTTGTATGATAGCAATCTTGTCTTATGACTTTGTTGTCCTAAAATAAAAACAGATCTTGTTTGAAATGCCATCAACAAAATCCATCCATCCATCCATTATCTATATACCGCTTAATCCTCATTAGAGGGGGCTGGAGTCTATCCCAGCTGACTTAGGGTGAAGTCAGGGGACACCCTGGACAGGTCACCAGTCTATTACAGGGATACATACACACGTGGACAAAATTGTTGGTACCCCTCGGTTAATGAAAGAAAAACCCACAATGGTCACAGAAATAATTTGAATCTGACAAAAGTAATAATAAATAAAAATTCTATTAAAATGAACCAAGGAAAATCAGACATTGCTTTTGAACCGTGGTTTAACAGAATTATTTAAAAAAATAAACTCATGAAACAGGCCTGGACAAAAATGACGGTACCCTTAACTTAATATTTTGTTGCACAACCTTTTGAGGCAATCACTGCAATCAAACAATTTCTGTAACTGTCAGTGAGACTTCTGCACCTCTCAGCAGATATTCTGGTCCACTCCTCATGAGCAGACTGCTCCAGTTGTCTCAGGGTTGAAGGGTTCCTTCTCCAGACAGAATGTTTCAGCACCTTCCACAGATGTTCAACAGGATTTAGATCAGGGCTCATAGAAGGCCACTTCAGAATAGTCCAATGATTTCCTCTTAGCCATTCTTGGCTGTTTTTAGCTGTGTGAGTTTATTTTTTAAAATAATTCTGTTGAATCACAGTTCAAAAGCAATGTCTGATTTTCACTGGTTAATTTTCATAGAATTTTATTTATTATTACTTTTGTCAGATTCAAATTATTTCTGTGACCATTGTGGGTTTTTCTTTCATAAACCGTGTGGTACCAACAATTTTGTCCACGTGTGTATAGAGACAAACAATCACACTCACATTCACACCTATGGACAGTTTAGAATCATCAATTAACCTCAGCATGTTTTTGGACTGTGAGAGGAATAGGAATAGGAAACCAGAATACCCGGAGAAAACCCACTCATGCACAGGGAGAGCATGCAAATCCATGCAGAAAAAGATCCCAGGTAGCCATGGATGCGAACCGGGGATCTTCTAGCTGCAAGGCAAAAGTGCTGACCACCAAGCCACTGTCAACTGCTCTAACATAAACTCATTTTGTAACTGTGCTAAAGGTTTTGAAGACTGTTTTCTTGCCACAGGTCAGTGCTAACCACCAAGCCACTGTGCAACCCCCATCAACAAAATGAGTAAAAAAACAACGGTGCATAGTACTTTTCACAGTGTCTTCTGACCGATCCAAACAGTGCATTGAAAGACACCAACCTGGCGTCCGTTGCCCTTCGAGGCCTGCAGGCTGCAGCGTCCCAGGCTGCCGTTCGGTGTGGTGCCACAGCTGCTGATGATCTGCAGCTGTTTTTCGGCTCGGTCGGCTCGGTCTAGCAGCTCCTCGATAAACTGCTGCAAGCGTACCTTAGCATTGGCCTCACGCGCCGCCGTCTCCTGAAGGAATTGGTCAATCTGGGCGACCTCCCTGAGGGCAGAGTAGAGAGTGGGGAGGTGTATTAAATGGGACATTCTTTAAGCTGGAGGGGATACTTGGTTTCACAAATCAGCTATAAGAAGGTCAGGGAGCAAACCGAAGACCTGCTCAACCTCCCACGGGACAGAAAGGTCCATGTTCAGCATAGATTATTTTGTACTGGGTCCTTATGTGACTGCAGGACACTTATTTTCTCACACCAGCTTCCCTTCCCTTTCTGAATGAGGCTGTACACACCGGGGGGTTGGCGACAGAGACATACACAATGAAAAACACAAAGGGGGAAAGAGTAGAGGAATAGAGGGTGAGAGAGCAGCTGGATATTTATACCGCAGACACAGCAGGGCCAAGTTCCCGTCTTTTGAAGGGACAGCGTGTTACCCAGATACAGAGGCAAACAAACCAGGAATTCAGACAGCGTTAGAGATTGCCTGCAGCTGGCTCTGTACATTTTCTTGCTTTCCCTGCAGCGATTCTGTTCTGTCATCTGAAAAACAGTATATGAATGGGAACTGGGTGTTGGGACAAGTCCATATCGGAGTAAAGGAGCTAAATATAATGTAGTGTAGAATATTGCATTGTTAACAGTGGAAAAAACATAAAATTAACCTCTCTATTGTTTTGTTCAGATATTTTTGAGCACTTGGGGGCAGCGGAGGCAAGTTGAGTACAGAACATTGCCACATCTTTAGCTTTTAATCCTTTCATGGGAACTCTTTAGCAAACAGTTGCTTATTTACTCATCCTTTAGTTGAGGAACAACATCATTCATTTGGAGTCATGCTTGTGGTCATTTGTCAGTTAGCCTGGTTTTATGTTTTTTTTTACCGATGTGCCATGTGACCAATATTATGTGAGCTTTGAGAGGGAAGATGGACAGAGAAAACTCGCTTTGTTAAGTCAAGAGGAGCTGCAGAATCGGGTGGAAATTCTCTGTATGTTCATCACTATGACACATTTAATATTGCATATTATAGCTGCTTTAAGTTGCTGTTTATTTTCATAAGAGCTTCAGCTAACTGGGATTTTAACTATTCCTCTAATTAATTCCGTGTGTATGCATTTATTACTCTACAAGGAGGCAGAGCCTTGGCGGAGTTATGTAACGATCGGCGTTGGTTTGTCTGTCTGTCTGTCTGTTAGCATCATTACTCAAAAATGGACTAACAGACTTGGATGAAATTTTCAGGGACGGTCAGAAATGACACAAGGACCAACTGACTAGATTTTGGCAGTGATGTGGCTTATAGTCTGGATCCACGGATTTGTTAAAGATTTCTGTGTCATTGGCAGATAGCGGAACAGTGTCACTGTAACTATGACAACAAGTGAACACTACGTCAGCTGCCTGCTAACGATCACATGATTGTGATCCTACTACTAATCGCCTGCTGTGAACTTATCAGGACTTATCTGTCAGAAATGATACAAGGAACAGTTGATTAAATTGTGGGGGTGTTTCCGAGTCCCATCAATTCCCGTCGCCTGCTACACATTTAGGTCATGTGATTCGGTATCCGTACATAACGTACACATGCATAACACACACCTGCTTTTCTGGTTAATCAAGTCGCCTCTAAAATTACATTTGAGATGCTGGATCCAGTAAATGTTTCTAACTTTTTCTTGACAGACTAACAACTGTCCATTATTTCCTAGAGATCTACTAATAAAGTAACTCACTGAATGTTTCAGAACACGTTTCACATTTAGACAGTCCCTTTAATATGTGGATGTAGTATCTCATGCTTGTTAAGCTGAATATGTCTTGATCTAAACTTCTAGAACTTCAAGCCTTTTTCTATCCATGTTTCTGTTCTCATAAACAGGCCAGGTCTGTCTAAATAATGCAATCAGGAGAGCATAACAAGGCAATTCAGCCATCCGGCCTTGAGAAAGCCAAAGGAACCATTAAAATAGTGCAGACCATTACTGCAGACATGGAATTGAGGGGATGTAAAATCACTGTCTTTCAATTTAAATAGGTTTGTGCACATGAAATAAACTAAGTCACTCATCAGGTTTGTTACTTTGCCAAACATCCACTACTACTAAACATCACACGATCCAGAAACTGTTCCAAAACAGCAATAATACGCACATTGAACGTTCCTGAAACGGGGACATTCAGAGATAAAAATAGTTTGGTGTCTGGCACAGTTTACTTTTCCTTATCTTCAGGCAAAGATTACAAAAATATGACTCCAAAACTAGGCAGCTGGCTGCAGGGCAGGAATGAAAGCGATATTAAAACTGTGAGTAAATAATCAGTGAATCAGAAAATGATGTTAAAATTAAATGGCTTCTCTAAATGTCGCAATGCGATCGTGCCTGTTTAGAGCCACTTTGTAATTTCTCATAATGTGAGATAACAGGGCTGAGCAAACTGAATCATATAAAGCTTGTGTGTAAAGTGGCTAAAAGAGGCCTGTTACTGTACACTGCCTGCATTGCCGGAGAGGACACAGTGGGGAAATTTACAGAGAAAGCATAAAGAATGTGTGTGTTTGCGTAAACTATCTCAGCTCCAAGCTCCTCCATCCATCTCTTCTTCACCACACTGTAAACTCTGACTCTCTACTTCTGCAGAAGGCAAGCGAAGGGGAATTTCAACAGCCAGCCAACACATCAGAAGATCACATCATCAGGGATCTCTCAGAGACAAACTGAAGACACAGGCGAGAAATATATATTCTCTAGAATCTATATTTCTGAAAATAAATAACAGACATGTTCGAGAGCAAGAACAAACCTCCAGAGGGCATACTGGGCCTCTGGGTGGTTCAAAATCCAGGTTAAACTATTACATTCTTTGAGCCTTGAAGTGGTATTAACCTATTTGTCATCCACTTGAGGGTAATGAAACCGATCTGGGATCAAAATGCTGATTGTTGTTTACAATTGATTTTACACATTTCTTAATATTCAATCGCAGTTAAAATAATTTGCATTTTATTTGATTAATTCTGCCACTTCAGGTAAAAATAAAAAAACAAAAAACAAGAAAAGTACTCAGAGAGTGCTGTACTCTGCCAAGGCTGTTAATTCCCCCCATATGGCATTGTGAGAATGCCATTTTTTTATTTTTATTTTTTTTTAGAAATGCAGCATTTGTTTATTAGTTATTGATGATCAGAAATCACAGCAACATAGAATGTGGCCATTGAATATAGATGTACCCACAAACAAAATGACCTTGCACTGAGCACAGGCGTGTGCGTGTACACGTGTACCTTATGTATGGATACCGAATCATGTGACCTAAATATGTAGCGGGCAGTGGGAATTAGTGGGACTCGGAAACACCCCCACAATTTAATCAATTGTTCCTTGTATCATTTCCAACCGATAAGTCCCGATCAGTCCGCAACGGTGGATTTGCAGTAGGATCACAATCATGTGATCATCAGCAGACAGCTGACGTAGTGTTCAGTTGTTGTCATAGTTACAGTGACACCGTTCCGCTATCTGGCAATGATACACAAATCCATGGATCCAGACTATAAGCCGCATCACTGCCAAAATCTAATCAGTTGGATCTTCTCTTGTCGTTTCTGACATTCCCTGAAAATTTCATCCAAATCCATTTGTCCGTTTTTGAGTAATGCTGCTAACACACAGACAGACGGACAGACAAATGTAAGCCAATCGATCGTCACATAACTCCGCCATTTCTTGGCAGAGTAATAATGTAATTCTCGAAAGGTTAAGGTTAGGGTTGGATATTGCACGAGGGTCTACTTCCTTTCATTTCTGTTTTATGCCATCAGTGGAACATTCGACAATAAAAAAAGGTTTTATAGCCTTTCCTCTTGAAACAGCTGTCACTGAAAATTTTACCGTATAATAATGTTTAAAAATGTACTGAACAGCAAGGTTGCGAGCCGTAACACCAAAACAATGAGGCTGAGAATGGCAGAGTCAGCTGAGAATTCTCTGTGGATTTTGTCGCTGAGTGGTCGCTTTCACATTATGTGTAGTCAGTTGATTAGTTGTTTTTTTTTATTGATTAGAGCAGCTTTAAGCACTCATTATTCATAATACATTCTTTTTTCTCTGTTTGTCTTTTCCTTTAAGTGTTCTTAAGGAAGTGAGGTCGACTATTTAGTCTTTTCCTCCAAACAACAGGCTTATTTCTTTTACATGCATTTCTATCTTTTTAAAAATATATTGCAGTGTCTTACATTGCATTTCCCGTTTGTTTTTAAGGCATTACACAAAGCATTCTGAATTGCCTTCCTGTGTTAAATGTGCTGCACAGATATAATTGCCTTGCCTAAAGGAAGGAAAAGAATGAATAACAACCACTGATAAGAATAATGCCTTCTTTGTGCAAGATAAGATTAGCTTTTATATATAATCAGATTTTCATGGAACAGTGACAAGTTTTGTGACCATTGCCCTCATCAAAAGCACATGACAAAATGCAGGGAGACATGCTGGATGTAGGAGTGCTCATGTAAAGACAACATAAATTAGCAAACTGCCTGTGCAGATTATATCATGAAATCATCTTGCTGTATATGATGCATCTAATTACACTTCATGATGCTGGGTGTCATTAATTTTGATTTAATTATTAGAGCTGTACCTAATGTGAGCACGTAATGCACCTGGTGTGTATCACTTAACAATCTGAAGCAGGAGTTTTGCTCTCATTACCCAGGTTAATAAATGCAGAAAGCAACGACAGAGTGCTGTCTCAGTGCAGTCTCCAGTACAGCAGCTATCTCAGGGATTTCTAGAAATAGTCATTGCTGAGTTCACTTTGCATGTACCCTAAATTAGGCCATTTGTGTTTTGGCATCTGAATTCTGCTGCATCGGTAATTTGTATTAATTAATTATTCAACTGTATCAGAGTTTTGTTTTACTGGAGACAGATAAGAGCGATCCCACGAGGAGGAACGTGACGGGCACAGCACAAGAAAGTCTTTCCCTCCGTTTTGCTGCGGAAAGAAGGGTTGCACAGATGTACCCAACCGCCTGGCAATCTGTGGGGAATGGGGAAGGAAGGGAATCAGGCGTGAGATTGAAAGAACAAAACAGATAGCTCAGAGTGGAAAAATAAATATATATTTTTACCAGATGTATCCACATGTAAGGAGAAAGATGAGAAATAAAAAGGGAGACAGAAAGCCGATAAAAACCCACGACGAGGATGGAAAGGGCACAAAGAGAAAAAAAAAACACACTGCGGAGGCAAAAAACAACAGACAGCAAACAGAAATCTGTAGTCATGTGGAAGCAGAAGGCACCGGAGGTTTGACAGAAGAGGGGAGGGAAATGGGATGTGGCTGCTTCCTGTTGTCAATCCTAATTTGTCCACACACACACCTCAGTCACAGTGTGACTCACACCTCAGAAGCAACGCCACAAGGTGACAAACATGCCCGTGTGTTTAGCCCATCGCTTGGTTAGCTAGAAAGGCAGACCGTCATCTTTTCTGCATGCAGGTTGTTGGTTTTGGGGCATGATTCAGAAAAAAAAATGACTCAGTGGTGGTTCCACGGTGGATCGACAACATCCTCATGACACACATTTGTGACCCTGTATTCACAGTTAGCTCACGGTGCCGCAAAGGTTCATCTCCTTTCTATCTTTGTTCCCATGATATACTGAGTATCCAGACTCAGATTTCTGAACACGCAATTTTAGAGATGTTGTTCAGAATGATCAACACATGAAATATTTATGAATATTCCCTAAAACAAGCCCAGCTTCAAATAATATGAATCTTTAAAATTTAAATGTGCATCTGGACATTTGAGAATAATCTTTCTATGCTTTTTGAAGAGATTAGGTTGAGAGGACTGATACCACTCTCATATCTGTATGTATATGGAGCAAGGAGTTAGGTAGCTTAGCGTAACATAGAGCCTATAACAGGTAAAAACAAACATTGTGGTTCCCTTTATAACTAAAAAAAGACAAAAAGCTTGGACACATTCTGTTGCAGTGGAAAAAACAGTGCGCAGCACAAAGTGATTTAACAAGTTTGTGTCCCTGTGGACAACAGAAAAGTTAAGAAACTGCAGTTTTGCTGTGTGTGCACTGCTATTACAAAGTAAGGAAGCGTTGCTGCTGCTGCTGCTGCTGCTGCTGTTGTTGCTGCGTTCGGTTTGGCTAATTATGGGATACAACGTTCAGCATTTTCTGATTATCTGTATCAGTATTTTTTTAGCTGCTTTCTGATAAAATAGTCAAGTACAATTTAAATTAATACACATTAATAAAAAGCCAATTCAATGAAGTTCTGCTTTGGACTTGCATTAGTCTAAATGTTGACACAAATATTTACATTTTAACTTCAAACATGTACACTAGCAGTCAAAAGTTTGGACACACCTTCTCATTCAATGTTTTTTCTTTATTTTCTCTATTTTTCAGTTCTGGCTTGAAATGACTTAAACTGTGTGAATCATAACATAAAGCTTTGTGCTTTCAAACACTACAGCAGAATCTTATCTTGGCACATGTTTGGGCCAGCGAGGGTTAAAGGGGAAACCATGCAACAAATGGAGTGTAAAAATGACAGTTCACCATTGGGGTAATGTGTTGGCCAGACAACAAATGACAAAATGTTCAGCCGCCATTAATTGCTGAACAAATATGAAATG
Source organism: Amphiprion clarkii (assembly GCA_027123335.1). Taxonomy (NCBI): domain Eukaryota; kingdom Metazoa; phylum Chordata; class Actinopteri; family Pomacentridae; genus Amphiprion; species Amphiprion clarkii. The sequence continues at coordinate 25,295,417 of CM049568.1, forward strand.
TTTATTTCACATGTAAGCAGCTCAAGAAGCTCTCTCGCCACTTACAGTTATCTAATATATCTACTGCTGACCACATGGATCACTGTCTAACGTATGATTTATTTATCTTGCCCATAACTGTACGCTGATAGTTCCCTCTCGGCACTCTCTAGTATTTTTTTTTTCTGCAGCTGTTGTCAGCAAAGAAAGAGCCATCTGGACACTACTGCTCAGAGAGAGTTAGTGATTAGCTGGTGAATATAATGAAGCATTTTGAGGCTGGAAAGCCAAATATCTCCCCCTGGAGCAGTTACAGACCAAAGATAAAGCTAAAAGAGAGTGAATATTCAAACTACATTCACCAGGTGACCAGAAACTTTAGCATTAAATGAATGATAATGTGCTGGATGTGTAAATAAACAATTGTTTGCTGACAAATTCACCACATCAAGTTGCCTTGACAATAAAATCATATTTTGCTTCACTTTAAACAAGCAATAGCCCTTTTTGTTGCTTTTGTCCATACATGTCAGCGGAATAAAGGGCAGACTTACTTGACATGCATTTCAAATCGAAACTCTTGTTCCTTATTCGCTTGTAAATAAAAAAGGCACATTTATTCTCAAAGATACCAGGCACAGTCCCTTCTTTATTAAACAAATGCAAAAAAGCTCTGCAAATGTCCAAATGTGCTACTGCACATGCACAGAGAAATAATGAAACCAACCATGTTTAATTTTTCTTTCGACACAACAGCCATAACAAATAGTCCAGAAGAGCAGAGACATCCAGCTGTAACAGCATGATTAATAAGGCGTGATCTCCTGAAGTATTCTCTTTAAATGCTAATTACAATCACTGGTCAGCCTCCTTTCACAGTTGTCACCATCTCTGGCCATTAATTCTAAATTATGCCTAATTAATATGTAAGAGCAGAGATGATTGACTGAAAGGCCTGGAAGAGGAAGACAAGGCGGCTGTATGAATAAAAGCTTTCTCTGCTTAAACAAAGAACAGCTGCTTGTGTGTCGTTCTGTTTTGACACCTGGATCAAATAGTGTTTTTTTTCCGATGAGACAGATTCAGCGGGCTACATTGTGTCATCATGTCATGATGTCAAACATTTGCGTACATTACACACAAACACACGGAGAGGAAAGGCATCATCGTGTGGAGATGTGCAGGGAGGATGGAGATGTGAGTGGAAACGGACAAGGATGAAAAGATGAGAGAAAGGGGATGATGAAAGAGATTCAGGCTGAAATGTGCTGCTTTTCCCAGAGGAAAAAAAAAAAAAACAAAAAAAAAAACGCATGACCGGTTTCCCATGAAACCACATATCCAGGTCTTAGCTCAATCTATCAAGGGAAAATAAATATTTTATTATGGGTCGACCGCTTCTCTACAAATCTAAATTCCCGTTACGAATCACAGATGGTTGAGTCACCCACAGTTCCAACAGAAAGGTAATCATGTGAAGCATTTTAAATGCATGAAAAAAAAACCCTGATTCATTATGCAAGAAAAGGCCACTGGAAATTCAGCTCCCTGAATCTCGGTAAACACAAAATGAATCTATCCTCAAATGCTTGTTTGTAATGATAACAGTGAAGATTTGTCCTTCTGGATGTAATCTTTCAGAAAAATGGAAGCAGAACTGGAACTAAATTGAGGGAAAATAACAGAAAAGTGGAAATGTAGATTTGGAAGTGTGTAGTGGAGATGATTGTTTTCAATATCAATCATCATTTTATTGACTAACTGATTAGCTATATCTTATATGATGTTTGAAATCTGTGAAAAAGGCATTTATGACTTCCCCAGGACATATTCAAATAGCTTATTTACGCCAATATTCTATTAACAAGAAAAATGGCAAATTTAACAAGGTTAAACTCTAAATGTTTTGGTATTTTTGCTTAAAAATGACATAAATCTTCAATAAATAACCACAATTGTTCCAATTATTTTAAACAAAGACAAAGATTTCTACAGGGGCCTTGGGAGAATGAAGCTCTATTTTAGACTACTGCAAGTTATACATGCATCTGAACATACGGTATAAAAAACAGAGTGTACACTACTATTCAAAAGTTAGGGGTCACTTAGAAATGTCCTTATTTTTGAAAGAAGGGCAGTTTTTTTCAATGAGGATAACATTAAATGATTCAGAAATACAGTCTAGACATTGTTAATGTGGTAAATGACTATTCTAGCTGGATTTTTAATGGAATATCTACATAGGGGTACAGAGGAACATTTCCAGCAACCATCACTCCTGTGTTCTAATGCTACATTGTGTTAGCTAATGGTGTTGAAAGGCTAATTGATGATTAGAAAACCCTTGTACAACTATGTTAGGACATGAATAAAAGTGGGAGTTTTCATGGAAAACATGAAATTGTCTGGGTGACCCCAAACTTTTGAACGGTAGTCAAGATGAATGACACGTCATTAATCCCTTCAACTACACAAAAGTGAAGCCAAAACCTCTCAGAAACTGGTGTCCCCATCTTGTGCAAGTGCCATCACTTGCTATCATGCTCCGTACTGTAGTGATCAGGTAGCAGAAACCTCTGCAGAGACATCTTGGTTTCACTTGTGGGAAGCTGTCAGAATGTCCATCCTTATACACATTCTATTATACACCAGCAACACTCATTCAGCTGAACAACTTGACAAATAGAAAATCCTGACAGTGTTGCCTCCATATCAGGTTTCCACACATAGTGACACTAAACCCTGGAGGATTCCCCAAGAATTTTATATTCTACTACACTATTACCCGTCTGTCTTTTAGCAGAGAAATATCAAACTGTTGCTTCAACCTTTCATGTCAGTCTGAACAAAATGAGATGAAAAGAGACGTGTCCACTTAAAACCTGGTTGCGCCATCCTTAATGTTTCCATTTTCCTTCCTATTTGAATTGTTTCAACCAACCTCAAGGACACTCGTGTCAGTTTCTTCCATCACGAACAGCTCTCTGCTCATAAATCCTGCTCAAACTCAAGAATGATATCCTTCGGATCATCTGTACGCCACAGGCTGATCTATCTATCATGCAGAACCATTCCTTGTTAGAAGCCACTTCATCTCGCTGCTGGAAACCTGAGTGCAGTGTCTGCATACACACGATTGGTACACATAGAGCATAATTCTCTAAAAGCTGGCATTACTGCAGTTCTATTGTACATTATAGCCGAGCTCTATCTAACTAGGCATCCAGTCTAATCGAAAGAGCTGTGCAGACAGTTAATGTCACATATTGTGACACATAAAATGGAGCAGAATTTTGTGCAATGTTCTTGTTGAGACATTTTCTGAAATATCACATAAAAAGGTCTGTACAGTGCAGATTTGTGCATGCATGTTTTATCATGTGAAATTGTTTGACATCAGCAATACAATGTTTCCCGACATCTAAACTATTTTTTTGCTTACATGACATCCATTCCTCAAGCGTTTGGGTGATTGTTACCCTATTGTTCAGAGATACACTGCTCCTTGATTAATAAATATCCATCCAATCCATCCACTTTCTTCTGCTTATCTGAGATCAGGTCTGAGTGTCAGCAGGCTAAGCAGGGCGTTCCAAGCATCCACCTTCCCAGTGACCCTTTGAGTTCCTCCTGAGGAATCCCATTGTGTTCCCAGGGCTAAAGATGTGTGTAATCCTGCTAGCGAGGTGTGGGTTTACCCCAGCGTCTCCTCCTTGTAGGACATGCCCAGAAAACCTCCAAAAGAAGTCCAAACCAAGTCAGCTGGCTCCTGTCAATACAAAGGAACAACAACGGCTCCGAGTTCCCTCTGGATGTCCGAACTCCTCGCTTAAAGATAAGATAAAAGATAAAAGATAAAAGTTCTTTATTTCTCCCCACGCCAGGGGAAATTTACATTGTTACAGCAGCTTATGTAACAGTAGGTGTAGTGATAAGAATAAAATAATAATAGAACAATAGTAATAGTAATAATATTTACAATATATACAAGGGTGAGAGATGAGGATAAAGTGGCTTCACAGAAAAAATAAAAATAAAAATAAACTCTAAGGAGGAAACTCATTTAGGGCACTTGTATCTACAAACTTATTACTCTGCCAAGGAATGCAGCATTATGCAGAGTTATGTGATGATGGCCTAGGTTTGTCCATCTGTCTGTCTGTCTGTTAGCATCATTACTCTAAAACGGACTAACGGATTTGGATGAAATTTTCAGGGAAGGTCAGAAATTGGAAAAAGGACCAACTGATCAGATTTTGACAGTGATGCGGCTTAAAGTCTGGATCCACGGATTTGTTAAAGATTTCTGTATCATTGGCAGATAGCGGAACGGTGTCACTGTAACTATGACAACAAGTGAACACTACGTCAGCTGCCTGCTGATGATCACATGGTTGCGATCCTACTACAAATCAACCGCTGCGGACTTATCAGGACTTATCTGTCGGAAATCATACATGGAACAATTGATTAAATTGTGCGGGTGTTTCCGAGTCCCTTCAATTCCTGCCGCCCGCTACATATTTAGGTCATGCGATTCGGTATCCATACATAATGTACACATACAGAACACATGCCTGTGATCACTGCAAGGTCATTTTTTATTAAAGATTTCATCCATCGGAAATGATACGACTGAGCAGCCTTGGCGGAGTACTGCGCTCTCTGAGTGCTTTTATTGTTCAGGTCTTAAGGTTACTACCTCAAACTTATGGCCGTAGGTGAGGGTTGAAACAAAGACTGACTGGTAAATCCAGAGCGTCGCCTTCTGGCTCGGCTCCCTCTTCCCCACAACAGCCCAGTGCAACGCCTGCATTACTGGTGACGCTGGACCAATCCATCTGTTTAACCCACCCTGCATCCTAACTGTGACCCATGAACAAGGTCTTAAGATACTTAGACTCCCTCAACTGGAACAATAACAAACTCTCCCTGAGAGAACAATCTACCAGTTTTTGGCAGAGAACCACAGCTTCAAACATGGATGGGCTAACAAAACTACATCATCTGCAAAAAGCAGAGATGCAAACCAGATACCCTCCTCACCTCAGCTGCAGCCTTGAGATCCTCCACATTAATATCACAAATAGGATTTGCAACAAGGGGCAACAACCACCGGAAATATGTTCAAATTTGTGTTGAAAGAGAATCTATAATCATTTTTATGTTAGGTGCCAAACTATTTCTTACTGTCCGAACAGTCCACACCCCTAGATACACTGCAGCTCACATTCCTTCTCCGCCTTTCCTTTCATTAGAGAGGCTCCTTAGCTACTGCCATGCTTCTTCCTCTCAGACGCTGCCGTTAATGAGATGAGCTCTGTTTCTGCTCTGACAGCTTCACTTTGCAGTCAAGATTGCTGCTCAGTGAAATAAAGGCTAGGTTTCTGAGGGAGACACTGTGACAGCAAACAGCAAGACTCCTCCATGTTCTGTGGTGCCTTCAGAGCCTCCAGGTTTCTCATACTGCAGAAGGCATTCTTGGTTTATCATAGCTGATTGTAGGAATAAATCAAGCCTCGGGGCTGAGGCTCGCTGCAGCAACCGTGTGCTGAATATGATATGAAAACCAGATAGTTCTCTGTTCCCTCTGCTTTTCTACGCAGAGGGTGGACGCAATATTATGAACACGTTGAAAAATACCAGAAATGCAACACTATCGTCCTCCCCTGTTGGTACAGAATAAGGTGAGTCCGACTAGGGATGCACTGACCTGGTACACTGGATTGGGATCAGAACTGATGGCTTTAATATGCAGATCCACCCTTAATGGTACCAATCCAAAGAAAGCACAGTGTTTTGATCATAAAATTGATAGTGGAAACAATCACTTACATTAAATCAGTCTTGGTTTTCTCTTTTTGTGTGAAAAATGATACTGAGTTCGACCCAGAAAGTCATCCAAGTTTAAAATACTGTACGGTCCACATGTTTTAGGCACTCAACGCTACGTTGCATTCAAAAATAAATCCATTGTCATGGATCATATGCACTGTGAGATCAGTACAAATGAAAACATTATGTGCTTGAAAACCTCCAGTCAACCAATCTAAACAGTACTGTCCAACCACACAAAACTATACAATAACAGTCACTTCTCTGACACAATCTCAGCAACAATGCAACACTGTAAGCCCCACAAATAAATAACTGCGTGACTTTTTTATTTCTTGCAACAGCATTAAAATGGTCCGTCCTACATTGGACTACATTATATTACATGTATAAGTTCCCTAAAAAAATATCTTAATAACCTAGCATTGAACATCTTTGAAAAGAGACTCAAAAAACAATTTTTCCACCCCAATGCATATACATATCTGACAAAGCCGATCCTGTTCCTCCAGCATAACACAATCATAACATTTGTCTCCAAATACAACATTATGGTTACATGAATGCCCATTAGTCACACTCTGTGTAAACTCCCCATCAAATGTCCAAGGTGGTGTGTTCATATCAATGGTATTGTCTGATTAATACCACAACACCCAAATATATTCAGTACACAGCACATAAAATGCAAAAAAAACTCAAATTAACATGAAATGAATAGCTTGGACAGTCAACAAAATTGATGAATCAGCTATAAAATAGTAGGCAAATCCTTTTCCATCGCCTACTGACTGATTAACCTTTGTTCAGAGTAGCGTGTCCACCCCCGTACACTTACACAACCTAATGCAGCCGGAGTATACAGTGTTATGTCATGCTGTAGGACGTAATTTCCTTAGTGGCCTATTAAACAAATTGAGAAGCAATATTAAATATTACTGAACAGTTAGCTACAAATCGTAATAATAATAAGAGAATTATCATAGCAGCTAAATAAACATTATCATATCTCATCAAGCAATCATTAATGGCTTAACAGATTTCAAACAATATTCAACATATTTCAGTGACAGACACAGAATGAGGCTGTTTTTCTAATTTGAGTGAATCTGTAACAGGCTGGAATGATGCAGATTACCACCCGAGCATTTTTCCGTTTTCCTCAGGCTCTACTTTCTGCTGATTACAGCTGCTCTCGTTTATTCCAGCTGCTATTAAACCACTTAACAGCCATGCTTCGGGGACCCTCTTATTCATTCAATTTTGACTGCTATAGAGTGACGTGACGTTTATCACTGTGTTTTCTCAGTGACTCTTACACTTTAAACATGTGGTGTGTTTCTTTGTGTGTGTTGATGTTTGTGAACTGAACAGCTATACCTGACGCATTGAGCACAATTTCAAAATTCTATTCAGTTTTTTTAAGTGCTAGATAAACAATCAGGTCAGTGTCATATTTTCATGCATGCCACAGCAAGCAGCAAAAAAACAGTTCGTAGGAGTTTCTTCTGGTTGCATAGCAACCTAGAGTACGGCAGCTCACATTTTCTTGCACTAGACACCACTGATGTGAATAATGATGTGAATCTACTTCACAGATTTCCACAGAGCCTGTAAAGTTGCCGATATCTCACATTTAAAAACTCAGCTGAGACGGTTAGAGAGACACATTTGAGCCGATAAGTTGCTTTTCGTCAGTTAACTACTGCTTAGTCATCAACCCTGCTGAACATTCACCGACTGTGATGCTCTTTTTCCAGCTCAGACCCACTCTGTATTTTAGAGACTGAATGAGCTTACTGTTCGACTGCCAGCTTCTCCTCTGAAAGACACAAGAAGTGTGTGTGTGAGACAGCGAGAGGCTAAGCTGCTGACATCAGTAGGAGGGAGTCACACAGCCCAGGCAGGATTTCTGGTCCACTGTATGACCTTCCCATGTGTGGTGCTGCCAGGTTTTGGGATCCATGACCACAGTTAGTGCAACCTTTAACAGGAGAGGGGCGGGACGGAGGAAAAGAAAAGCACACTTGTCTTTCGCTCAGGCAACCCAATGAATCACTGTTATGTGTTACCCTGTCACAAGATCAGCCGCATCTACAGATTTAGCTGTCAGCGTCATGAGGCTATAAAGTGTTGGAAACACAGGATTTTTATTGATAATTAACACAAAGGGACTGGCGCTTTTGTGACTTGCAAGGACAAAATATGTCTTCACAGTAGCATTGCTAAGTTCCTATTTTGAATTCAAACGGAGGAATGTGTCATATTACTGTGTTTTTCTCTGTTGTATGTCATTGGATATTGAATATCTCTGGCGTTAGACTGCTGGTTGCACAAAACAAGCCACCTTTCTGTTTTGCCTGTTTTATAATTACTCCACCAAGGAAAGCGGCGGACTTACGTGATGATCAGCGTACGTTTGTCTGCTTGTCTATCTGTTAACAATATTACTCAAAAACTAACTAACGGATTAGGGTGAAATTTTCACGGAAGGTCAGAAATGACACAAGGATCAAGTGATTAGATTTTGGTAGTGATGCAGCTTATAGTCTGGATCCATGGATTTGTTAATTGGTAGATAGCAGCACGGTGTCACTGTAACTATGACAACAAGTGAACACTACGTCAGCTGCCTGCTGATGATCACATGATTGTGATCCTACTACAAATCCACCGCTGTGGGCTTATCGGGACTTATCCATCCAAAATGATACAAGGAACAATTGATTAAAATGTGGGGGTGTTTCAGAGTCCCATCAATTCCTGCTGCCCGCTATATATTTAGGTCGCATGATTCGGTAACTGTACATAACGTACACATGCATAACACACGCCTGTGCTCAGCGCAATGTCATTTTGTTTGTGGGTACATCTATATTAAATGGCCGCTTTCTTTGTTGCCGTGATTTGTGATCATCAATAACTAATAAATAAACAAATAAAAAAATGCTGCATTTCTGACAATGCCACATGGGGGAATGAGCAGCCTTGGCGGAGGACTGCGATCTCTGAGTGCTTTTCTAGTTTTATTCTGTTTAATTTTGTTGTACTGTTTGATTTTAATAGTTTTATCCCATCCTGATTAACACATAGTCTTGTTGCTGCCTGTCTGATAACATGCACACCAATCTAGTCACCTCAGGTTATCTTAAACATGCAGTATAAATAAATGTGATTTGATTTGATTTGAAGGCTCCAGGAAAATATCAGGATTTTTCACTGTTGTCATTTTATCTACAAGTATTTCAAGTGTAGTCAACAGATTAATCAGTGACAACAATATCTTGGTAGTTGACACCCTACTATTAACGGCCAATAAGCATTAAACAGATCAGCATTTATTAAACTCTTTGTGTATTATCTACATGCCATTTATTGATGCATCTACTGACAATAGGTGAATCGGACACACACACACACACACACACACACACACACACACACACACACACACACACACACACACACACACACACACACACACACACACACACACACACACACACACACACACACACACACACACAAGCAGGTACATACAGAGCGCTGATGTGTGCAGCTGTGTGTTTGAGATGAGATTAGAGGCCTTGCAAAGTGCCGTTCTGCCTCTGACCTATTACTGACATTTGAGCCTGATAAAGAGACCAAGGAGAAGTGATAAAAACCGAGAAGACGATAGAAAGACGACACTGGCTGTCCTGACAGATAAAGGCACAGTTCAGATACTCTTGTCAACACCTGTTGATCAGTGTAACAAAGAAAACTGGTGTCACCAAGCAAAGTGGTTGTTGTTGAAGATGCAGTGGCTATGAAAGAGCTACAAATTAATCTATGTTAGGTCGCCCTAAAACCTTATTTCAATACCTTTATTGATTATTCGAGAACAAATTCAGATGCTTCAAATAACCGTGTTCTCATTATAAAATCAATCTACTGAATTCTTCTGTCTCCAGAGCTTTCCTTTCTTATTATATTACTATTGTGCCTCATAATTCCCTTTTGCAAATACTTGCCATTAATAATGAATATGAGGAAATATTTAATTCCATGCATCTTTTAAAATTTAATCAGTGAGACGGGAAAACAGTTTAATATAATGCTGGAGACCCCATTATTTTTATTTATTACGTTTCATTGTAACGTATTATCATTAAAAGCTATTCTTCGAGCAATTTCTCTAGCATGTCACACTAAAAATAGCATCAGTGTTTGGAACACACAATAAATCACGGTGGGATTAATTTCATTAAAAGCTCTGAAAATGTAGAAAAATAAAGCCTGGTCTTACTCACTCTGTGCGCCACGCTGTGGCCAGATCATGTTCAGATTGCTTCAGAGCGCTTTGATTTACATCCAGGTGCTCCGTCTATTTACAGCAGCCGTACTTTTAACTAGCTCAAGAAGCAGCATGGCAGCTTTATAAATGGACTGGCAGGATGATGGAAGAGCTGCTGCTGTCCAAACCTCCATTCAGCAGCTAAGCAGCCCTCTAGGAGTCTGGACTTATGAAGTCTACATTTAGTTGCAGAGAGCTAGAAGTATAGGCGAGGACGAGTAATAATGTATTTAACAAAAGGAGCCAGGTCAGCCTGCCAGTATGAAGACATGTAGGGCTGCAGCTATCGATTATTTTAGTAACTGAATATTCTGTCGATTATTCTGGCAATTAATCCGATTCCGCGTTTACAGCATAAAAAGTGGAAGTGAGCATGTAGTGCAACAGATTTAACCGTTCTGGTGGAACACAACTGACATCTGTGGTGTATTGTACATATATAGTATAGTACAGGGATATTGTACATATATAGTATAGTACAGGGGTATAGTACATATATAGTATAGTACAGGGGTATAGTACATATATAGTATAGTACAGGGATATTGTACATATATAGTATAGTACAGGGGTATAGTACATATATAGTATAGTACAGGGGTATAGTACATATATAGTATAGTACAGGGATATTGTACATATATAGTATCGTACAGGGGTATAGTACATATATAGTATAGTACAGGGGTATTGTACATATATAGTACAGGGGTATTGTACATATATAGTATAGTACAGGGGTATTCAACTAAAACTAAAACCATGGTAACCTACATATATTTAGTTCATGATGCAGAAATTGCATAAATATGTTTTTATGTTTGGCTCCTTTAAACTGCTGGTACTACAGCTGAGCCCGACAGTCATGTGTTCAAATACCTTCAGAAACCTCCTCCCCCAGCATTTTCCAACATCTGAACTGCAGGGACTGTCTCAGAACATTTCTGTAACTTCCATAAACTGACAATTTGACATTTGTACCCATTTTTCCTGCCACAAAGATTTGAACTTCTCCCTCAGCTCTCCTTTTTCATTTTTCACATGGCTTTTCCTATCGCTTCCCATGCAAACAGTCTGAAAATATGTACTGCTATCCTACCTTTGACTGTGGCTATTTGGAACAGCTTAAAACGCTGACACAATCAGACAACATGTCAGATTCTCTTCGAACATAACCCCACACTCAGGAGCTATCTGTTGTCAGGTCAAAAGAGGAGTTTTTTGTTTAGTTTTTTTATCCAAGGATACAATTTTCCTTCTCGATTAGCAAGTTATTTCACTATGGTTCAGTGGACTAAGATCATCTCAGAGAGATGATGGACTCACCAAACAAACACCGGTTCACCATCGTCAGAGCACCACACAAACAAGTCAACTTTTCAACATCTGCAGCTCAACCTTCTACTAGTGTCTCATCCACATCCCATACTGCATATAAACTAGACACACGAGAGTCATTATTATATTGCACCAGTAATTAGCTCATGTGCAAAAATACATTCACTTTTGTACTAGGAGGAGCTACGCAATGCATATTCTAAATGCCAGATAAAAGGTTTTCTCACATTAACACAGTGTAGGTCTGTAGTGGAACAGGTGGACTTTACTTACTGCTGTTTGTGGTTCAGCTCTGCCTCCTTGTTCACCAGATCCTGCTTGAGGTTAGCTAGCATTTCCACAGAGACGTCCACCTGCCGAGAAAGCTCCGAGGCCTTGTCCTCCAGGTCTTGTTTCTCTTGGCTCAGCCGCTCGCTCTCCTGCTTGGCCCGCTCGAGCTCGGAGCTCTTCCTCTCCAGCTCTGCCTGCAGACGGCCTACACGGGCCGCTATTTTCTGCTCCACCTACAAGACAAGAAGAACCTGAGCTGCCTAATGTGCCACGATAATCATTATATTGTTTGAAATGCAACAGAATATGTAAATGGAGTCATTAATTGAGAAAGCAATCAATACATGAATCAACATCATCAAGAGTTGTGCCTAGAAACACCTTTACATATTCGTATCTTCATCTTACAGCATCATTACTTTAAAGACTGTTTTTCTCTGGAGGACGTGCTGACAGACCAGATGGAAATATCAAGATGAAACTTTGAAAGTTAAGTGAGCTTGCTTAGCTCTCCACACTGTGTTGACAGCTATGTGATCACAGACAACATCATGACACCACACTGAAAAACTGGACTGATTTTTAAGGGCAACTGATCTGATTCAGCAATGAGCTGATTACTTTTCTCTCTGCTCAGGAGGAGCGCTGCTGCAGCTTAATGTCTAACCTAAATAGTAGGGTCATTCCAGAAATGGAGGACATTTTACGTCCCACCCATCAAATTACAAATAATCCATGTACAAAATATTTAAAAATGCAGCTGTTGTGTAAATTTACTTGTGGTGACACCAAATCTAAAAAAAAAAAAAGTTTGAAAATATTTTTATAACACCCAAGAAGTCTAGAGTTCCTCCTAAAATACCATTTTCTCTTGTCCCACCCTTCTGATGAACAAATTCAATTTCAAAAACAACAGTTAAAATGAAACCTAAGTCTCCTTTTTTTTGGTATTATTTTTTTCATTGATGTCTCTTGAAATTGAGGGAACTTTTTTTTTTTTAAATCAACATATTTTAAATAATAAATATTATGAATGAAACATGTGTACCACAACAACCCTGTTAACAAAACCTTTTCAGCTGGTAGAAGAAGAAAACAGTGAATCACATGAAATGCTGGAATTAACATCATCAAACAGTTTTCCAAAAGGATAGGTAGGGCAAAGTTATGTCATCGCTTCTATTTTTCATATTTTTATAAATTTGTATAATAATTTTTGAAGCCCAAATGTTCTCCAGTTCTTGAATGACCCAGTATTTTTCCATGACTGCTCCTGGACTGTGCAATAACCCAACAGCAGAAATAAAACTTTCACTGTCTGCAACTTCACTGAGAGTCAGTGACAACTACCTCACATGTTTCAGTACGTTTGTCTCATAAAGTTGATTCTGATTCTGTCAACCACATGTACCTCTTCAGACAGCTTCTCCAGCCTCTCATCCAGCTCTAGCCGTTCAAACGCCCGTGCCTTCAGCCTGGCTAGGCCTTCCTCATAGGCTGCTTCTACTGCACTCGCCGCTACATTGGCTGCCACCGCTACAGCTGTGCTGGGGTTTCCATGGGGACCTGGGTCTGCAGACGTCATGGCTTTCTTCATAAAAATCTCCCCCAGGGGAAACTCCACATTCGGAATATAACGGGCTGCAGTGTTGGAGTTAGCCGGCGTCAAACTCAGGTCGTCTGAACAAGGAAGCTCACGGCAGGGGAAACGCCGCTCCTTTAAAGCTGAAGGTCGAAGTGGCTCGAAAGGGTCGTTGTTGTTGGCGGGCGTGAGGAGAGCTCCCTCGGCCACTAGGGGCAGCAGAGCAGCGGCGTCGCACACACTGTTGGATTTGGAGAGGACGTAGAGGGTCTCGTATGTGTGGTTGTACTCCAGGTGGGCACGTAAGGATGACAGGCTTCGGAAGCGCTTGTGCTCCCCGCAGCGAGGACAGCGGTATGGCAGGTCCAGAGAGGCCATTCCGTGCAGTAACTGCCGGAGGAGAGGGGGGCGCTCACGCAGCACAACGGCAGCGCCAGTATGAGGGCACAGAGGTCAAGCACCTGATTGATGGTCCTCTCATGGTGGCAACGGGGCAACTCGGGGGAATCGGCAGGAAGAAGAGGGATCCCATGTGCAATGGAAGAGCCAGGTCAGTCACATGACCGCACAGAGAGGCGCCATCCGACTGGTCTTTTTACTTCATCTGCCATGATCTTCCAGCCTGAGGTCCTAAACAGAGGGAGAGAATACAAGTTAAAAATTAAACGTTAGTGTAATTTTGATACAAACTTCAATGAGAATTCACAAAAGAAAAAAAATGCAACAAAAAATTTCTAACAAGAAAAGCACTCAGAGAGCGCAGTACTCCGTCAAGGCTGTTCATTCCCCCATATGGCATTGTGCGGCATTGTTTTTGTTTTTTTTTTTTAGAAATGCAGCATTTGCTTATTAGTTATTGATGATCAGAAATCACGGCAACATAGAATGCGGCCATTTAATATAGATGTACCCACAAACAAAATGACCTTGAGCTGAGCACAGGCTGTGTTACGCATGTGTACGTTATATACGGATACCAAATTGCGTGACCTAAATATGTAGCGGGCGGCGGGACTTGATGGGACTCAGAAACACCCCTACAATTTAATCAATTGTTCCTTGTATCATTTCCCAATAAATCTGCAGCGGTCGATATGTAGTAGGATCACAATCATGTGATTGTCAGCAGGCAGCTGATGTAGTGTTCACTTGTCATAGTTACAGTGACGCTGTGCCGCTATCTGGCAATGATACAGAAATCTTTAACAAATCCGTGTATCCAGACTATAAGCCGCATCACTGCCAAAATTGAAACACTTGGTCCTTGTGTCATTTCTGACCTTCCGTGGAAATTTCATCCAAATCTGTTCGCCCGTTTTTGAGTAATGTTGCTAACAAACAGACAAACGTACACCAATCGTCACATGCCTCTGCCATTCCTTAGCAGAGTAACAAGAGGTGGAGGACAAAAGCTACGGTACCTCCAAAGAATATACAGGGAAAAGCAATGCCAGCATTTCTTACAACAATGTCCATCTTTTCCCTGCAACAATTCAATTCAATTCAATTTTATTCATATAGCGCCAATTACAGTCAAATTGTCTCGAGACGCTTTACAGAACCCATATGCCTGACCCCCAGAGCAAGCCAAAAGGCGACAGTGGCAAGGAAAACACCCTTTTAACAGGGAAAAAAAAACCTCGAGCAGAACCCGGCTCTAATGTGGGGGGACCCATCTGCCTGCTAGCCTGGCGAGTTGAGCGGGACAGAAGAGTTAGAGAGGTAGAGGTAGAGGGATAGAGATAGAGGGGTAGAGGGTTACAGGTAGAGGGTTACAGTTGGTGGGAGAACAACCACGCATCTGAAACATCCAGCTCTGGGACCAGGGACACTCAGAGAAAGGACACAGGGAGAAACAGAGCTAGTGTAATGCAATAATGGTATATATAGTAAATACATAGGTAGTTAGAGAAGGGCTCAGTGCATCCAGAGAGATCCCCCAGCAGCCTAGACCTATAGCAGCATAACTAGGGGCAGACTAAAGGGACGTCAAGAGGGGAAGTCAGTTGTGCAAATGAAAACACCAGCTCACCCCGTCAGGGTCCCCCAGTCAGCCCTAACTATAAGCTTTGTCAAAAAGGAAGGTTTTAAGCCTGGTCTTAAAAATTGAGAGGGTGTCCGCCTCCCGAACCCAAACTGGGAGCTGGTTCCACAGGAGAGGCGCCTGATAACTAAAGGCTCTGCCTCACATTCTACTTTTAGAGATTCTAGAAACAACAAGTAAGCCTGCACTCTGAGAGCGAAGAGTTCTGCTAGGATAATATGGTACTATCAGGTCTTTAAGATATGATGGAGATTGGTTGTTAAGAGCTTTATATGTCAGAAGAAGGATTTTGAATTCTATTCTAGATTTAACAGGAAGCCAATGAAGAGAAACCAGTATAGGAGAAATATGATCTCTCTTGCTAACTCCCGTCAGTACTCTGGCTGCAGCATTTTGGATCAGCTGTAGATGTTTCAGAGAGCTTTTGGGACAACCTGATAATAAGGAATTACAGTAGTCTAGCCTAGAAGTAACAAATGCATGGACTAATTTTTCTGCATCACTCTGAGACAGGATGTTCCAACATATTCAAGTAAATCCTTGCACTGGTTCAACAGTTTACTTAAGATTAGTGGTGTTTTGTTTTTTTTTAAATCTGATAATTAAAAATATAAAATGAACTCTCGATAAACCCAGACGAATACTCATTTAAATGCAGCAATCATCCTCATACAGCAGTGAAGAAAAAAAGCTTCATATTAGCACTCTGATTACCTTTGTAAAAAGTGATTATTGGCTATAAACATTACATACAAATTAGAATTTTCTCCTGTTTATTGTGCTAATTAAACCACTGAGCAGAAACACTGATATGCATTAGCATAATTAACAATGACAGATACACGTGAAAAACTGTCACATTTAACATAAATGGATGAGAGCAAAAATGTGTTTTTTTTCGGTTATGGTATAGCAGTCATTAAAGCTTTTAATGGCACGCAGAACAATAAAGTAATTGAGATTACAATCATAAAGCCTAGTTTTTCTCACATCCTCCAGCCGCCTGGACTAAAATCCCTCAATGATACACTCATCAATGAGTTTAGTGGCCAGGAAACATGAAACCTTCACTTCACTAAGGGTTAAAAAGGAGACTCCTGCACTTGTGCGCTGAAATACTCAGAGGAAGACTAAGGGAAGAATAGAGAAATGGAAATGGACCCATTAGTGAGAGTGCTTGTTAGTGCCAAGTCTTAAGTCTAAGAGGTCAGACTGGATAATGCTAAGTCCTTTACAGAGGGATCTGGTAGCCCCCACTAGGAAAAAAAACCCCTGCTATCTGTTATCCGAGTTATATCCTCCTCATGCAGTCTTTGTTTCTCCAGTTCCTTGATTTAACTGCTTCAAACAATACTCTCAAAGAAGGCAAAGAACAGGTGAGCTAATTAAACGCATGCCAAAACATAAAAACAGAGAGTAACAAACCATACAATTCAACTATTTCCCTATGTTCATAAAACAGGAATCTACCAGAAATATGAGAAAATATATACATCTATCATTTCCATCTGCTACTTACATGCCGAGCAGTGCGACCCACAGTAAAAACATTGCATTACTTGTTTATCCAATTATCCAGCACTTGAAATCCCTGGTGAAATAAAAATTCAGCATGCCAGCCTACATTCAGCATTCAAGCCTCCACTGGTTCCTCTGCTTCAGGTTCTCTAATTAACGCGCAGTTCTTCTCCAGTCAGTTTCAGATGCCAGCGCACTGGCAATGAAAAGCTGAGCTCTTCACTGCAGTGAGAGCCAGTGATAAGTCACAAGATCAAAACCACGGACGGGCGAAATGAATAACAGTGATCATATTGTTACAGTACAATGTTCTGCTGTGAAAACCTGGGTCTTGGCAAGAATGTAGATGGTAGTGGCACTTCCCAATGCCAGTAGCATCCCCTTGCAGAACAACGTGTCCTTCCACAGTGCAAAAACTGCTCAAGGAACACAACAAAGAACTCAATATTGTTGACCCGGCCTTCAAAATTCCCAGATTCCAATCTGATCAAGCATCAGATGCACTACAATAAGCCAGATTCACAGAAAACCAACCCCACTGCCAATCCAGCACCCTGGTTCCAGACACCACCAGAGATCCAGAGTCCACGTTTTGACAGGTCAGACCTGTTTGGGTGGCATAAGGGGTTTTAATGTTGTAGCTGATTGGTATAGATCATTAGGTCGAGACAGTTACCAAGAAATCTGTCACGCCATAAAATCACCAGGATATTTTAGAAGTAAAGTTTCTCTATTGATAGAAAAAACAATGACAACCCAACATTAGTTTGCAGTATTGGTCTGATTATGGTTGTAATCTACTATTATCTTCCATGACTACACCAACATTATCTACATTATGGTATTGATGGAAGAAACATTTTGCATTAGCTGCTCTCAGTTTTACTTAACCTAGAAGAGATTCAAGAAAGACCCAGACCGAGAGGGCAGCTTAAAACCAGTGGTAGAACAATAAATGCAAAATGACTAAGATTACAAAAAATATGTAGTTAAATTCAATAAAAGAGCAGAGACATTCTTTTAAATGCAAATGATGTAGAAGAGCAATTTGATTCGTGTGTCTCTGTACATTTGTTCTAACACGAGTTTGTTCACTAATCCTTTAGGCCCTGCTGAACTCGTCCTACATAATTTTCAGTGTTCTTCAGCCAATAAAAAGAAAATCCTGACTGCCAAGTATTTTTAAATACTGAACATACACTTCTTCCAACAAATACATTACTGCAATTTGCCATTTTTAAAAAAAAAAAACTATCAGCATCTCAATGGGTTTGGATCAAAAACAAGGAGTACCAATGCCCAGAACGTGGATTGCTTAACCGAGCTGTTTCCGCCAAACGATCTGAGTCCACATGGTCTGCATAACAATCGAAGTCCATGTATTAGAGTGTGCACAGTCTGTGTTTCAACACGGGCCATTTGGACTCTTACAGATGGGTATAAATGGTATTGTACCCCAATCCAAGACTGGAACTTGAATCAGACCTTAAGAGTTTCCCTCTCAGAATGTTCTATAGCAGCTATTAATGAGCAAAGCAGCAGGCATTGAGGGTGCAATGACAAATCACAGATGCAGACCATTCCTCACAGTGGGCTCATACACTGGAAATCCCCAGAAGTAACGGAGACTGTTATTAGACGTCTGGTGAGGCTGGATCAGGGAGTGTACTGGCAAGTCGTGCCCACTTATTAAAGAAAGAGGATTTCACAGGCGCAGTCACTACACTGCAGACAGCAGGCTCTCCCATCTGCTTAAAATTACCAAGTGAGGTATTTAAACAGGCAGGAAATGGAAGGAAGTGAGGCTGCTTGGTAGCCACATGTCACATCCTGCCAATGGAGCTCAGCCGAAATATTTCAAAGAGCTGAATTTGATGCTCTATTGAGGACTGTGAATAGTGGATACAGAAAGTTCCTGAGATGCACTTAACAACAACAACAACAACAAAAAAAAAAACAAAAAAACACAGCAGCTCTTTACTGTTCTCTCTGCAAATTACAGGTCTTTTTCTCTCACAGGAAGCGCTCTAATTGGTTCTCACCATGAGAGAACACCGTCTAAGAAACCAGCTGCAATGACCAATCAAAAGGAGCAGGAAAATCCTCAGTGCAGACATCACCTCAGACAATTACAACCTCAGTACCTGCACATCATTAAAACAAGTGATTCAATATATACGGTGAGATCTATGGAACAGAAATAGAAAATGGAAAGACAAGAAAAAAGGGATAGATTAAAAAAACTAGACTTTTATCAAAAACAGTGATTTAAATACAAAATAGCAGGTAGCAGTTCATAAAATAACTAACTCAAGTGTATGGCATTAGGCTGTACTTGATCTGATGTATGATGTATGTGATCCATTTATTTTAAACCAATATACTCTACTTCTATGACAATCAGTAACAAAAGTCACATCTTCAACTGGCCATGTGACCCAGCGTTGGTCAGGATGTGTGACCAAACATTGATCAGATATAGAAGCATCCTTTCAAATTAAGTAAGAGCGGGAGAAGTGTGGGGCTTGATGTCTCATTCTCGTTCCTGCACTGATCAGATCCACATCTGCAACAAACTCTGAGTCTCATTTGTGCTACAGAACTGTTTTGTGCCGCAAACACAGAAAAGCTCTGTAATAATGATCCCACAGAGTAGCCACCTGGTGCAAACTATCGCACTGAGTGGCAGAGTATTTACCATTAAGGGGCGCAAAGTATCCACTGTGTTTAGTTGTCCTTGAGTGATATTTGTCCAGGGCCGACGGGAACACAAATATTAGTAAAAATTCTAATACTATAACATTTACAAGCAACATTCTTGACTGACTTGACACAACATCAAAAATATGACCCCAGCTGGCTGTTTTATTTCTCTTTCTTGAGTAATCCTGTTGTTCTGTGGGCTTTTCATGGAAAGCTGCTTTTTAAAGGGCTTTCTGCTGGGGAACAGTAACAATCTCATTTTTCTGTCCATCAAACTTATAAGGGCTTTCAGACGGTCAAACAAGACATTAAAGGCAGCCCAATCAAAGCACATATAGACCTACAGGAAACAGCGAGGGCTTCAATTTGACCATGGTTCATTGCAACAAGGTCATGAGTGAAAGTGATGGTATTAGGGCTAAATGGCTCTTTATCTACAGCCGTTCACATCGGGGCAGAAGCCTGAAATCTCAGGGTGGTTAATAGTAGAGGCTGGTCTACACACCCACAGTCCATTTTCATCGTGAGAAGAAAGGGTTTTCTGAACATAAGGTCTGGAGTTACAGGTGAATAGTTTCAAACAGAGGAGATAATAAAGATATAGAAATGTAATGACAAAGAACAAGAACGGAAGGAGGCTGGCAGAAGTAGAAGTGCAAGGAGGCTGTAAGAAGAGGACTGACAGCAACAGTGAAAGTGTTTCACAGCAGGAGAGGTATATAATATAGCACAGGAGATTTTCACATTGTTAAGAAATAATCTGGAACCAAAAGAGCATGAAAAATGAGCTTAAAATTCTTTGAGTTTAAAAGGTAACCAGGGCGTTCACCAGTGCTGATCATTTTGCTGTTCCAGAGTAGTGCTGGGCAATAATCCAATGTTGTTATTTGTTAAAGGCACGAGTTTTTGATCAACAGAAGCAACATTTGGATGAGTATGTTCTTATTTTATGCACATTAGGAGTGTAATAGAAAATCCACAGTACAATATGTACTTCAGTTTGGAGTCAAGGTTTAGTGTATTTTTGGTGCAGCACAGAGAAGGTTTCAGTCAGTAAAAAGTCAAAAGTGTTTAACTGCCGATGTTCATTAATTTAACAGTTAAAGCACTCAGATGTTGGTATGTAGTCAGTAGTAGAATTCTTGAGAATTTTGTTCAAGAAGTTCAAGTACATATCCATTAAAAAAAAAAGATTTCTATCTTTGTTTAGATCATAGGATGTACCAGCCGAACCAAAAATCTTAGTTTGGGACAAATATACTGACCATAGCACCAATAGTGCAACATGCTTTTTTCCAGTGATGATCGCGATCATTAACATAGGAAGCACCTTGCTTGTAAATGCTCAATGCCAAATAGTGCATGTGTGTGAATGAGCTTTACTACAAAAAGCGCTTTACAAATGCAGTGGCACTGGTGATATATGCCCAATATTAGCTGGGACAGGCTCCAGCAAGCAACCCATGGCACTCTACTGGACAAAGCAGGTGTAGTTAATGAATAGATGATTAAATGTGGATAATCACAAATATTAATGCGTCCTAATCAAATAGGAATGAGAACCAAATAATAGTTTGGAGACATACACTACCATTCAAAAGTTTGGGGTCACCCAGACAATTTCATGTTTTCCATGAAAACTCACACTTTTATTCATGTGCTAACATAACTGCACAAGGGTTTTCTAATCATCAATTAGCCTTTCAACACCATTAGCTAACACAATGTAGCATTAGAACACAGGAGTAATGGTTGCTGGAAATGTTCCTCTGTACCCCTATGGAGATATTCCATTCCAGCTCAAATAGCCATTTACCAAATTAACAATGTCCAGACTGTATTTCTGAATAATTTAATGTTGTCTTCATTGAAAAAAATGTTTTTCTTTCAAAAATAAGGACATTTCTAAGTGACCTCAAACTTTTGAACAGCAGTGTAAATATCTGTCTTCCTTCTGCTTGCGTTTAATTAGATGTAGTGTGACACAGCTAGAAATGCCTCTTACAATGTCACCATGGGTGGTTTGATTAACTAGATTATTACGATACACAGTTATGCTCACTGTGTTATAATGATTGTAATGGGAGCAAAACAGCAGGTGAAGTGACGTAGTTACAGAGCCAGAGAGTCAGTGTGCAAAAGAGGTTGGGGTGGATGGCTGGGTCAACAAAACGCTCGAACTTAATATTTAATCATAGACAATCCATAATCTTTATCATGTGTTTATTATTATAACTCTAGCAATAAAATTCATCTATTTTAAATCATGATCTTTCACAAAACCCCAGTAAGTCATTTTTGTTCCTAAACTCTACCAAACAGAAGCAAAAAGTTCTTACGCTCTATTACACTCGAGGTGGTACTCTAAAGGGTAGGGACAAACGATCTATACGCTGATTCAATTTGGACGACTTCTCAGGTCACTGGCTAACTGTTTGTGTGCACAGCAGTATTTAAGTAGTTTTAATTACAATGGATGGGACACTCGATTGCAGCTCTGCATACAAGAACTCTGATTGTACCTGCTGTCCTGCTGTATCTGTACTGTCAGCGTTTTATCTACCAAAGACTAGAAGACAGAAGCTAACAGCCGTAACATCTGTTTTGATCTGACAGCTTTGCAGATCCATGCTACTGGATATTTAAATATTTTACTCTAATATGCACTGCAAGCTCAGCCATATCAATGGGAGATCCCTGTCAGACTCAGCCAACCCAAGGTCTCTCTCTTTTGAAGTCTCTTTCTATGCATGCACTTTTCTTGAAAGTTTTTCTCACATCACCCATGGTCAAAAAGTACAAAATACAAGTAATCTCTACACTCTAATCATTTATTATCATGATTCATTTTCATTTTATTATATCTAAGCATGTTTTTTACCAACAACGTGTCCCTTGAGGCATACTTTCCTAAAAGGACCTTGGATGGCAGTTTTTTGCACAGCTGTTGGAAAAATACACAGAAAGAGGTCGAAATTCTCACAATAAAAACAAGAAAAGCACTCAGAGAGCGAAGTACTCCACCAAGGCTGTTCATTCCCCCATATGGCATTGTGTAGCGTTGTTTTTTTTTTGTTTGTTTGTTTTGTTTTGTTTTTAGAAATGCAGCATTCGTTTATTAGTTATTAATGATCAGAAATCACGGCAACCTAGAATGTGGCCATTTAATATAGATGTGCCCACAAACAAAATGACGTTGCGCTGAGCACAGGCATGTGTTATGCATGTGTACGTTATGTACGGATACGGAATCGCGTGACCTAAATATGTAGCAGGCAGTGGGAATTGATGGGGCTTGGAAACACCCCCACAATTTAATCAATTGTTCCTTGTATCATTTCCGATGGATAAGTCCTGATAAGTCCACAGTGGCCGATTTGTAGTAGGATCACAATCGTGATCGTCAGCAGGTAGCTGACGTAGCATTCATTTGCTGTCATAGTTAGAGTGACACTGTGCCGCTATCTTGCAATTATACAGAAATATTGAACAAATCCGTGGATCCAGACTATAAGCCACATCTCTGCCAAAAACTAATCACTTGGTCCTACTGTTATTTCTGACCTTTCCTGAAAATTTCATCCAAATTCCTTTTTTGAGTAATGTTGTGCACAGACGGAATAACAGACGGACAGACACGTACGCCAATCGCCAAATAACGCCGCCAAAGCTCCACCTCCTTGGGGGATTAAATATTGACTTTAGGGATTGAGTAATTTTGCATATACACACCGTTCAAAAGTTTAGGGTCACCCAGCCAATTTCATGTTTCTCATGTAAACTCACACTTTTATTCATGTGCTGACATAATTGCACAAGGGTTTTCTAATCATCAATTAGCCTTTCAACACCATTAACTAACACAATGTACGATTAGAACACAGGAGTGATGGTTGCTTGAAATGTTCCTCTGTACCTCTATGTAGATATTCCATTAAAAATCTGTTAAAATAGTCATTTACCAAAAAAATTAATAAAAAATGCTTTTCTTTGAAAAATAAGGGCATTTCTAAGTGACCTCAAGCTTTAAAAAGTCTAAACACCAAGAGATTTTCTTCCTCAGAATACTGTGATTACACGTGTCACTACCTGTAATTTCAACAAACCATTGATTATTGGACAGAGGGAGATAATTGGGAAAGATAAGTCAGATTAGTTGAGGATTACCTGAACCAGCCCATCACTGTCACCAATGAGACCCAAGAAACTTCGGAGCAGACTGGCATCAGCTGCTTTGTTCGTGCTTCACATTTACTGCTTTATTCACAGCTGTGTGGCTATCAGCTGACTAGCGTGGAGCCATATTCAAGCAGGTGTACAGCGACACTTCTCACTGTGCTGCGCTGATAAACATTCTTCTGCAGCTCCATCCACAGACCCGACATCCTCCTTGTGTGATATACTTTAGCATTGTTGATTTAGCTCAGATTTAATGCCTCTTCATGTGTTTATTAGAGGGGGCACACTTCCAACTGGGTAACCATTTTCCATAAACTGTGATTACGGTCCCTGTGAGTGGCTGTAAGTGTCTCTGACTGAACTGTGCTCACCATAATAAACTAATTCATTCAAACTCCTTACGTTATCTGTGTGAAGATACTGGCGTGTATTCTGCAGCCACTGCAACAAAAACTCTGCAGCATGTGCATAAAACACCAGCTGGGTCTCGGGCTGCCATGACAGTTAATAACACGACTGCTAAAGATTCAGCTCTAAATCATCAAACTGGTCTGAATTCATTCATAAATGATTAAAGTCAGTAGTTCAAACAGAATGCCACTCAGTCTCACACACTCTTTGTTCGGCAGACCTGTTTCTGGATCTCTACCGCACAGCCAGGTGAGATGTATTCCTGTATGCCTGCGTTCCCCGATAAACATTTGTTTTGCTCGGAGGTGTGAGGAGGAGAGTGACTCAAGGTGTACCGCAGCCGGTCCTCTGTGAAGCTTCCCCCAGAGCTGCTGCGGCACTGAACTCAAACTGGCAGATAGCAATACGCTACAGCGCTAATAATAATGGAGGTGCCGAGCCTGTATGAGAGGTGTGACACGAGCATCATCCCACACTTCGACAATAGAGCCGTTATCCCTGCTGGTACTTCTCATGTGGAAAATGTGCCCCACCCACTCCTGCATTGTTATTCTCACAGTCAATATGATGATAAAACTGAATATCCAAGTAAATACAGAGATAACAGCGTGACAAAATAATTTGCATTGCCCAACCCTGGTTTGTTCTGCATGACATTCAGCTGTATTAATAGTACATGAAGACAAAAGGCTGCACACGTTCAGATAGCGGCTGACATGGATGAGGAGTCGCCGCAGCTTGTTCCCTGGACAGGTAACCTCACACTATATAGACTCCTTTATAAACCAAATGAGAGGTTTAGTGAAAGCTTCTAATGCCTTCTAGGCTACATGACCATGTCAAAGTGTGTTAGTCCTGACTGAACCACGGGAGTCCCATGACAGGACAATCTCAGCGCCTTGGGCTCCTCACCTGACAGCAAAGGGCAAACATAAACACTTATGGTTGAAAAAGATTCAGGACACTTTGGTTTTTATACAGCCAGCGACTCTCTGAAAACCAAACCAAAAGATTTCACAGATAAAACATTCTCCTCAGACGCCTCCTTCCTTTACAACATCTGGTTTTGAATATTTAAAGAAAAAATAAGCAGATACACTACCAGTCAGAAGTTCAGACACACCTTCTCATTTAGTGTTTTTTCTTTCTTTTCATGACTATTCACATTAGATTCTCACTAAAGGCATCGAAACTTTGAACGAACACATATGGAATTATGTAGTAAACAACAAAGTGTGAAACAAGTCAAAGCATGTTTTATATTTTACATTCCTCAAAATAGCTACCCTTTGCTTTGATTAATGCTTTGCACACTGTTGGCATTCTCTCCATGAGCTTCATGGAATTTGTGGAATTTCTTGCCTTCTTAATGGGGTTGGGACCATCAGTTGTGTTGTGCAGAAGTCAGGTTGGTACACAGCTGACAGCCCTATTTGACAACTGTTAGAATCCATATTATGACAAGAACCAATCAGCGAAGTAAAGAGAAACAAGAGTCCATCATTACTTTAAGAACTGAAGGTCAGCCAGTCCGGAAAATTGCAAAAACTTTGAATGTATCCCCAAGCGTAGTCTCAAAAACCATCAAGCGCCCCGACAAAACTGATTCACCCAAGGACCAATCCAGATGTTTGGGATGAGATGGACCGCAGAGTGAAGGTAAAAGGGCCAACAAGTGCTCAGCATTTCTGGGAACTCTTTCAAGACTGTTGGAAAACCATTTCAGGTGACTATCTCATGAAGCTCATGGAGAGAATGCCAAGAGTGTGCAAAGCAGTAATCAAAGCAAAGGGTGCCTATTTTGAAGAATCTAAAATATAAAACATGTTTTGACCCATTTCACACTTTTCTGTTTACTACATAATTCCATATGTGTTCATTCATAGTTTTGATGCCTTCAGTGAGAATCTACAATATAAATAGTCATGAAAATAAGGAAAAACCAATAAAAGAGAAGGTGTGTTCAAATTTTTGACTGATAGTGTATATCATATGTAACATCAACGTAGAATAATGTGCGTTAAAAAGCCAACAAAAAAAGACCATGGTTATACATTTACCATCAAAGAAGAAGCATTACCCAGTGTATCTGGAACATTTACACTGCTCTGAGATGACTAATGGCTCCTGTTCTTCCTTCTGCGTGAACTCAACAGAGAATTATCACCTGCAAGTCCCCTCAGCTATACAGTAAGTTTCAGCTCATTGTTTACTGTCCTGCCACAGCTTTACGGTTTTGGTTCAATCCAATCACTCTTGCATCATTGTGTTTGGCCACAGTAGCTAAAAAACCTCCACTAAAATCTCTTTACACAACCTGCTCAGCACCAAACAGAAGACAGTCACAGCAGCAGCTACCTGGAGAGCAGAAGGAGCATTTAGCAGGTACAGAGCCAGATGTTTAACTAATGGCCAAAAACAGCTGAAGGAGGTGGAACACTGGATTGAGATTCACCAGATGGACAACAATATGAGTCTTAATGAAGACAAATGTTGCTCCATAACTGGTGGATGTATAAACAAGAAAACATTCGCTAGAAAAATTCATTGTATCAACTTATTGTTGTGTTCTCAACCTGTTTCCACTGACTCCAAATGACGAAAGACATCTGTGGGTTTGCAGGTTTAAGTTAAAAGCTGATGCTAAATTTTTAGGTGGGAGTTCACTATAAGGCCATAAAACTGAATTTAATTCTATACCACTACTGAGCTCATTGCAAAACTGAATACAGCACAATAGTTAATCAGTGAGTTACATGTGAGATTAATTGACAACAATATTAGTTTTGTAAAGATAGTTTTGGTGGTTTTCTCTATGTAACATACTATATTGTGGTCTTCATCTTACTATGTGAACTGTCCTGAGATGACTTATGTTGTGACCCGATGTGATATAAATCAAATTTGAATTAAAACTGAATTGAAAACTGAATTCTTGGATGCTGCACCAACCTGAAACTTGGCTCTTCCACTTAACTGAAGCATTTTTGTTTCATATTTATCTTGGATGACACAGTGGGGCAGTGGTTAGCTCTGTCACGGCTCAAAGGTTCAGGGTTTGAACCTGCTAGTTTGCTGAAGCTACAGGATGAAGCGGGTAGGTAATGGATGGACTGCCTCTAGTCCCTGGACAACTGGAAGGAAGCAGCGCCCCATCATCCCACTTTAACAAGCTGCCACCGACAGAGTCCATTTAAAGACTAAAATTGATCTTGTGGTTGAATAACTGACTAACACCTCATTGTAACATACTCCCACTCACAGCAGTTATTGATAACTACTGAAGTTTAGTCATTACTTCATTACTGCAAGGGCAAAAGAAGACACCATGTGGGTTTCCTCATGTTACATAACATAGCTGTGACCCATTGAAGCAGCATTAATTCTCAGTGTGAGACTCAACAGCAAGAAAGCTAAAACTGTACTTCCCTCACTGCAGTGACCAAATGAGTGTCATTATATTGGAGCTCAGCGTTGGCCCTGGGGCCCCGAGGGAGAAATTTGCGGCCGAGCCACTATTGACCCCGATTATACGTGACAGTTTCATTACTCCCTCCGTCGACCAGAGACCAACCACCAAAGACCTGAGCAAACTCAGTAAACCGATCAATCACTAGTGGGTTTTTAAAAGCAAAAATACCTTAAATTCTCTGGAATCCACCACCTGAAATGTGAATATTTGAAGGTTTCCTGGTTTTCTACCATTATAAAGTCAACATTGGGAGGACTGTTGACATAGAAAATGAAATAAATAAAAGAATATGTTAACTAAGACTTCAGGTGATAAATATTTCTGACATTTTAAACACTAACCAATCAATTGTGAAGCATGTGTACGTTATATACGGATACCACATTGCGTGACCGAAATATGTAGCGAGCAGCGGGAATTGATGGGACTGGGAAAAACCCCACAATTTTATCAATTTTTCCTTGTATCAGTTCCGACGAATAAGTTCTGATAAGTCTGCAAGGGTCGATTTGTAGTAGGATCGCATTCATGTGATCCTCAGCAGGTTTTTGAAGGTGGATCTTCAACAGGACTTGAGGTTTACAGCCATAAACAAGTCAGAAAGTTTTCATAGTTGGTTCCGATCTTTTCATGGGGTTTCTTATACACTACTGTTCAAAAGTTTGGGGTCACCCAGAAATCTTTAACAAATCCATGGATCCAGACTATAAGCTGCATCACTGCCAAAATCTAATCACTTGGTTCTTGTGTCATTTCTGACCTTCCCTGAAAATTTCATCCAAATCTGTTTGTCCGTGTTTGAGTAATGTAGCGAACAGACAGACAAATGTACGCTGTCACATAACTCTGCTGAGGCTCCACCTCCTTGGCAGAGTAACTACAGTCATCGATTTCAGCCTTGCAGTGCACCTTTGATAGCATAACATTTCCTGGTGTTTTCTGTCGGTTAAATTACTCAAAACACACACAAAAAATACAAAGAAATTTGATAAAAACAAGACTTTTCAATAAATAAACTCAGTATAAACCAAAATAATTACAATTAGATCATGGCACAAGGCCCATCTTGAAGAGTGTTGCCACAAGATGGATTAACCATCACCATAGTTTGGACTCTTGGTCTGGTTAGTAATCGAGCTCTGAGCTCAGGACAAGTCAAGGTTTGGACAGTGAGAAAGATGGAGAGACTTACAAATGTGAGCTGATGCAAAGCCTCATTCAGCAGCTCAACACTGTCTGCTATTGATCCAGGAGGCTGTTCACTGAAACAATTACGTTCAAGTATACATGCATCAACAACGCAGGCCAGGAGGGTGTTTTTACACACTCTCACTGCACTGGTCCCTGCTGTGTTCATATACACTGTATGTAGACAAACCCATGCACTTAAAGTGTGAATTCAGTGCTGACAGTGTATGAGAATTGCAGATCTGTTATGTTTAGCTTGTATATTTCCACAGAAACAAGCAAAATTGAACGAATCTTGTCTTATTAATGAGAGAATCTCTAAAACTGAATTGATCTTGTAGTTTGCTCAACAGGTAATAAGATCCATTAATACGTCATACTGAGTGTTTACCTTGCATTTAGTAGCATTAATCTAAGCCACTACTGCCACCCCAGATAGCTGTGCTCACACATTTGTCATCTCTACAGAGGTACAGTATCCTCTCCTAACAGAGCCGGATAAGATACTGTACTTTCTCAGTATCTCACACCTTCTTAAAAGAGCACAGAACGTTAGCTTCTTACCATACTTCTATACATTAAATCCTCAAGATGCTAGTCTAAACAAGATCAGCTTCTATAGAGGACGTCTGCAAGAAATGATGCAGAAAATGGCTTCTGTGATTTGTGGCTGCATTTTAACTGTCTCTGAGGTCCTTTTATTCTCATTAATCTGGAGTCTGTGGTGGAATAATATCCAATTTACTGGTAGAGGACTGAGGAAATCAGTGGAGAAGAAATATTTCCTGTTTCAACAAGGCTGACGTGTAGCATGGTGCTACCGAACAAAGTATAAATGAGAGAGCATCACATTGGAATTTGATTACATGCCATTATCTCACAGTTTTGAAAACCTTAAAACAACAGAGGAAAATAGGTAAATGCTGCATGAAAACTATTTCCACATTAGCGTGTTTACTGCATGGATAGTTTTTTGGCAGTGACAAGCTGTCAGAAAAGTTTAAATGCCCCATGCCAGAATCATGAGCCTGATCCCTGATCTCTACGTGATGGTTGGATGAGCAGCGTTGTACAGGCAGGTGCAACAAAAAGAGCACCGCAGGGAGAAGCCTGAGCCAGCTGTGCACCTACACAGTCTTATTATATACTGAGAGTGAGCCATGCATTAATGATCAGCTCAAGGGAGTTAATATAGATCATAGGGCTAAAACTCGCAATTGTTCTCGCTGTTGATTACTTTCTCGATTAATCAGTTGATCCAGAAAATGGCAAAATTGTTGATCAATGTTTCCCAAAGCCCAAGGAACGTCCTTCAGCTTCTTGTTTTGTCAACCACCCAAAGATATCCAGTGCACTGTCATAAAAGAGGAAGGAAACCAGAAAACAGCCAAATTGAAGTGGCCGAAATGTGAGAATTTCAATCAAAATACTTCACAGTTAACTTAATGCTTGACGACTAGCCAACTAACTGTTGCAGCTTTACGTGACAACATTGAAATAATGAACACAAAAAGCACAGAATTGTGCAAACTACTACAGAAATATGAGAGAAAACAGTGCTTGTTTTAAAGGAAAGGAATGGCAATACACAATATATACACTACTATTCAAAAGTTTGGGGTCACTTAGAAATGTCCTTATTCTTGAAAGAAAAGCATTTTTTCATTGAAGAAAACATAAAAGAATCAGAAATACAGTCTTGACATCGTTAATGTGGTAAATGACTATTCTAGCAGGAAACAGCTGATTTTTAATGGAATATCTCCATAGGGTTACAGAGAAACATTTTCAGCAACCATCACTCCTGTGTTCTGATGCTACATTGTGTTAGCTAATGGTGTTGAAAGGCTAATTGATGATTAGAAAACCCTTGTGTAATTACGCTAGCATTTGCAAAAAAGTGTGACTTTTCCTGGGTGACCCCAAACTTTTGAACAGTAGTGTATAATAAACCCCATGAAAAGATCGGAACCAACAATGAAACTATGAAAACTTTCTGACTTGTTTATGGCTGTAAACCTCAAATCCTGTTGAAGACCCACCTTCAAAAACATTTAGATGTTCAAACATCCTCAAATTATGTAGTTAGCAAACATCAGGAGCATGTAGGAAGCTGTGGGACATCTCAGCATGAGTGAGGATAACTAGTGTGCATAAAAGTGACTCCAAGCAGATTCTGATGTGCAAATGGATAGATAGATAGATAGATAGATAGATAGATAGATAGATAGATAGATAGATAGATAGATAGATAGATAGATAGATAGATAGATAGATAGATAGATATCTAGATAGATAGATAGATAGATAGATAGATAGATAGATAGATAGATAGATAGATAGATAGATAGATAGATAGATAGATAGATAGATAGATAGATAGATAGATGAAGTGTAGCATTGCAATGTTGTAGGTTAAGGTTATTCCAAAGTTTAAGAGAAATGTTTCTTGACTCAGCACTTGGAGTTTTTACCAGTTGATGGTAGCAACTTTATGGTGACTGTATTTGGCCAAGAAACAGTCCTTCACATTACCTCTGTTAAAACCACAACCTGTCATTTTTACACAGGTTTTATGTGTAAACTAGTGAACATTAGAGGTGGATTTTGTTACCTTTGGAGTGGCGTGGTGTTGTGAAAGCAGTATTGATTGCTGTTGCTATTATTCAGACTACAGTATAAGTTGATATTGAATGTAAGATGTGTTGGACTATCTTATCCCATAGATCTTCATGTGTGTTCATTGAGAAACCATCTGTCTGCAGTGACATTTACATGACAGCTGGACACTCCAAGCATGCCAACTTAAAATCTGTCTTGGACCAGTGAATGAAGCTGCCTGACATGAGGTCTGCACACAGGAACATAGAATATGTATGTATGTTGCAAGCTGCAGTGCAGATACAGAACTCAACTCAAGGATTCAATATTCGTCCTGCACAAACCCAAACATGTCTGTTTTCTGGGTTAATCTCACCATCATATCTCGCCGCTTTGTTTTTCTCAGCATGACTGCTCCAACTTTTGTCACATCCGATTCCTACAAACAGCAGCAGTGGCTCAGAGGCTAAGGAACACTGACTCTGAGGTCTCTCATGCACTGTAGTCATATGACAGTTTCCCAAACTCCAGCAGCCGGGCTGTTTGTCAGTGTGCTGCCTCGCCGCCATGAGAGTTTGAGGTGTCCCCATGGGAATATTATTATCATTGTTAGAGTGTGAATATTACAGTCATGATTTTCTTTGAATGCAAATTGTGCTCAGAGGAACATTAAAAAAATCTACACTGTGAGTGCAAGAAGATAATTCACCATGATTCTGAAATTGTGCAGCATTCTCACACTCTCACACACACACACACACACACACACACACACACACAACTTGCAGCTGTGTGCAGAGCCAGTAAACACACATTTAACTTGCAATGCCCATCATCCTCCAAACACAGCACCACCAGGTCCAGTGTGCACACAATCCAGGCCAAACAGGCCAAAGTCTCCTATAGCTCTGCCTCGATCTGTCGACTGACAGCCGCTAATGCTGTGCCAGTAAACCAAAAAAAAAAAAACATTGATCCTCCTATCTGCAGCGCACATGGATCAATCAGCAGCAGCGGATCATGTGGGTGTGGACGCAAATGTCATCTTCAACATACAGCGATGAGTTGAAGGCACAAACAGGCCGGAGTCGGGTTAATGCACAACGATGCTGGAGGAGAAAATTAAAAAAGGGGAGGGGGGTGACAACCTGACATGTGTACCCGCGATTTTAGCCCTGTTTTCCCAGCAAGCAGCAGAGGCAGCGGCAACAGCAGCCGCAGCAGCACTGGCTCACTGCTGGACTGACTGGACGCCGCATAAAATAAAATAAAGCAAAAACAAAATCGCAGCGAGCGGCGTTGAATGAAGCGACAGCTGAAGGAAACATGCACACGAATGCGATCGGAAGAAGAGAGGGGGGTTGAAATGAAAAGGAGGGGAGAGGGAGAGAGAGGGGAGGAAAAAAAGGCAAAAAGAAAGAAAGAAAAGAAAGAAAATGTGCGTCTCACTCACCTCGCAATCTTCTCCCCATTTTTTTCCTGCGCTCCAATCAAGGAGCCGCTCCAGCCTTCAGTGACGTCAAGCAGCCCGACTCTGCAGCAGAGAGCAGCAGGCCTGCAGAGGACGAGCAGGAGGGAGGAGAGAGGCAGCACATGCAAATATAGGAAGAAACACCCCTTCCAGCTCCTCATCAGGGGCCAGGATGTTCCGTCTACTCGGACAGACAAATGGACGCACTCTGTATCTCATTCATCCTGCAGCCTGTTAAGACGCTCGACTCCTGCCAGCTGCCACTTTGCTCTGTGAATGAATCAACACCGAGGAAAAGAGAGTTGAGGTCGTCCTCCGTGTGTGACAGATTTTTTTACTATGTTGGATCTTGTCAGTCATCCAGATTGTAGAGGTATACTTACGTAAGAAGTCTCCTCTCCCAGAATTCCTTCTTCTGACCACCACAAGTCAGAATAAATCATTTTGTTGTAATTTTTTGAGCGTTTGTGTGTCAAAACAAAAACATGACAAAATATTAACCAAATGACCAAAACGAGACAAAAAATGACAAATAAAGAAATAAAGCGACAAACAAAAATGGACAAACAACACAAGCAAGACAAAAAAAACCCACAAAAGGACAAAAACGACACACAAAACTACGAAAAAAGCAAAACACAAAATGACAAAAAGAAGACAAAAAATACAAGCGAAACAAAAAGGAAACTCAAAACGACAAAAATGAGAAACAACACAACAAAAACAAGACAAAATGTTACAAAAATAAGACACAAAGTTACAAAAGAACAACAAGCAACCTACATTTTACTTTATGATCAAAACAACTTTTAAAATTATTTCAAATTTATAGTTTTTCAAATTTACAATTTGCAGTTATTGTCTTCTCTATAAATTTCACAGTTTGCGAAGTCATCCCCCGGGCCTGATTGGACCCTCGGGCGGGCCAGTTGTGGCCCACAGGCCGCATGTTTGACACTCCTGACCTACAGCTTATTGCGTTTGTTTACTAAGCATGTTTATACCACTTTGTTCTTACTGTCAGTACTGTATCATACTGCATAAACCGAATAGACTATATGCTTTTCTTAAACATCTTGAATATTCATACATCTTGCTCACTTACAAGCGCTACTGTTTATATCTTAGAACTGTCTCTCCGCCCATAGAGCTATTCCATTTGGACATCTTACATTATACTGCACGTTTCCTGCTTTTTTACTGAACTGATTGTGATTTGTCCTCAGCCCTTCTGTTCTGCGATAGCTGGTCAGTTTCACTCTCAATGTGAGCACTTGAGACTATAATAGAGTCCTCGGT
Source organism: Amphiprion clarkii (assembly GCA_027123335.1). Taxonomy (NCBI): domain Eukaryota; kingdom Metazoa; phylum Chordata; class Actinopteri; family Pomacentridae; genus Amphiprion; species Amphiprion clarkii. Next base: position 25,329,643 of record CM049568.1, read on the forward strand.
AATAGTCTCATAATGAACAGCAATGATCTGCTGAAGTCATTTATCGGGCAAACAACGTTCTCTTTTTACAATCTGAGGATCTGTTGTTTCTTTGTTTTGTTATATCTAATACAGATCGATAATTACAAACTGGGTCTAGCTGGTAAAAATGATCCAGAGACCTCCAGGGGCCCAGAAAGCCCAAATAACTTGCTTCCTTTGCAAGGGTTTCTGTGTAATTTTGTAGGATCTTAACCTTAATTTTCAAATTAATCAATTAAATTTGGCAGATTTGCATAATAAACAATGTTTTAGGGTTTTAATCTTAACATTTAACTTATTGGAAAGCTCTTTGGATCAACATCTGCTGTTTTAAATGTGCTCTATAAATTATGACGACTTGACTTTATTGCCTTTGCTTACATTAATTCATTTTCTAAATGGAATGACATTACCAGAAACTCACTGACATACAAAACCAGGGGAAAGGGAGTATTCCAGCAGTTCTTGTTGCTTTGATTCACGTCACTGCAAAATATAATGAGGCTGCCGTCTATTAGAGAGCAATGCATGTCATCGGTTCTTGATGGGATAAAAGGCAAAACAATGTCTTTGGAGTCCTGACTGTTGCTAAAACAAAAGTTTCAAGATGTCACTTTGGACTCTGGAAAACTGGGGTGAACAATTCTTTTGATTTTCTGGTCTTTGACAAACCAAACAACTGAGTGATTCATCAAAAATGAACAGGCTGCTCACCTGTGAAAGTAATGATTGCAGTCCTACAGGTCTGAGAGACGAGATCATGTCTGAAGTTTCAGGAAACATGGGATGTTAATTAACTTAGTGAGGAATTTACATTCAGCTGTTATGTACGATTTAAACTTGATTGTCTTCAAGCACTGATTCTGCTGCTGTTTTAGGGTTAATAATTACATTTTACTATTTTAGACCAAAACTATACATCAAAATGTAAATAAATAAACCATCACATCATCAAATTAATATTTAGTAGTCCTGCCATTAGCAGGCAGTAGAGCTCTAGTCCTGGCTGGCATGTTCCCCACGAGCCTTTCACACTGTTGAGGGGTAATCTGGTCCCATTATTCTTGAATTAATGGTTTTAATTCTTCTAAATTATTTGGTTTACGTTTTGAAACGGACCTTTTGATAATCCACCACAGATTTTCAATGGGGCTCATGTCTGTGGATTGAGCTGGCCACTCTAAGACCTGGATATTGAACTCCTGCACCAAGTTCTACTGGTCCTGGATGTGTTCAAGGAGCATTATCTTTTTGAAGCATCCAGTTTTGACCTTGACGGAACAGTGCACGTGCAGAAGGGAGCATGTGGGTTTGGAGAATGGCACAATACTTGGCAGAGTTCAATGTGCCATCACAGACAGTGAGATGACCAACACCAGTAGAACTCATGCATCCCCAAACCATGATACAGCCTCCACCATGCTTGACAGTTAGGTACTGTCCATGCTGGAGATAATGCTTCACCTGGCCTTCTGCATCCCCTCACATTAGCAGGAGGAAGATAAAGCTGGAAACTGGACTCATCTGACCACAGAATCTTCTTCCAATTCCTGACTGTCCAGTTCTTGTGTGCTTGGGCCCAATGATGCCAGGCTAACCTCTGTCTCTCATTGATCAGGGGCTTCTTGACAGCCTTGTAGGACCTGAGAGTGTGATCTAAAAGTCGGCCACGTACAGTGCAGGTGGAACACTGGACACCAGTTTGGTTTGACCACTGCTGTTGAAGCTCCTGTGATGTCATTCAGAGGTTTTCCTGCACATGTGGATCAGGATGCAGTCATTTCTTGCTGAAGAAACCCTTGAACGCCCAGATCTTGGTTTGTCTTCCAGATGTTGGTTCGTCTGTATTTCTGCAGAGTGCATCCAACTGCTGAAGGACTGAATCTACACTTCCTGGCTATCTGGCGGCAGCTGTACCCTTCCTGGCTGAGAATCTGTATCTTCAGGCGTGTTTCCTGTGTTAGGTTCCTTATTTTAGCCATTTTTGTCTCTGAAGAACTTTCAAATGTGCTGGCTTCATATAGACATGAAGCATGGCAACAGAAATTGTGTCTTTTAATACAAAAGCACAACTGTCATTAGTAGATCACTGGTACCAAAATGACCCGATGTTCAACATTTTTATGTATTGTTATGGAACCAATCAGTTTTAAGTTTTTAATGGCTTTTTTAGGATTTGTTTAGTATTTTGGCTGTGACTGTACTGAAAGAAATTACACTTGAAGACCTAAGAGTGATTCTAAATGCAATATTTCACAAATGCTTGGGGTGTTCATTGTATAGTATTTTTGGCAATCTGTTGCAGGTTTAGGATTGACTGGCTCCAGGTTTTGAGTGGTGTCTTTATTCTGTATTAACTGTTGTCACAGTGGTAAACAAGCAAAAAAATAATAATATCAGTAGTGTTAAATCAGCTTACATATAAACTGGTACAGTACTGGACACATTTGCCATAAACTAGATTAATCTAGATTATCATTCTCTTTCACGGTAATTTCTGCAACTGTGATGATTTCTTGCAGTAAACTGAAAAATATCCGAAGTCAGATATTGTATCACCAGCCACACGTTGTTTATCTGTTTGTGCGTCCTCACTAACAGCAAGTTTTAAAGAACACTCTGGATCTTTCTACGCAGGGTGTTTGTGTGTATGTGACAGCAGGGGTCATAAGCCTTGCTTCTAATCATACAGTAGGTTTCATGTGATGACAGAAAGGAAAAGAAAATAGGAAAAAAAAAAACACATCTGCACAAGTAGAAATCATCTCCCAGAGCTCTATTCGCCAGCTGATGTTTTGGTCCCATGTGTCACTGCCCAGGGCTGTTTTCTGAACCAGTGGCTTAAAAATAGACTTTTAGTTACAGCAACAAGTGTTTGCTTTTGTCATTCATGTTACTGCTTTACATTTATTACTTACTAGCTATTATGACATAGATTTAATCCTGATTTTAACTGGATGGTTCTACATCAACAACATTAAGGACTAAACAAGCAGCTTGCCTCACTGTGAACCAAGCCTTAATATGCATTGCATGATACCTGCACCAAAAACTGAGTTATCATTGCACAGATTTGAATCTACCATCCATACATTAGTTTACCCTCTTTATTCTGTAGAGGGTCATGACCTTTGGATTCAGGAGAAGAAATGTGGATTTCATCCTGACCTGAATAGTTGACTGGCTCTTCACCCTTGCAGAGTTGTTGAGTGGGTCATGGGAGTTTGGCCATCAAGTATCTCAGGATCTTGTTCATGAATAACGGTAAAATAGAGCATGAGATGGAGAGAGGATCGGCGTGGCATCAGCAGTAATGTATGCTGTGTTTGACCATCACTGTAAAGAAGGAGTCAGGCTGGAAGGTGAAGCTCTCAGTTAACTAGTCGATCTATGTTCCAACCTTCACCTCCAGTCACGAGCTTTGGGGAAAGACAGAATAGTGAAAGAATAAGGTTGCAGATAGGAAAGAACTCGGGCATCCGGAGGGAAGTCAGAGTAGACTCGCTGCTCCTTCATGTCAAAAAAAATCCAGCTGAGGTGTTTCAGACATCTGATTAAGACGCCTCCTGGGTGACTCCCTTTGGAGATTCATGTCTAACTGGGAGATAAACCCACAACTCACTAGGGGGGATTACATATCTCATCTGACCTGGGAACGCCATGGGATCCTCCAGGAAGAGCTTGAAAGTGCTGCTTGGGGAGAGGGATGTCTGGAATGACCTGCTGAGCCATCTGACTCCAGGTACATGCATGGATGGATGGATTAGGTTGTTAATTCTTCCCAGCACAAAGAGACAAGCAACAGCCTTGCACCTAAGGCCTATTTAGAGTCACCAATTAATTTACCGTGCAAGTCGTTGAGCTGCAGGAGGACACTAAAGAACCTGAAGAAAATCAACACAGGCAAAGGGAGACATGCACACACTTCGCAGACGGGCCTTGAACTATTTATACAGTGAATGCTACATTAATGGAAGCTATAAAGGCTGTGAAATCATAAATTTCATGTAATGTGTTGTGGGATATTAAACACACCATCACAAGTGGATGTGAACTAGTTGGATATTATTCAGTGTCTGGATGAATATTTGAGGAGTGTACAGAAATGCATTTCCTGATAAACGCTTAATAAAAGGATTTATTTGAATAAAGGAAATCATTAAATCTTCAAATGCTGAATCAATGCACTTTGGTGAGGAAAATATTGAATGTTTCCTTATATGGTAAAACCTTCTGCTTTACCCAGATGAAGCCGTAGACTGAATCATGTTTGATATTTTTCTGTCCCTTTCTAGCTTAAAAATAACCGCAACCAAAAAGAGTGTAGATGTGTTTGCTTGTGTGCGAGATGGAGAGAGAGAAAGAGCTGTATGATCCTCAGTTCTTCCATTTAGGAGCTTAAGCACCACTTCCTGGTCAAAGATGAGAAGTACACCAACTACAGACTGAAATTTAAAAATACTATAAAATCATATCTATTACCATATAATTTTGCGCATTTCGTGTGCACGTGCATATCAATATTCAACAGTTTAAATGTAATAATTAACCCTTCATTCAAAAACATATTTACTGAAACACTCTCCCTAATGTTCTTTTTACACTCCCTTTAAATGGTATTTATGGCTGTTCTTTGTTTATCTTCATACTTTTTGAAATCATATTTATTTATTACGCAAAAATGCTTCATTTCTTTGCTTAAAAGTACTTGTTTTGAACTTTTTTCAGATTAAGTGTGTAAACTGACCTTAATTTTAATGAAAAATCATGTCAAAATGTTCAAACAACAACAGATGAAAGGATTACACAAAAGTGTTGTGAATACGATGTTGTCACCTTTAAAAGGAGATAATAATCCTTTTTATTGTGGTATTTGATCTCAAGGTGCCAAATTAACTAAATGAAATACATCAGATACAGTAATAACTTTGTTTGTAGTCCACAGTCTTTATAATGTATAAACCATAGATCCATGTTGAAAATGTGATCAAAGCTACTGACCTTGTTTCGTCTTCTGCCATTTTCACTGAATTCATTTAGTCCACTCAACTTTATTCTGAGCAACTACTCAGAACATTAAGGTGTCAAATGGGCCATAATTCAACACACTCCTGCAGCTGTCAAATTATTCATGCCAAATGTTAATGTTTTCCTCACTAATGTTTCTAACTGATTTTCTCAGCAAAACTTTTAGGAGATCAAAGACTCAATTTCCCTTTGTGGCTGTTGAAAAAGCACTTTAAAGCTTCTGATTCTGTGATAGATATACAAGGACACAATGCAGTAATGTGGCAGGCAGTCCGTTGATACTGTGCACAAACACACTCTGTCTGATGATGATGAAACGTCTCTCGCATTTATAAGTAGAAAAAAAAAGAAAACTCACATACTTCAGATGTTTAGATTGTTATTCATTGTGTTGTCAAAGAAAAACTCTGATCCGTCCCAAAATGATTCTACAAGCATGACAACAACCCCAAACATGGAGTTGTACAGAAGTATCCTCAGTGAGGAGTCCTGCAGCAGATGGTATGTTCTCCGCAGAGCCCTGATCTAAACATGATGGAGTCAGTCGGGGATTACATGGAGGACAGAAGACGCTGAGACAGGATGAATCCACAGAACACTGTGACAAGTTCTTCAAGATGCTTGAAATAGGCTGAAACAAATCTGCCAAGTCTCTTGAAAAACTGCGTGCAAAAAGAAGAACTGCTGCTAAAGTTAAAGGGTGGTGTAGCAAATACTGTTATCATTTTGTTGTTTTTTTTCCATTTACTGCACATAGTATGAAGTCATTTGATAAATCTAAACTATTTGTGGTATTACTGGGGAACAAGCAGTGAATCTGCAAAGGCACCCATTGAGTCTCTACATTTTTTTAAGTACACCTTCTTATTTTTCTTCATCATCTTTCATTATGTGCCATTGCAGCCAGTTGCAGCTCCTAGAATCAGATAGTAAAAGTTGTGTACTTCATCACTGAAAGGGGACAGTCCCCTGATTTCCCAGTTTTACTAAGTTTCACATTTATGCCTATAGCGCCACTGATGGGTCAAAGTTGAACGTGCATTTATGGAAGGAACTTGTGTACCTTGTTTCAAAAATGAGATACTGCTGGATCCCTTGGATCAAACTGAAGTTAAAGCACCCAGTGACAACCATTCCCATCACATTGGATTTTTTTGGTGTTTCACAAACTAGATTTTTTTGGTCCGTTCTTTACCAAAATTAGTGTAGATTGTCCATCCATCCATCCATTATCTATACACTGCATAATTCTCATAGGGTCGCTGGGGACTGGAGTCTATCCCAGCTGACTCAGGGTGAAGGCAGGGGACACCCTGGACAGATCACCAGTCTATCACAGGGCTACATGTAGAGACAAACAATCACACTCAGATTCACACCTACAGACAATTTAGAGTTACCAATTAACCTCAGCATGTTTTTGACTGTGGGAGGAAGCCGGAGAACCCACACATGCCCAGGGAGAACAAGCAAACTCCATGCAGAAAGATTCCAGGAAGGCTGGGACGCAAACCGGGGATCTTCTAGGTGCAAGGCGAAAGTGCAAACCACCATCCACTGTGCAGCCCATTAGCGTAGATTGTCTTCATGCAAAAATTTCACAAAAGTTATTCTATCAAGTTTTGATTTTTGAACGCATCAGTCTGTTACAGCAAATCAAAATCGGTGATGAAGTGAGATCATATCCCAGCTGTGCTATAATCTATCAGAACCAAACTTGGAAGATTAAGTCAGGACCATATTTTGAGGAAAAGTGTTCTGGTATTTGACCACTAGTGAGTGCTGTAATAAGTAATAACTGTTGAATGCTAGATGGATTTTTGATTTTGTCATATCATAGCTTAACAACTGATTAATACTAAATTTGGTGTGTGCTCAGTACCTCATCCTGGTCCCAAAAAATTAGAATTTGACCACTGGGACGGTGCAAGAGGCAAAAACATTTTTGTAGTACAGTTTGTAACGCTGGCCAAATAAAAATGATTGCTATGTCTGGTTATATCTAAACATGAGACCTGACAACCCACCAAATGGTAGGTTGTCACGATTCAAAAGTTTAGGGGAAATGTCCTGATTTTGGAAAGAAAAGCATTTTTTGCAATTAAGATGACATGAAATGAATCAAAAATCCAGTCTAGACATTGTTCATGTGGTAAATGACTATTCTAGCTGGAAACGGCTGATTTTTAATGGAATATCTCCATAGGGGTACAGAGGAACATTTCCAGCAACCATCACTCCTGTGTTCTAATGCTACATTGTGTTAGCTAGTGGTGTTGAAAGGCTAATTGATGATTAGAAAACCCTTGTGCAATTATGTTAGCACGTGAATAAAAGGGTGACCCCAAACTTTTGAACTGTAGTGTATGTGGCCGCAACATTGCATTTAATGAAAACCATTACGGTGGACGTAAACGTTGTCAAACCTTCACTCAGTTTTCCAGAGAATGTGTTCAAATTCTCACAAAGCCTAATAGGGAAATTATTTATGTTCAAATCCATTTGTCAGTCAAATTTTTTTTATATTTGGCAGCGAAGCCACCAAACTTGCATTATGGAGTCAGGATGCCTTCCTCAGGATGTCGAAAAACTTGTCATTTGACTACTGCAATAAGTAAAAGCAGCTTTTTGCCTTGTAAGTGTTCATGTGCTTCCTTTAACAAAAGACAAAAGTGGTTCTTGTGCCAGATGACACTTTGGGAGATCCCAGAGATGACACATAACAAACTGTAGTGTCATCTGAGTTGACTCAGCCGCTATTTAGGTTCATTCTGGTAAGTACAGATACCTGCTCATCTGCACTATTTTGACTTTGCACATTCTGAACCTGACAGATCATCTCCACCTAAGCAGGCAAACGACCAGTTCAGTACGTGACCTGATGTGTCACTTACACGCATTTTTTTTTTTATATATGTTTTTTGGCCAATTGACACAAAACTTGCTATCAGTGCTTCCACCCACGCTTTTAACGTGATCAAATCAAGTTGCCATGACAACTGTGCCCTGCTGAACTGGCCCTCTCTTTGCTGCTTGCAGCTATATTTGTTGAAGGAGTCCTCACTTTATTTTTAGTGACCAAAACTTTTCCGCGGTGCTATGAGTTGAAGGCTATACAATGTCATTGTTGCAGTGACTTTAAGGTAATGCATGGTTTTGGTAGCTTCTCACAGCAATAAGACATTCAATGGTGTTTTGAGCAGTAGAGAGGGCTTTACTGTACCTGATGTTGGGGATAACTGGTGCTAAGCTGTTCTATAATCACTATTTAGCAGTGGCCAGCTGTATTAAATAGTATGGAATGATAACAAAAGTCTGAAACCGATGCAGATTGAGAGAAAGATTAATTGATGATTTCGGTTTCTGATATCAAATTAAGTTGCTTGTTATCAAGCTGACTTGGATGCCACTCTCCAAGGCGCTAAATGAAAAATGTGCAGCAGCATAAGTGGTGGCTCTAATATGAGCCATTAATATTTAAATTAACTATAAAATAAATTCTGAAGTGTGTGTTTTTCCTGTCACTGTCTGGCTGTATCCTTTCCTGTATTTCACAGTAACAGCTGACACCTTCAGGCTGTTTCTGAAACACATAACCCTTTCCATAATTAAAAAAGTAAAAGCCCAAACCTGTTACATCAATCTCTATCCCTCTACACCCTCTACATGCCGCACTCATCCAGTCATGACAGGGAAAGACTGACACACAAAAGCTTAAAAACTCTCTCCCTCAGGAGATTTTGATAGGATGAATATGATGCTGGGCCGTTTTCTCGTTCTCACGTCAAAAACCATGGCAAATTTAGACCGAACACCTTTATCCATCCCTCCTTATTCATATTTATGAGAAGTGACTGACAAACTCATTGTTGGGTAATTACAGTGTGGTGAACCTTCATTGTCTTTAGATTGGTAGAGACTGAGACATGCTGTGCTTTGGCTTGCTGCACTAATGCAAACCTCTTCCATGTAGATATTATTAGTCACTGTTTGCTTAGCAACCACAACACATGTCTGACATTTTTGTACAATGAAAACGTTTTGCCTGGAGTTTATTTTATTTTGGCTGCGAGAATGTTATAAAAAAAGAAAGAAAAAAAGGGGGAAAAAGAGGTGATAAAGGAAAAGAGGACAGCAAGAGAGAGCAGAGGCAAAGTATCTTTTTACTGTTATCATTTTGTGTGATGCACTAGAATAAGCATGTTGAAGATATTTAACACTAATATTGTTAACTAAGGTGAAATCAGCTCAAGAAACAACATCTAGAGAGGCAGTGATGATGAATTAATCATCATGGAAGGCCATCATTTTCACTTTAAGCCCAAGTATTATTGTTTTCTAACAAGAAAACAGACTCTATCTATCTGACCTTAAGATCAGTTGAATTCTATAGATCTGTTAGACTAAATATGCATTTCTTAATCACATCAATAAATCAAGAATATCTCAATAAAAAAAGAGGCAGAATGCAGTTTAGGGTTTAAACAGCAGGGGGCACCAGTAGCATGCAGGGATTAACTGATTAAGGACAGTTACTCAGAGAAATAATACTTTTTAGTCATCAGAAAAAGAGAAAATCAAATATTTAAAATGTGTCAAACTGTGTGTGCAGACAAGTGTCTTTATAGAGGTCATTCTCTTTTTATCGGGGTGTTTTATTTGTCAATTCAAAGCAACACAATGCTCAAAAATGCTCTAAGTGTTGAATATGTTGACTGCCATACCAGTCCTCTGTAAACGTTGACGAGATATTTTTACAAGTCAGTACAGTCACTGATCAGAGACCACACACGGTGTAAAACGACAGTCAGTCTGGCTTCTTCAAAGCATGAGAAATTCTTGCCACATCACTAAGTCAAATGGGCTTTTACTGTCTGTTAACACTCAGCGTAGCACAATGGAACAACGTACAAGCCTGTGGGAGCTCGGCCAGTATCAATATATCACCTCAAGTGCCAATTATACTCATTAAAGGGATAAAATGTGATGAAACTGCAGGCTAACAGCTTGAAATTCATTATAGCACTCACTGCACAACAATGCAACTCCACTGTAAGGGTGCAGTTTATTATCCACAGATGAAAATGAACAATCTGGAGCAAGAGGCCAAATAGCAGGTAAATACAAAAGGTTTGGAAATCACTTGAGGTAATTTTGGCAAACAGCTATTACTTATATTGGCTCTTAACAATTTGATGAGAGCTGGGAAATGTTACAGGTCACCTGCTGAAGAATTAAACATCTCCTTTCTCTGCTAATACAAATATAGGTTTGGAATCTCTTTCAGGAGCCATTAAATAATGTATTTTTCTTTAAAATGCCGGACACAGTGCCATCTTTTATGTTCACTAAAATAACAAGAGTGTTGCCTCGGCTCAGCACTTGAATTTATTTGTCAAATTAACATGCAACATGCAAGCGATCAAATCAAATCTTGTGACTTGCATGCTCTGTGGTCCTTAGATTTACGACTTAATACTTTTTAAAATAAAATATAGTAGTCACCAGGAGTGTCATTGCATGATAGTCAACAAATGTCATACATGGTTTATTATTAAAAAACACTTTTCAGCGTGAAACTGCCACAGTATTATCATTTTAACTATCGCAGTGCACAACACATCTTTACAGGAATGAACGCACATAATAGGAGTGTATCAGCCTCACAAATAGAGATCCAGTGACAGGCAGGGGCTGCTCTGTATATGCCTGTATAGCCATTGTTAACGTGATTTCTGAATGGACTGGAACACATTAGTGTCCCAATATAGTAATACACTGGTCTTACAGCAGGAATCCATGTATCACAATGACAATGATTATCCAGATCTCTGCATTCTTAGCTTGAGCCATGGATGTTGCCATAGTAACACGAGTATGTCTTATCAAGTACAGCCCTTGTGATTTTTCACTGCAACTTATTTAGGCTGTTCACTGTAGGTATGACAACAGGCTATTGAGTTGTTGCATTCATTTCCATGTTAATAGAGTTAGCAGCCATTGTGTGTTAGCTTAACCTCTGATCCTGTCTTGTCAAATTGTTGTCAGCTAATATTAAATTAGGCTAGTAATAGAGGCTTTTTTATGTAAATGATGTAAAAATGCTCCAAAACTATAAATAGGCATAATTCAGCTGAGAGCTAAAATGATGGTCCGTGTGATATCAAAACATTTTCTCTGATTCTTAATGATCGGACTGTGAAAAGCCATTTATGATACAGGTGCTGGGGTTGAATGTTAATCTTATTCAACATAGTCAGTATTTTGGATGTGATGATGGCTCAGCGTGCTTACAGCAGATTTTGCTCATTGAGAGGCTAACATGTCTCGTTAAAACATTAAAGGTCCTAAGTTCACACAGTGTTTTTTTTTTTTTATTAAATCAGATTTTGTGTAAATAAGAGTGAAACCGATGGCTTGAGGTCCGACATCACCAGTCTGGAGACACGCAGCACTTTAATCTCTGCAGCATTTTGCTTGCATAGTATAACCACAAAGTGCAGATTTTATTTGAACTTGGAAGTCACTTTGTAGCTCCAATTCGTCACACACTTGCGCTTCCTCCCTCATTGAAAATAATGAGGCTGTTTGATGTGAGACCACTACGGGTCGTAATGAGAGGAGTAGACTGTTCAGGACACATGAAAGCTCTTCAGTCCATTTGGACCATGAGCGGCCATTATGGCGCGGGACCGAGGCACCGTGGAGGTCCGCTGACTTCACGAGGGGGCACAGGATTTAATGATCGAGGCAACAGCTAAATCTGTCACCCTTTTAACATCTCGCGGAAGAAAAGGGGGAAATATTTCAGAGGTGTTAAAGACAGGGAGACCTACGACATTGAAGAGCACGGCGGATGAGGCCGTACGAACAGAAACATGGTCACATCAAACATGACTGCACAGCGACTGTAGGAGATCACAAATGTAGAGAATCAGCCACATAAATTAAAGCCCTTGATTGTACCAGCTCTGCTTCGACTGTTTAAGTGATTGTTCAACTTCAATCATACTTCTGTATTCGTTCATAATGATAATTTCTTTGAGGGTTATTCTTTGTTTGAAAAAAAAAAAATCACTGTATTCACGACCTGCAAAGTGATGAGTCCATAAATTATCTTTTTTTTTTCCTCATCCAGAGGCAGGAAACAGCACATCTACCTCTCATCATATCAATCTCTCCTTCCTTTAAAAGACGCCACTGTCAGTAGTTGCCAGAAGAGACACAAACACAGTGAGTGGATGAGTAGGAGGAAGGAGAAGCTGATGGTGATGGAAGGATCAGCATCTCTTCATTTATCTGCAGGACGGTGGAGGAAGAGCCCCAGCTGAGATCGGGTTAAAATTTCTTCAGCTTAAGCTCTGATTTGTCACCTTAGTAGTCACCCCAGTGTCGGGAATATAGTTAATGGTTAGACACAGCATCCTGCTACTCCCTAACAAAGGAAGGCCTCAGCCTCAGAGCACCTTGGAGGATGAGGGACCACGTCGCTACCCGTCCCCCCAAAGACGGCAGCTCTCCATCAGTTAATAGTTAACAGGCAATGTGGATGCATCCATCTTGACGAGTGACAAGGAGTCTAAATGCACAAATACACAGACGGTGGGAGTCCAATGCTGATGCTGTAAACATATCTTGTTAACAGGAAGCAGACCCTATGCCACAACAGCACTGAGTGACAGAATCACAGATGACTAACAACAACAGCGTGCACTCCTTCATCCTTCTTCTGTTCTCTAGCTAAGCATTTATGCTGCTAATTCCTCTAAATACACATTCTCTTTATTGATTCTATGCAGAGAACCTGATTTAGGACAATCATTTATTGTCAAAATATATATATTTGAGTCAAGATAGTTAAATCAGAGGATTGTCAAATGGGAAATAGTGTAAGATTTTAATACCTTAAAGCAGGGGTGTCAAACTCATTGTAGTTCAGGGGCCACATTCAGCCCAATTTGATCTCAAGTGGACCGGACCAGTAAAATCACAGCATAATAATCTATAAATAACCACAACACCAAAATTTTCCTTTGTTTTAGTGCAAAAAAGTACATTCTGAAAATGTTCACATTTAAGGAATTATCTTTTTACAAAATATCACGAACAACCTGAAATGTCTGAAGAAAATTAAGTTCAATTTCAGCAACATTATGCCTCAGATTATTATTTACACATTACAACCTACAGATCACAGTGTATCCACAAAAGGTACAAAACATTTAGTCACAGGTATCTGGAACTGAATTGTATATTGTTTTACTTTATGATCAGAATGACAAAAGTCAAACAAAAAACAACAAAAACAAGACAAAATATGACATAAATGAGACACATAACGACAAAAACAAGAAACAAAATGACAAAAATGAGACAAACGACAAGAAACATAACAAAAAGAGACAAAAAGTTAGAAAGCGACACAAAAATGGACAATCGACAAAAACGAGACCAAAAATGACAAAAACGAGAAACAAAACAACAAAACAGTAGACAAACAATACAAGCGAGACACAAAAACACAAAACAACACAAACGATACACAAAGCAACGAATGAAGCAAAACACAAAATGAGAAAAATAAGACAAAAAACACAAGCGAGGCAAAAAGGAAACACAAAACGGTAATAAAAACAAGGAACAAAATGACAAAAACGTGAGACAAATGACAAAAGTCAGACAAAAAAGACAAAAAACAACAAAAACAAGATAAAATATTACAAAAATGAGGCACACAATGACAAAAGAACAATGAGCAATCTAGTATTTTACTTTATGATCAAAACAACTTGTCATGGTCTAGAAATCATTTTGAAGTTTATAGTTTTACAAATTTACAATTTGCAGTTAATGTCTTCTCTGTAATTTTTACACTTTACAAAGTCGACTCGCGGTCCGGATTGGACCCTCTGATGGGCCAGTTTTGGCCCGCGGGCCGCATGTTTGACACCCCTGCATTAAACCCTTTTCTAGTCTTTTACTGCATGACTTATAATTTAATACATCCTCGCCAAACTGTTCACGTTCTCCATTTCCAGTCCCACCTAGACATACTCTCTCCAAAGAAATGCATGCACTTCCAAAAACTACTAAATCACATTGTTAATTCACATGCTGATTGCTTACAGCACAAGACAAGGGGATTTGGGGACCTACAGAGACAGAAAGTGTTTTGATTTTTAAATGTGTACCGCTGATCTGACTCATACATATGAAAGCCCCCATTTAAAGAGGCAAAAATCACAGGAGGCGGAAAAAAACGCGCGTCTTCAGGTTTCCAACACCCCACAGGTTTGAGATCAGAGCCGGCTCCTGTCTGATATGTGGCTCTTTGGGGCTTGGGAAACATACTGTATCGTATACGCCCATGTGTGACCCCATGGCTGTTATACACTCAGACAGGGAGAGACGTCACTCTGGGTGCCCTCCCCCCTGGTGAAAGTGACCGTCAATCACCGGCTAAAAGCCACTGGGGGCGGGCAGAGCTGGCCATTATGCACCGTTGGGGGGAAAAGCAGTGAGGAGGGGAGGGGGCTGTTATGCTGCTAACCACAGGCCGGCACTGTGGCAGGTAGGAGCAGGACACACTGAAGGGTCAAGTGCTTTTACATTTTGCTACATTTCGGGGAGAAACATCAGAATTTTTACTGCACCGCATTAAATTGGCAGCTATAGTTTCACAGTTTGCACGCAAAATAGATGAAAGACTATATGGGTCTTGGAGCTTATAAAATTTTGAACAAAGGACTTTTGCAAATGGGAGGAGATCCACTGATATTTAAATCTACAAGTTAGCTTTGCAGTAAAAACCGAACGCAGCTATGCCACGTTTCGTATTTCTTTTTTTTGGACTATCGCTGTCCTTGTGCAATTGTTTGATTTTATGGTTTATTATTAGCAAACTGACACTTTGCACTACTGATGAAATCTGCAGGGGGTGAGAAAATATACTGCTCTGGATGGCATGATTGCAGACATTCTGCTGCAGCTGTAAAGACTGATTAAGGCTAGATGAGGAGAATGTCAGTAAGATTCTTCCGCCAGAATCTCAAAGAAACTTTTCATATAGAACAGATTATAACAGATTGTGATTCTCTCTGTATGATTGAAGCTGCCTGCACCTGTGCACAAAGTAATGGTCCTCTTTGTTCTCAGTTAGTCTTCACTAATGGCACCAATCCAGTCGGAATGCAGCGTGTATTAAATAACGGTTGTGGCAGAGAAAGCGAGCCGCTGATGCTCAAGTAGCTACATTTTGCATACATTTCATGGAGCTCCAAAGAGCACACGCTCAATTTCGCTGGTTAATTTAGATGCAGAATACATACTGTAGTTGTGGGCTGGTGTGCACATGCAAATCGTCGCCCTGCTCGATGGGAGGGTGCACTGTATGTGCAGCCCACTCATTTTTATACTACTAGTCTTTATGTCCCAGCCCAGCCTCCTCTCCCAGTCTCTGATTCCATCTTGGCAATGACAGACATGTACACACACACACACACACACACTTCACGTACACTCTCAACCGGCCTCCCTCACTCACTTTCTTTCTCTCACTGAAACACACATGCGCGCAGTTTTCTCAGACTTCGACACGTTCTCTGTGCTTCTCTATGGGTGAGCCATCATTATCTAGAAAGAGTGCCAGTGTTTGGCCACAGTATGCCTCCTTCCCAGCGTTGAACTGAACAGCTGAGACATAGGCTGCTGGTAGTGACACGGCTGTCACAGACATGCCTCATTACTGCTTTTGCAAATGTCAAAGCACTAAAGTAATCATTCACATCTCTGCCGGACACATGGCTGTATAGTAATTTATTTTTATGGTAAGAGGGGTCAACAGTTGTGTGTACGTATGATGAGGTTATATAGTTAAGTGGATTTACCCGTTCTATTGTTTCAGATAGTTTGCCAGATGGCTGCATGCTAATGTGACAGCAGATTTCTGGATATTTGCAACAAGTAATAGCATAGTAGACTTTTTTTCCTTTTTTTGTATGAGCACAAACTTCCTTCAGAGTTATTACTGTCAATCCAGGATGCTTTCAGCCACAGTGTGTTATATATGCACCCTAAGTTGATTTCCTCCCCAGAAGAATTTGTGCTGGGCAGTTCATATTCTCAGCTTTTGTTGGGCTGTACTTAAGGCACCAGTTTTAGGTGCTCATCACCTCTGACATGCAATACGTTCTGAATGATCTAAGTGCTCACAGTTAGAGGAAGCTGCCACCGGCTGATCGGGTTAACGGTTAACCTCATATCCTGTTGTCACTACAAGCCGCTGTCACAGTCGTCCACAACAGGCTGGACCACAGTCAGGGTGGCATTGTCATGGCTGGAGGGGAGGAAGGCTAATCAGGTCTGTGTTGTTGTAAGAACATGATGGACAACATGCTATGCTATTTCCCTGTTTTTTGTCTTAAAAGTGCCCTAAATGTTCACTTTGTCTTTTGTAAATTCATCATAGATCTGCAATCAATTATTTTGTGGGGAACTGGGAGGCAGCAGAAGCACAATAGCTAACACAAAAAAAAAACTATAAACCAAAACCCCAACATATTCAACCCCTTAACGAGTGAGATACTCTGGCAATGAGAAGACAATGCAATGAAAACATATCAACCAAAAATATAGAAACAGTAAAAGAGTTTAACAGTATACACTGCCATTCAAAGTTTGGGGTCACTTGGAAATGTCCTCATTTTTAAAAGAAAAGCAGTTTTTTAAAAATGAAGATAACATTAAATGAATCAGAAATACAGTCTAGACATTGTTCATGTGGTAAATGACTATTCTAGCTGGAAACGATTGATTTTTAATGGAATATCTCCATAGGGGTACAGAGGAACATTTCCAGCAACCATCACTCCTGTGTTCTAATGCTACATTGTGTTAGCTAATGGTGTTGAAAGGCTAATTGATGATTAGAAAACCCTTGTGCGATTATGTTAGCACGTGAATAAAAGTGCAAGTTTTCATGGAAAACATGAAATTATCTGGGTGACCCCAGACAGTTGAATGGCAGTGTACGTTTGAGTAATTTCTGAGAACATGTGTCACACTTAGCAACAGCACTAAAAATAAATGAAATTTTCCTTTACAGATGTCCATCCATCCATCCATCCATCCATCCATCCATTATCTATACACTGCTGAATCCTCATGAGGGTTGTGGGGGGCTGGAGTCTATCCCAGCTAACTTAGGGTGAAGACAGGGGACACTTGGACAGGTCAGCAGTCTATTACAGGGATAAATATTGAGACAATCAATCACATACATTCACACCTACAGACAGTTTAGACTTATCAATTAACCTCAGCATGTTTGTGGACTGTGGCAGGAAGTTGAAGTACCTGGAGAAAACCCACGTTGTACAGAGAGAACATGCAAACTCCATGTAGAAAGATTCCAGGGCATGAAGCAGGGATTGTCTAGCTCTGAGGCGACAGTGCTAACCACCAAGCCACTTTACAGATGCATGTATGCAAAATTACTCAACACCTGAAGTCAATATTTACTCCATCAAGGAGGTGGAGCCTCGGCGGAGTTATGTGACGATCAGTGTACGCTTGTCTGTCTGTCTGTTCACAACATTACTCAAAAACGGACTTGGATGAAATTTTCAGGGAAGTTCAGAAACGACACAAGGACCAAGTGATTAGAATTTGGCAGTGATGCAGCTTATAGTCTGGATCCATGGATTTGTTCAAGATTTCTGTATCATTGCGAGATAGCAGCATGCCGTCACTGTAACTATGACAACAAGTGAACACTACGTCAGCTGCCTGCTGAAGATCACATGATTGCGATCCTACTACAAATCCACCACTGCGGAGTTATCAGGGCTTATCTGTCAGAAATCATACATGGAGCAGTTGATTAAATTATGGGGGTGTTTCTGAATCCCATCAGTTCCCACCGCCCGCTATGTATTTAGGTCACGCAATTCGGTATCCGTACATAACGTACACATGCATAACACAAGCCTGTGCTCAGCATAAGGTCATTTTGTTTGTAAGTACATCTATATTAAATGGCCACATTCTATATTGCCGTGATTTCTGCCACAATTTTTTTCAAGATTTCAGCCTTCGGAAATGATACAACGGCTGAGCAGCGTTGGCGGAGTACTGCGCTTTTCATGTTAATAATGACATCCTTGCTTTTGTCTTGAAATTTTACCCGGTTTCTCATGTGCAAAAGCTTTTCATGTCTTTTGGTGTCTCTGCTCCTGCTTTCTTTAAATTTAAACCAAGAACCTTTGGATTCAGTTTCAGGGACTGAGGTGGCCACTCAAGGACATCTGAGTTCCTGAACCAAGGTTTGGCTGATCTGGATGCGTGATTTGGTTTGCTGTTTTAATGGAAAGTCCAATAGCTAGAAAGATTCAGTTAATGATTTCTTTGCAAAATTGTTCAGGTATTTCAAACCTGTGACTCTCAAAGACCAAATTAATAATTTGCAGCAGCAAAACACCTTTCTTTTTGTCACACGTCGTACCCTTCATCAACCAAGATCACAGGTGATTTATGGGTCAAGGTCAGGCTCAGAACTCAATAAAAACATTAACAGATGTCAACTTTTTTCTGCTTTTTGTTTAAGATGAAGTGCTAAAAGATGTTGAACATTCTTAAAATCTTCTTCTCTGTCAATAAAGCTTCTTTATCAGCGCTCAACAGTTTCGCAGCAGTTTGCCGTAGTAATTAAAACAACAGTATTACATAAGGGTTTAATAATCATCATATGGCTCTATAGCAAAACAAAATTGACAGTCTGCAACTCCGAAAGATTTCATTACACATTTTTTCATTGCTAGTATATTTACTCACTTGGCTGCAGCAAATGTGATTCATAAAAATACTCGAGCATCAACCTACAGTTTTACAATTTCATTTTGCAGGCACTTTTATCCAAAGCAACTTACATCTGAGAGTAGATATAACACAAGCATGGATCTAGTCAGGAGTAAACAAGCTGGATAAGTGCCATAAAAGGTATCAAGTAACATTAAAATGCATTTGGAGTTGTTTCTGGTCACCTGATGAATGCAGGTTCCACAATCCTGCTCCTTTTAGCTCTGCTTTTGGTCTCCACCAGCTCTCCCTTTAACTGTTAAATACTCCATTTATGTTTACCGGTTAGCTGCTCTCTAGCTGTCTGTTGCTTGGTGCTGGGTTGGTGAAGTATGTGGGTTTTTTTAGACCTTTATCGCAGTAAACAGCTGCCTCCTATGAGACCAGTGAGAGTGAACCAAAACAGCTGTGGGCCTGAAAACCAAAACAGTGGAAAGAAAGATGCCAAAAATGATCCACGGTGCTGAAGAGAAACTGCATAGTCGAAGGATAAACCTTTGTTCGCTCATCACTACAAGTAACCGCTTTCATGTGGTACATTTATTGTTAATAAATGTACAAATCCTGCACAAAGCGTGTGTTTTGCTGTTGTTAGGTCCTTTGTCCCTTTGTATAAATGTAGATGGACATATTGGTGCATATTTATTATTAACCATGTTCACTATTATTACTCCGCCAAGGAACGTGGCCGAGTTATATGACTATGGGTGTTGGTTTGTCTGTCTGTCTGTCTGTTAGCAACATTACTCAAAAACAGACTAACAGATTTGGATGAAATTTTCAGGGAAGGTCAGAAATGACACAAGGACCAAGTGATTAGATTTTGGCAGTGATGCAGGTTATAGTCTGGATCCCCGGATTTGTTAAAAATTTCTGTATCATTGCCAGATAGCGGCATGCCATCACTGTAACTATGACAACAAGTGAACACTACGTCAGGTACATGATTGCAATCCTACTACAAATCGTGACTGTGGACCACAAATTTTTGAAAGACTTCATCCGTCGGAAATTATACAACGACTGAGCAGCCTTGGTGGAGTACTGTGCTCTCTGAGTGCTTTACTTGTTATTATTGTTATTACTGTTGTTGTTTCAAAATGGTTGTATTTTGAAGAAGCAGCAAGAATAGATTTACAGTCATTTGTGTAAGGGGAAGGGGTGGGATCAGATGAATTTCGACTTCTTTCCACTCCTTTTTGAGCAAATTATTCATTGTCATTTGTGGGCATTTTCTTTTTTATGTTGAAATTTCAAAAATAAACGTTCAAAAATCAAATCAATATTCAAATATTGATTAAAACAGCTTTAAAATTATTTATGCCTTTTGTCATGTAGTAAACTACAACAAAAAGGGCATCCTTCTCATATAATAAACTAAGCTACAAGCATCCAACACACTGGTATTTTGAGCATTCATTTCAAAAAGAAATGAATGAATGTCTGGGCACAAAGGCATTTGTAAGCAGTAAAATGATTATTTCTGTTAAGGCTCCTGGAGGTTGCACTCCAGCGCTGCAGCAGCATTGTGAGGTCTCCAACCTAGAATGTTCCAAGGGCAGCTTTAAATTTTCCTCTGTAATTGAATTGCTGTGAAGTCATTCATCTGGCTACGGCATGATGGCCGCTTTTCAATGACTCCAGGTTCAGCATATACTCCTGTGCGCAGCTTAAAAGTGCTATCGTGGCCTCCTTGACCCCCAGAGTTGGCTTCTTGTAATTTACAATGGAAAAAAGTTATTCTCTCAGTCTTGAGTCAGTAATATAAATGAAAAGAATTTTGGAGCTACATTAAAAAAGAAAAAGAAAAAAAAGAAAAGAATTAGGCACTTTAAAATGTTTGCATAACGAGCGCCTTCTCATTGCAATGGTTCTCTTCTTCTTAATCACCTGCACTCTCCAGACCACCTACACCCTTCTTCATGATCAGATACAGGACCAATGGGCTGATGTATGATCCGAGGAATTAATCTGCTAAGCCTGATTGCCATTACCGCCATGCGATTATGCACCTTGATTACCGAGCCCACCCCAAGGACCATGACGTGCCCCGGTGCACATTTTAAAGGTGCGCATAAAATTATGTGGTGATTACCCCACAATAGATCAATCCACAAGCGAATGAGACTGTGTGGCCATATAGACCGTCTCAAGTAGGACTGTGATTATTAATAGGCCCTTGAGGTGACCTGATAGGCTTCCTGAAGCTTGAACCGCCGAAACTGCCTCTGATCTTTCATATAAGCAAATAAATTCCTTTTTTCATACATTCTGAAAGTCATTATTGGATTATTGTTGTAGAGGCAGAATTGTTTGGAGTTCAAGCATGGATAAAAGGGATGCTGGGCTCTTCAGAGACGACTGGAGCCGTACTTGTTGGTGTTCGAGATGGACTTGAGACATTTAATGGCAGCACAGTTATGGATTTGTTCAAGTGGACGGTACGCTTTAGTAGTATTTAGATATCAGCATATATCATACAGAAACTCCCAGAGGTCAGTGTCTTCTTGTGTATGATGCAAAAAAGAAAATAAAAAATAGATTATGTATAAAAACAAACTTTGGTGTGCCAACGCGAAGACAGAGAAAGCTTGTGCTTGCAAGTAATGAACATGTAAGTACATATCATTCTGCAGTGACACTTATCCTCAGAATTTGGTCCCATCTAATCCCTCACTGTCATTTTTCGAGGATTTTCTTATTTAATCCTGAGCCAAAGTACTCATTTGGAACAGCAGATAAATAGTCCCATTGACTTATCCAGAAGCAATCCTGCATCAAGCGATTAATTGGATGAGACAATGAAGAAGTAAAATCACATCTGTTCATGGTTTTTCTCCCCCTGTTACATATGTTAGTCACACAGACACACTACCTTGGATAACCCTCCTACCCCCCTTCAGTGCAGCAGTAATAATGTCAACATGTTTGCATTAGTAAAGCCCTGCCAAGGATTTAATGGACTCGATGTGCTACTGTTCACAGTGGCTCCACATTCTTAGAAAGCATGCTTCTCAGTGGCGGTCATGTGCCCTGCGCTGCACACTGACTTAATGGCTTCAGAATTATGCATATCTACAGGAGTTTTTTTGAAAAAAACAACATAAATGTCAGTCAGAAGAAAAAAAAAATGATTTATGTCTTTTGTGTTTGTCAAAGTTAGGAAGGTTTATGACATGGTAAATGTATTCAGTAAAGACGAGAGTCACATGCTGTAGGTACATCGAGGACCATTTACAGTATGCAAATGGGAACTGGAGCTTACAAATGCACAATTGCAGAAATTCCATCACTGGCCAGAGTTCAATAACTCTCCAGTCTTCAAGTGTCTGGATAATGGTCACTGTGACTGCACATCGCTGCAATTCAAAAACCTCAACTATCCATCACTGGACAATGTTTGCCACTAAAACAACACAGATAAGGGAGTACGTGTTGATGCTGCCTGGGCCCTGTGCTATTGTGAGAGATGATGAGTGATAGACAGGAGAGGACGGGCGCATACTATTCACAGTGCTCCATGTGGCAGCTTGCATTTTCACACTGGTACAGTATGTTTGTCAGCTACAGACAACGCAGGCACTTACGCAGTGCCGTGGGCAAGCAAAGTAGTGCTCTGCCAGCCGACTGCGTCACGGGCACATGCATGTCGTACATACCACCACGTACGGAGTCCCTCTTATACATGCCTGCACGGTTTGCAATGACAGATTGTGAGATCTGGGCCTGCACGGTACACAAAGCATCCCACTTTAGGCATTAAAGCAACAGTCTTCTCCCCAAAACCTAAACATGTCATATTTTCTTACCGTAACCTTTACTTCTACAGCGCTCAAATTGTTTTACCACTTCACAGGAATGCCAGGGTGATTTGGGCCTGTTCTTTATATAGTGACACACTAATTTTTTGCAGCTTTGAAAAAACAAAAAGCAATAGCTTGCACCACATTTTTTGTTCACTCTCTTTTAGTCTTGTAGAGATGTGAGGCCACACAGATCATTAAATGCATTTACAAGAATATTCAGGCAGTTTTGAAAACAGGAGACTTCAGATCCAACATGCTTTGAAAGAGAAAAAAAATACATGACAATAGACCATAATCGCCTCCAGCTTTGAGTGGAAATTAATATCCTTTTACAGCAAAACTGGATGCGTGAATGAACAAAGGAACAAATGAAGCAAGACCTTCAGATCGTCACCACTGACATGGCAAGAAAGTGTCCTTTTTAACAAGAATACCACGATCCTTGCGGTGGTTCATCTCTGCATTTACATTAAGGGAGAATCTTTAAAGTCGACAGGATTCAAAGTGCAGCTGAATGCGTTTCAGTCTTGTGAGTCACGCGGCAGAGCTGTGATGTCTAATGTTAGGGCAGCAGTGTGGTGCCACAGGTGGCCTGTTATAATGTATATCTTGGGAGGAGACAGCCATCCAAAATGCTCTGATTGGTGGGGGGAGGGGGGGAGGTCTCGACACCAAGCCACACAGATTGTGAGAAACGTAAAAATAGAACTCGGATCATTCCAAACCATACACGAGAAACTTTGCTGTTCCAGAAAATGTTTATTTTGTTCATAAACTTTTCATAAAAATAACAACATCAATATTAATTTAAAGTATTGTAGAAACCGTGTATGTACAAAATCTTTACTTGAACAGTTAATATAACTTAAGGCGAGTTACTTTTTTTGCAGTACCCTGTTGGTGACAATTTCACCAAACTCTCAAAGTTTTTTTTTTTATTTTTTTTAAATTAAATTTTTATTTATTTATTTATTTATTTATTTTGCTAAAGTGAACATTTCAGCATAGAGTATCTCCAGCAAAAAGATGCCAGGAGTCAAAACCCTCTCATCACCAAGGTAAAGTCTACAGAAACTCGCAGCAATGTGTGCTACCTGATTACTTAAAAGCAATGTTTATATGAGTTGCTAGTGATTTCTAGCTGGATTGAACATACGTCTGTACATATTGTAAAATCATCTGTGTTTGAAAAGCTGTACCACAACTAGTGTACATTCCCTTTTAAATCTAGATCAACAATTCAACAGAGCAACTCTCATCATACCAACAATGGGATGAAGTGCGACAATGTTTCCGATATCAAATTGTAACATTTAAAATATTGTGTTACTGAACGATAGCCCTCGAAAAAACCAAGACATTATTTATGATTTTAGAATACATTTCACCTTAGAAAGGACGCTCAAATATAATTGTAAAATATACAGTTGGCTATAAAAATACAAAGAAGTACAGTAATACAAATATATTTATTTCCCATTTATGATATATCTTTCACAACTGTAATAATCCAAACAATTGTAACACAACACAAAGACCAATGACAAAAAACACTGACAGCAAAATGATAAGAAGATAAACAAACACTAAATTTGATCAAAGATGGACAGCTTGTATGGTCGAAGCCATAAATGTGTGTTGTAGCCTACATTCATGTCAACAGCCCTCACTGTGAAGTGAAGGAGTACTTTGACAGTGGTTGATATTCCGGAAAAAGGAAAATTAAAAAAAAATAAAAACACTGACATAAACATGCATTTTTAAGAAACATAGTCCAAACCATTGCTCTAAGAATGCTAAAGCAGAAAATAAGAATCTTAAATGGAGATATTAATAATCTGTAAGTGCAATCCATCCATGCTCGGAGGCGAGTGGAGGTTGGTGGAGCTGTCCAAGTGTGGAGGTGCTGAACAGCAGTCATGCAATGCAGAGCAGAGAGGTTTAGCTCCGCTCACAGCAACAGCAACAAGTCACTGTTGATCTGTTTACCGACTTTTACAACTTATGCATCTTTTTGCATAAAGTCAGCAGCATCAGCAGCAGGCAGTAAGGCCGAAGCAGTCCTTTTTTATTCCCCCACTCTTTCCTCTCTGCTCCTCAAAAAACTCTAATATGCGCAAAGCCTCCTGCATTGGCTCGCCAGTGAAACCAACTCGGACATCAACTTGTTAGTCAGCTGGCTTATATCTTCCAAGACGGAAAGATCCTAATATATATCTATGTATATATATATGTATATTTGTCTGGACACACCGCTTTGTCTTCAAATTCCCTCGGGAAGAGTGAATGGCCATGCGCCGGTGGTCACCTGTGGCTTAATTTCCATTTTCTCCTTCTGTTTCAGATGTACGCGTCCGTGCCGTTTCCTCTCGTCGCTGCGGGCGAACCGTTTGCCGCACACGTCGCAGGAGAACGGCTTCTCCCCGGTGTGAGTCCTGGTGTGGGTGGTGAGGTGATCGCTACGGCTGAAACTGCGCAAACAGATGCGGCACTGGAAGGGTTTATGGCCCGTGTGGATGCGGATGTGCCGGTTGAGCTCGTCCGAGCGGGAGAAGCGCCGGTCGCAGCTCTCCATCGGGCAGGTGAAGGGTTTCTCTTTGGCGGGGCCGTGAGAGGCGGCGGGGCTCTTTCTGGCCCTGGGGGGCTTCGTCGCACGGGTGGTGTAACTTTGGGCGAAAGAATCTGGCAACAGTGAAGAGTACAGGATGGAGTCTATGGTGCTGGGTAAAGCTGGTGACGTGTATAAGGAGTCACATTGGTTGTTAGATGGTTGTGGAGGCTCCGGGAAGGGCCTCAGGTTGGAGGAGAGGCCCATCGGCGGTGGGGGGAGGTAATTGTTGTACAGGGGGTTGGGGTAGCTCTGAGAGCAGGTGTCAGAGAAGCACGGTTCCTGTTTGATGCCCCCCTCCACCTTAAACTCCATCTCTGGGTTGGGACAGATTGGGGGAAACGTGTCTAAAAGTTCCTTTACATCCATTTGCTGGTCAGGTGGGAAATCACTCGACATCGGGAAGGTCTCCGACTGGAAACTCGTCTCCAAACAGTCAGACTTGGTAAACGTTCCCCACTCGTAGCAGCTGCTCTCGAACTCGTTCTTGACCACGACGGGGAACGAAGCAGCCTCTGACTTCGGCTCGGCCTTCTTCTGGCTTGGAGCTCGGGAGGAGCCGAAGCTGAGCTGGGAAGTGGACGGCTCTTGGGCCTGACTGCCGGCCTGGTCATCCGTGTACCTCGGGCACGTCTGATCCGGAGAGTAGACCGGGGGAGTAGGTCCGGAGCAGGTGTACGGTTGCCGCTTAACGCCGGGGTCTCCAAAATTGCCATTGCTGCTGTCCAACGGCGCAGGCGACGGATAAGTTCCCCGGCTGTTGCCGCTCTGTTGCACTTCTGAAAGCGGCAGTGTGGAGATACCCACGATCTCGGTGATCATATTGAGAAGTGTTTCGGTGCTGCACGGCGCTCCCTGAGATGCCTCAACATAGAAACTGCCGGAGTAGGCGAGCGAGGAGGGGGTGTAGGCGTCTTTTGGGCACTCGCAGGGGTTAAAAGCAAATTCCGAGTTGGAGGCTTCGGTTTTGAGGGTTGCGGGGGTTCCTTCTGTTGAATTAGACAGAGAGAAAACTTTGTCATCGCCACGGTTTATTTTATAATGTCTAAGAAAAAAATTAAACGATGAAGAAAATCTGCGTTACATAAACATTCGTGCGTATTTTGGCACAGAGACGCCTCAGTGAGAACACACACACACACACACACACACACACACACACACACACACGCACACACACACACGACTGCACGGAAAGTGTCCTCTCTGTCCTGAAACGCTCGTCTTCGACACATTTACACGGTCATGCATGCAGATTTATCGACCGTGCAAAACACGCGAACTCACCGTGGCCAAACTGGGCAGGTACCCCCCGCTCTGCATCGACGAACACCTCCTGGTTGTCTTTCCGCGCGCTGTTTTCCATCCCCAGTGAAGAACTGTTGCAATTCTCAAATTGAGGGTAAAAAGAATCTTTCGCATTCAAATCCATATTGTTCAACATAATGATGCACGTAGAAGTCCGTCTCTCTCCAGGGAAAAAGGTAAAAGGGGGGAAAACAAACTGTGCAGATGACTGTTTTTTTTTTTCTTTCAACCCTCCTTTTGATGGTTTTCAACAAATGATCCAAAGTGTCTGTTTTTCGAAAGGAGTAAAAAAAGAAAAGCAAATTAAAGGTATTCCTTCTCGTCTCTGCTCCTCGGTAGGTATTTGCTCGCTGTGGATTTCACATCAGCGACTTCCCCTCTCTCTCCTTATATACACTTTGGCAGCTCCCTCGGCCCTCCTCCCCATTCATCAGCTCCAGTGAGAGGATTCCCCGCTGCGTGTAAACTTCATGCCCATATATGGACAGAGGATGTGACGGAGTCCCCACCCCCCTCAGTCCTCCCTCCTCCCAGAGAGATGGAGTCTTTGCAACAAGTGTTGGCTGGTGAAAAACCTTGTCATCATGGCACTTCTCTTTAATGCCATTTTAAATCAAATGTAGCATTAAAATGAAGACAGTCTGAAAAGATGGAATGGTTATTCTTCATATCGTCTCTGGCTGCCCATCTCTTAGAACATCTCACTGAAGGCGAAGCAGCACAACAGTGAAGATGCCTCAATATTCACTCGTTACTTTTGACTGTGAGTAGTGGCTCAGTCAGAGGTGTTTTATTACAGTGTATGGTGCTAATAGGCACAATTAAAAGGTGTAAAGGGAATGTAATGCGAAGAGTAATGTGACAGACATCTATAGCCCACCAGTGACTCAGCATATAGACCATTTTACAAAAAATAAAAACAAGCTGCTTCAAGTTTGTTCCATTAGTTAGTTGTTTTTCCTCAGTATTCCTGTTCATGAAAGAATCTGTGCAATACCACCAACACGTGCAACACTGTTATTCATATAACTAGTACTTATGCATATTTTGGTTTATCTGCTCACCACACTTCTTTGCTGCTGTAACACTGCAAATTTCCCCACTGTGGGATAAATGATGGGTTATCTCCTCTCATTTCATCTCATCTTTAAGGTTAAATGGCAAGTATTTATAATTGCATACCAAAATGAGAGCCATTAAAAATGTGCACCACTGTTCAAATGTTTGGGGGTCACCCAAACGATTTCATATTTTCCACAAAAACTCATACTTTCATTCATATGCTAACAGAAATTGCACAAGGGTTTTCTAATCATCAATCAGCCTTTCAGCACCATTAGCTAACACAATGTAGCATTAGAACACAGGAGTGATGGTTGCTGGAAATGTTCCTCTGAACCCCTATGCAGATATTCCACTAAAAATCAGCCGTTTCCAGCTAGAATAGTCATTTACCACATTAACAATGTCTAGACTGGATTTCTGATTCATTCAATATTATCTTCATTGGAAAAAACTGCTTTTCTTTCAAACACAAACACAAGTTTAAGGTGACCTTAAACTCTGAACGGTAGTGTATATTTTGGTTTATTTTCATACTACATTTCTCTGTAACACTGCAAATTTCCCCACTCATCTCATCTTTAAGGTTGAATGGCAAATATTTATAACTGCATACCAAAATGAGAAACATTAAACTATATTTAGCACTAAAGTCACACTATAACAAATTTTAGAGTGATATCATGAGCTTATTAAACCAAACTAAACACCACATGCCGTATAAGGAATATCAATGAAATATACATGACAGTTCAAAAGTTTGGGGTCACTTAGAAATGTCCTCATTTTTGAAAGAAAAGCAGTTTTTTGTCTATGAAGATAACATTAAATGAATCAAAAATACAGTCCAGATATTGTTAAAGTGGTAAATGACTATTCTAACTGGAAACGGCTGATTTTTAATGGAATATCTACATAGGAGTACAGAGGAACATTTCCAGCAACCATCACTCCTGTGTTCTAATGCTACATTGTATTAGCTAATGGTGTTGAAAAGCTAATTGATGATTAGAAAACCCTTGTACAACTATGTTAGGACATGAAAAAAAGTGTGAGTTTTCATGGAAAGCATGAAATTGTCTGGGTGACCCCAAACCTTTGAACGGTAGTAGTTAAAATATATAAGCTAAATCAGACAGGAATGTTAGGATATCCATCTATCCATTATCTATCCACTGCTTTATCCTCTGTAGGGTCATGGGGGGCTGGAGTTTATCCCAGCTGACTTAGGGTGAAGGCAGGATACGCTCTGGATGGTCACCAGTCTATCACAGGGCTACACATGAAGACAAACAACCAAACACATTCACATTCACACCTACGGACAATTTAGAATCCCAATTAACCTCAGCACACGATAAAAGCACATGGAGACACAGTGAGAACTTGCGAACTCCACACAGAAAGACCCCAAGCCGAGATTCAGACCAAATAGCTGGAAGGCAACAGTGCTATCCTCTGGATGTTGTAATTACAAATACAGCCAAAGTGCAAACTACTGATAAAACTAATCTTAATAGGAAGAGCAGGCAAGCATAGTTTGTGTTCCTGTAAGATCTGCGCTCCTCTATTAGTGTTCAAATTCAAAATCAACAAACTAAATCCACACATGACACAAGGTAAAATGCTGTAACAGTAAAGAGGTTCTCTTTGTCAACCTGACAGGTGACATGCTGCAAGTACACGTAAGAGAGATTTAGAACAGAATAACAAAGAATCAGAGTGCAGAATCAAAAGGTAGCACACTAAAGACTGCCTGAATTGAAGTGAACCTAAACTGATAATAAGCTCATGTTCTGACTATCATTCAATCAATCAATCAAATGTGACGTCATTCAGTGTAGGCGATCATTTCTCTCCATCTAATCTGATCTTTTGCTTTCTGAATTGTGACTGTTGCCCGTTCCATGTGTAGCCATGATGTCAGTCTTCCTCGTCCTCTCTTCCCATTAATTTTTCCAGTTGTGACGATATATTCCAGGGTTTCTTTCCCGATAATGTGTCCAAAAAATGTTGCTTGCCATTTCCTAATTTTGTTCAATAGCGTATAATTTATGTTTAGTAATTTTAAAACATCTTCATTGCTTATTCTGTCCATATAAGATACATGTAGCATGTAAAACCACATCTCTACTGCTGTGATTTTGTTTGACATTTTATTATTTTTGTTCCAAGATTCACATCCATCCATCAGAACTGGCAGAATGTAGCAGCAGAGTCCTCATACAGATGCTATTTGCTATTTTCTGTCAGTATATTTTTCATTTTCAGAAATGCTGTTCTTGCCATTGCTACTCTACATCTTCACACCATCTGATGTCATC
The DNA here is from genome assembly GCA_027123335.1 of Amphiprion clarkii. NCBI lineage: Eukaryota > Metazoa > Chordata > Actinopteri > Pomacentridae > Amphiprion > Amphiprion clarkii. Next base: position 25,359,654 of record CM049568.1, read on the forward strand.
CTGACTGTCCTTAAACGCCACTAAACACTCTGTTTTATGGATCAATGTAAAATAATCTGCAGCCCAGTCCGGCTCTCCTGACACTCATCTGTGAGACAGACTGCACGGCGTATAAGCTTTCAGCAGCTCCACTGAACTCCTCTCCCAGACAGTCCACTGCTCACATTTGCTTTTCACAAATCCACTTCCTCTCGAGGTGCCGCTGGAAACTGTGGTCGCTCACACCATCAGGGCGAATAACTGCAGAGCCCAGTCTGGACGAACCCTTGGCCTTTAAAAGCATTGAAGGGAGTCGATAACACCCCTGAGGTGTTCAGTGGTTGAACCCAACTGTTCACATGACATTTCAACCCCCAAAGCATTTTTTTTTTTTCTGTTTCGCATCTGTTGCCGGGTGCACTCCGTGGTCACACTTCCTATTACAAAAAGTCGATACTCTTTCATAGGACGCTTGCAGTCTGCAGCAGACCTCTGGCACCGGCTGGAGGTTCAGGACCGCGGACAGCGCCGGTGCCGCATTCAGCCGTGTAATCACACGTGGACCGGAGCAGCAGGACACAAACCCTTTACTTTTTACTTTAAACCGGCTGGTTCCTGTCGTCCTGTATCCAAGTGAACTGTATTCTTTTGCATGAAATCAATCCAATCACGCCCTAGAGGACTATGGGAAATTAGAGTCACTACTAATATAATGATTTCGCCTTAATCCCGGGGAGTTGTGGAGCAGCAGAAAAAGTGGTCAACACACACAATGATCCTGTTTAAACAACATGAGCAATGGCCCTAAGGAATATTTATAGGGTGATTTTTTTTTTTTTGGGGGGGGGGTGTTGTTTTTTTTTTTGTTTTTTTTTTAGCTGTACTCCGAATGTTTCCCTCTATTGTTAGATAGATACAAGCTACAGACTTTACTAAACACCTAAGTAGTACATCATGTATTTCAGTTTGTTGCATTAGCAGTTTACACACAAAAAAACTATTTGTCCAGTTAAGAAAATATTCAGCATTTTACAAGATTCCAAAAACAGGAATCTGTTGAGAGCTGCTAAAAACTGACTCCACCCAACTGCAGCATTACTGCTTAAGTAATTAAAATATTATGATCTTATAATAACATTAACAGTAGTTTTGCTTTTATCGTTAAGTGCATCTTGTTCAAAATAATTCTGCATCATTACTAAAGCTACATTTTGAATTTAGGACTTTCACTTAGAGTGTTTTTCATAGCGTACTTGTGCTCCTTTTACCTGAGGGAATTATCTGCATATTATGCATTTTATTTGTCCTTTTTAATCTTTTTTACTTTTAGCTTTTTAGTGTGCAGTTTTATTTTTCTTTTGTAATGTTATGTTGTAATGGCTCTATATTATTGTGTTTGTATGTAAATACTTGCCTATATGACAAAAAAAATCCAATAATAATGATAATAATAATAATAATAATAATAATAATAATAATAATGCAGATAATAATAATAATGATGCTACTACTAGTGCTAAAACATTTTCAATAATATTGAAAATAACAATAATAATAATAATAATAATAATAATAATAATAATAATAATAATAATAATAATAATAATAATAATCTGCATACTTCTTCTACAGCTGGTGGTAACAGTCCCCAAATTATTAAGAAAAATACTGGAGTAAGAAATATTATTGGGGAATTTTTATACACAAAATCATAGGACATAATAATAATAATAATAATGCTAATAATAATAATAATTAAACTGCCACTAGCAGTGCTAATAACAATGTTAATAATGCTAATGCTAATGCTAATGCTAATAATAATAATAATAATAATAATAATAATAATAATAATAATAATAATAATCTATGTACTTCTTCCATAACTGGTGGTAACAGTCACCAAACTATTAAGAAAAATACAGGGATAAGAAATATTATTGGGGGGGGACAAAATCATATCTAATTATTCTTATTTTTTAATATTATGCTCTTGATGACATTGTTGGAAATGTGTACGTTCAAATATATATTTACCCATGGGGTAATAGTTCATGTTTAAATTTTTTTTGACCTTCCAATTCACATTCATGAGGGGTCGGAGTTTTAGTAATATTTCTATTTAAAATGCAAAAAAACTATGATCTCAATGACAGTGTCAACATTAACTAAACATTAAACGTAACATAACAGTGTACTTTATCATCAAACAACAGTATTGGACTGAATTATTTGAACAGTAACACCTAATGTGGTTGCCATTCAGTGTACATTTTTGTTTTCATCAGTAGATGGTTGACATCTACTAGCGTTGAGGCAGGAAGAAAGAAAAACTGACAATGCAACTAAGGTTATAGCCAGAACCACACCTGAAACAGCATCATTAGGCCGTAAGAGGCTCTCAACATATTTGTTTTATGGCACTTATCTAGGTCTGACTAGCTCCTTGCATGTATTGTATCTACTCTCAGATGTACGTCACTTTGTACAAAAGCGTCTGCGAAATTAAACTGTAGAAACGGCGTTGATTTTTCAAACTTCTCTCTCACATTTTTTTTTTAAATAAGCACTGCAATTTTTAGCCTGAAAACTATTCAAAGAAACAATCCTTCTTCAAGTACAATTCTCACAACAGCCATGAAACCAGCAATGAGGGGTCACAAGTGCACGTGGCTGTACACCAGCAAATATGTTACAAGGTAAGTGAACCAAAACCAGAAAAATCTCTTCTTTCACATCGCTACAGACAGCCTTTTACCAATAACCACAGGATTTTTCTGAACTGTAATGAAAGGGCTCCAGTGAGCTCAGATCTCAGGCCATTTGAATAGCATCTGAGTGTGTTTTGTTACAGACAAGATTAGCTGAAGCTCAGAAAGATTGTGGGCTCTGTGGAATAAAAGATACTGTGTCTACTGCAGCACAAATGTAAAAAGACTGTTAGACATAATAAACAGCCTGCTCATCCTAGACTACTCGCATTTTATGTTATCTCCATCAATACTGAGCGACGGAAAATGTATTAAAGGATCTCTAAGTCGCTACCCTGTCATCTTTTTAAGGTAGGGTATGATAATAGCATATAAGCTCTTTCATTGCAGCAGTGACATTCTCCGGAACAAATCGTTTTCACCTCAGCTATGCACTCTAATTCTAGGCCCGGAGATGTTTAGCTTTGAGGAACTGCCTCCAAGTAATCCAGAGTCTATTAAAACCAATCTGATCACACAGAGTTCAGATCACGGGATGCTGTTATGATAACTGCCGTGTGGCTAACCTCTCTCCTCCATAAAATGCCACAGCACAGGGACTAAGTAATGGATTTATGTAATGTTAGCACTTACTGACATTATAGCGCAGAGGTAACTCCATACCTGTGAAAGTTAAATGAAAGCCTTTGTTTTATTTCCTCATGTCTGAGACAAAATGCTCCTGTTTCTTAGGGAACAGCTCGGTGGGCTGAGAAAGAATGTAGAGCGATACAAAGTTGCTTCTATGTTTTAACAAGATATTGGCTTCAAAAGAGGTTCAAAGTGCTGGCTATGGAAAGAAGATGAAACATTGGCTTAATGAAAGGATATCTTGGCGCTTCTCCTGAATGGATAGCGTCAGTAAAACACAGTCAAACATGCTTTAATGTAGCCCTGACCTAAAACAGGCTCAACTTGTAGGTGCTATTATTTAACCAAAGTATTCATTTGTCTTCTGTGTATCCATTATATTCCTTCAGTTCTTAGTTATTTTATAAACCATTTGCCATTAGAATCCTATTGAACTTCTAAATTACTTCTTATGATTTTAAGCACTACTATTAATTCAACACACACACATATTTCTCATTTTTAAAAAAGATTAAGAGTCGACAGCAGGGGGTGTCAAACATGCGGCCCGTGGGCCAAAACCGGCCCACCAGAGGGTCCAATCCGGCCCATGGCACGACTTTGTAAAGTGTAAAAATTACAAAGAAGACATTAACTACAAATTGCAAATTTGCCAAACTATAAATTAAGAATAATTTCTAGACCATGACAAGTTGTTTTGATCATAAAGTAAAATATTGTATTGTTCATTGTTCTTCTGTCATTTTGTGTCTCATTTTTGTAATATTTTGTCTTGTTTATGTTGTTTTTTGTCTTTTGTTTGACATTTCTTGCGTGTCTCATGTTTTTGTTGTTTTGTTTCTTGTTTTTGTCATTTTATGTTTCCTTGTCACACGTGTCGTTTGTCTATTTTTTTGTCGCTTTGTTTCTCGCTTTCGTTGTTTTGTGTCTCGTTTTTGTAATAGTTTATCTTCTTTTTCTTGTTTTTTGTCTTTTTGTTGTCCTTTTGATCATAAAGAAAAATACTATATTGCTCATTGTTCTTTTCTTGTTTTGTGTCTTATTTTTGTAATATTTTGTCTTGTTTTTTGTCTGACTTTTGTCATTTTGATCATAAAGTAAAATACTACATTGTTCAGTTCCAGATGACTAAATGTTTAGTGCCTTTATAGACACTCTGTGATCTGAACGCTGTAATGTATAAATGATAAACTGAGGCATGATGTTGTTGAAATTGAACTTAAATTTTCTGCATAAATTTCAGGTTGTTCATAATGTTTTGTAAAAAAAAAAAAAAACACAACAAAAAAAAAAACACCAATTCCGTAAATGTGAACATGCACTAAAACAAAGAAAAAATTGTGGTTATTTATAGGTTTTTATGGCCTTATTCTGGCCCAGCGGAGAATTGGGCTGAATGTGGCTCCTGAACCAAAATGAGTTTGACACCCCTGGTCTACAGCCATGCTATTAACCCTGTGAGGCTTTGAGCTACATGCTAATGCTGGCATTCTAACATAAGACAATGTCAGATCTATTATGCAATACCAGGTTATCATCTTAGTTTAGCATGTTACCATGTAAACATTCATAAATGAGTAATAAACACAAAGTATGCTGTTGATTTTGTAGATATTTTGTCATATAACAAAGTATAAATTATAGGATAACTACATGAGGGGTCAACAAATCATTAAATTACTTACAATTTATCCAACATTTTTGCGATTTTTTTGGAGCATCCCATCAATCAACCTCATGGTTCCACTAGAAGAAAAGGATCACCAGAGTCATCTAGATACATCATCTGGCAGCCATGAATGCCTGAAAAAAACAACAACATAGCAATCCATTTAATATTTATAAAGACACTTCAATAAAAATTCAAATTTCAAGCTGCTAGGGGGCACTAAGGGGTGAGTCAAGGGATCATCAAAGTCAGTAAGACTTACACTACTGATCAAAAGTTTGGGATCACCCAGGCAATTTCATGTTTTCCATGTAAACTCACACTTTAATTCATGCGCTAAAATAATTGCACAAGGGTTTTCTAATCATCAATTAGCCTTTCAACACCATTAGCTAACACAATGTAGCATTAGAACACAGGAGTGATGGTTGCTGGAAATGTTCCTCTGTACCCCTATGGAGATATTCCATTAAAAATCAGCTGTTTCCAGCTAGAATAGTCATTTACGACATTAACAATGTCTAATCTGTATTTCTGATTAATTAAATGTTACCGTCATTGAAAAAAAAATGCTTTTCTTTCAAAAATAAGGCCAGTAGTGTATCTTCTGGGGACCCTGAATGTGTGAGCAGCAATTCACAGCAATCTAGAGGTATTATAGTTGAGGTAGATTGAGCAACACTGCTGTCTGTAGAGCCATGTTGCTAGGATGCACAACATTTTTCATTATACACACCCCATATTTTGCAATGAGTGTAGTCTCTGCATGTATAAAATGTAAATGCCCTCACAACCACAGCTTTACCATGACTCACATTTAAACTGCTTGCATCTATGCTGATTCAATTGTTACATTACAGCTGCTTTAATTATGTTGTGTGATGCCCGATATTACTTCCATAACAGAAGTGAAAACACAAAGAAAAGGTAAATACATTTCTTTGCGCTGCATATGTAACCCCCTGGCCGTGTTATTTTCAGGTTCACTCTTGGACAGGGAGTGGGTGTTTTTTCTTGCAGGTGGGTGCCTGATAGAGTTGAAGAGGCAGCAAGGAGTGACTGCCCTCTGAGATCACTGCCTGCCAGATGAAGACTAGTGTGGACAGCAATGTCTGTTCTATATTTTCTTGTTTTGACTTCTCATATTATCCTTTGGTGTTCATTAGTTTTATAGCAAAAAAGAGCTTCTGTGGATTGCATCCGGCTAATATAAACCAGCAATTAACCCAGTTGTTTGACTGTCATAAATGTATTTCCTTTACCAAAATGAGATATTGTGCGTCAGACGAAGCTGATTTTAGGATGAAATACTCTGTGGCATGTTGATTTTGCAGCAGTAGCGCTAGTGACAAAAACTGGAAAATCAAAACGGCTCATTAGTATTACACTGCAGCTCTGTAGGTGTCAGTTTTGGACTTCATAATTTCAGCTCCCCAAAAATGTAACCTCAAGTCTCAGCCAGAGACCGAAGGCGACCAGCGGCAGGATAACTGTTATAATTATCCCTTCTTATTGACATATTGTATTGCTCTTTGTTCTGGAAAGCACATTATAATTCTGGTTTAAGCCAAATCAGATAAGTAGATGGCTTACTCTTGTTATTGAAAATCAGTAGCCAGCCTCTTTTCATCCATGGATTTGCAGTGGGAAATCTAAATTTAGCGGACTGAGCGGCTCCACTGTTGCTGGCTTTTCTCAGACTTTAACAATTTGAAACGCCAGACTAACTTCTGGACTGTAAGAATTTAAAGCGTTGGTTGTTTCGAATGTCACGTTCACGCGTCAGAAAAAGATACTTATGGTTGTTACTTTCAAAATGAATTTGATGTACAGTAGCTCCTGAAAATCTCAATGCCTTGGCACCCTGTCAACCAACTATGCTGCCCACACTGTTTGAGAGTAAATAATAGAAGAACCTGATCCATACCAGGAAATCCACTGAGATGCAGAGGCTGTCGTTGCTGTTTGAAATAAAAAAGCACTTCAAACCCACCATGATCCAGAGAGGTTATACAGGAAATACTGTACTGGATCTACAAGACAAATACAAAAAAAAAAAAAAAAAAAGAAAGCTAGGCTACAGCCTTGCCTGCATCCATATCGTAATGAGATGCATACATATATATATATAAAAAAATACAGTACACACATTTACATTTAGCCTCTGGTGCTGTGTTGTACTTTTGACTAATGTCTTCTTAAGTTTGTGGATGTAAAGTACATGTTTTTTTGGAGCAATCCTACGAAAGCCAGGGCTGAACAGAGCCGGAGAAATCCATCTGCCTCCCCCAAATCACATTCTGACGTGTCTCACAGTCAAATCTCCCCCCCAAGGCGTTAGATGAGGGAACATCTTCAATCTCAACCTGAATACAATAGAGCCCATAAGACACCGCAAAAATGGATTGGGAGTGCTAAAACCACAGAAACCTCTGCCGGAAACACGACTTTCTATAAATACAAGATACTCGCCTCAGCTGCCAAGTTCGTTATTTTCTCTCCCTCTCTCTCTCTCTCTCTCTCTCTGTCATGTTGGGCTCTGCATAGTTATATATACTACATCATCATTCAAACGCTGGGCAATTCAAAGAGAACCAGCACAAATAAGAAAAATGAAAGCAGCGGAAGCGTGGTTCTTCTTTTGAAGGAACATCTCTCTCCTGCTCTTCCTCTGAGAGTGGGAGTGGGTTAGGGAAGCCCGGTACCAGGCCCCGATGCTGCTGCTGCTGTTGGTGTGGCAGGTTTCCCGTGCGATCCAAAAATACTTTCACACTCGCCCACTTTGGTCCCCAGCCGCCTGTACTCTTTGGTTCTACAACAGGGATGGGTGAGAATCATATTCAGCTCTCCAATCGTGATTGCGGAATGCCCCAGTGTTTCTTTAACCATGCCCCCAGACTCCTCCACACAAACTGCACTCGCATGGCTCCCACCTTGCCCTCTTCTCTGCTGGATCCATGCTCGCAGCACTCTGACAGTCCAATTCTTGGGCCCGATCCAGCTCCTGCACCTGGTGTTACCTAACTGCTTGCACATACAACAACAACAACAAAAAAAAAACACTAACCTCTTACATTTTCTGCTTTAATTGCAGCCGATTCAAAAAAAAAATGACTCCTGAATACTATTCTAGATAACAGCCGAAAATGCAAATATCTGAGTTATTTGCTGACAGATACATTAGAAATCCCTTTAGACCGAAGCTCAATAACATACACTACACTAAATCATTATCACACAACATGGGACTAATTGCATGTACTTTTGACCAACAGAAGTTAATAGGTCTACATATTCTAGTCTCTGACTCATCTGCACCCACACTGATTTCTATTTGTTGCTCCGTCTCTTATCCAATGACACCACAATGTGCATGAAAAGAAATGAATGTTAATAATTAGGAAAAAAATGCTTCTATGGCCGCTTTAATGATGTGCATACAGTCATTACGGAGACATGCAATGCAAACAGATTCAAACAAACAGCTAACAGCAGACATGTGAGGAAACAGATGAAGAATGTTAAGAGCTTGCAGCTAACAAAAGTAACTATGGAAACGGCCAGCTCTACATTGCACTAGCTTCCACAGCTCTCTCCTGAAATAAAAACTGTTGGGCTAAGAGCGAATCAGGTAAAGACAAAAGATCCCGGGTGAACCTATTTATAGTGGGCCTTACATAACATACATAGACCTATGCTGGCTGAGGCAAGTTTAGTACTAAACAGCAAGCTTCTGGGGGGCAAAGGCAGGGTACGTGGAAGTGAAGATGTTGGATCCTGGAGTGAATCTGATAGAAATACATTATGTGTAAACAGCAATTACTACAGTGTGGAATGCTGCTCATGGCAACTAAATTAAATGGAGAGAAGGAGGCTTGCTGTTTTGATGTTGAGGAGAGCAGCGTTACACTGTCCTGTGAGGTCAAAGCCGGAGTCCTGCACGCATTAACATGCAGTAAGCTAATGAAAATCGACACATTCAACATTTCATACCCCTGAAGCATGAGGAATACACAAGGAAAAAAATAAGAATAATGCATACGTCACAAGGAGCAAAATCTCAGAGGCATTTTGCCCAGAAGCCTTGCTAATTTGTATGGGAGGTGCAAAAGTTGTGTCAGAGGACAACACATATAAACAAACATATTATCATGTGGCCTCAGGACTAAACATCTGACATCTGCAGTGATATAATATGAACACAGAAGCCCACATATGTACAGGACCTGTGCGAGAGCCGCCGCAATGCACGAACAGTGATCATTTAGAAATACAGCCTGCCACCATATCTTAAAACCAAATTGAGCCATTAGCATAATTATCCACTTATACTGCTTTAATTCTAAGTAGCTCTCCATTGTAAGTAAAATGATAGCTAAGCTGTATTCAAAAAGCCACTTTTCCACTCACAAATGCCTTATTAATTAGCTCCCTCTAGCATACGTTCCCAGTAATTACATTCAACACAGCAGTCAGTGCTGTGGAGTGTAGGGGGGCCACCATCAGACAACTTTATAATTACTCTGCACATGTATAATGATTTCCATCATTAAAAAAAAGCTATTTTAACACTGAGCAGCAGCATTGTGGACGCTGTATTCACTCCATGTTCACTGCACTCACTAGTCAATTCACTGGCAACGACATTCACTATATAGAAGCTCTGATAAGGTTGGGATGATATGCAAATGAATAGTCCCTGACTCATCTTTTTATTATGCAGTCACATTAGTTAGCTCTGATGCTGTTTGGCTATTATCCCATCTCACTGTGAAAAAAGGGTCTTGGGTGAGGGGGATGGATTGCGCAGTGAGTGCTTTAGTCACACAGATTGTCCGCACTCTTCAAAGAAATAAATGCATTTTCGACTGTAGTTGCATTGAGGGGATGTGGAATCCATTTCCTCCGAGAGAAACAGCAAAAAGGCAGAGGATACGACTCATCTGTGTCCAAAGTCTCCTGATACTGTGCTGTGCGTTAGCAGGTCAAAGGGTCAAACGATGCGCTCGCGGCTCCTACGACTGAGCCTGAAGGCAGTCGTTTCCCACTGATACATCATACGATAGGTCTTCAGATCTGCACTCACAGCAATTCAATCAATTGTATTTTTCACAATGTTGTAAAAATTCTAAAAGACGAATAATTTTAGCGTTAATTAAAGTCTGTATACTTTTTGTAAAGCTGGTACTGCAGCTTATAATACGTTTGGCAATACTATGAACCTGCAGCTTCACAGCCTACCTGCCGTAACTGATAGAGACACTATTTTTAGCCACGCAACCTTAAAGCACCATGCCAAGCCTCCAACTATACAACTGCACATCTAGTCCATTCAAAGGATTCATATAAGTCTAGAGGTTAGAACCCAGTGGTCCTGCACACATACTGAGAGCCAGTATCAGTGCTCTCAGTACCAGCATTTTATATTTGGAGTCAAAGTATCAATAAAAACACTGCCACTGCATGCCCCAGTGTGTGAATGTATGCCAGCATATGTCAAGGAGTGAATAGAATTGGCCATCTATGTACTCTCCGCACCTATTGATGCTGGCTAATAAAACACCAACCCTTCACAACAACTGCGCTCCATGGAAACCGTGCAAAAAAAAAAAAAAAAAAATTATTGACGTCAGCTGGAGGCCTTCGAATGTGCCATCTGACAAAAGAAGGAGGACCGGGCTGCTGCACTTAAGGTCACAGTGCAGTGAATCCAGTGTCTGCTCTGACTGACAGAGTGGCGTTAACATCTATATTGAACACGTGAAGATTTAAATGCAATTTCAGTACTACAAAATAACTGCAAAATAGGTTTTATGTCAGCAAATTGAACTGGAAGATTTTTTTAAAGAGAAAAATGGAATTGGAGGTTTAAATATCCTGGCTCTCCACTGCACTGTATAATAGTCCTTAAATATTAACACTTAGGCTTAATCACATTGTTGTGATAATATCTACACCTAGACAGCAGATAAGTCCTCCCAGAAGAGTATGCCAATGCAGTTACTTCATGTATGCAGCGTAACACTGATCAACAAACAGGTGTATTAAAAACATGTTGCATGCTTTGATACATTATTCACATCACATTTTTTAAGTATGGACTTGAAGTCACAGCTGTGTTAGATTAATAAAGGAAAAGAAATTGTGTTTCCAAAGAGAGTTGTCTGTTTAATTTGAGAGACTCTCAAGTGATACTTTTATCCATAGCAACACCTAAGAAGTGACAGATCATCACTTACAAGCACCTCACTGTGAAGGAGTGTCTGAGCCATAACAACCGAGCTCAAATTATACAGGACAGACCCAGGAGCTAATATTCTTTCTTCTACGCTTCAAGCAGAGATTGTAGCTTAAGGCTTAGATTCAATAAGCAATTTGCTTCCAATAGATGTAACATACCAACATTAACAAAAAAAGTTCAGGCTTGACAGCAAATATTTCAAAAAATTTATTGTTTTTGACAAAACAAAACCAATGTCACAGTCGATATTGTATACCCCACCAGTCAAACCACAGGCCGTGTATATAAAATATGGCTGCCTTTGCAAGCAGTAATTTTAGAAACTTTGACCAAGACTGGATGTAATTTTTTTATTTTTTTTTAAAGACTGTGATTTAACAATTAAGTATCAAAATGATCAATCATTAAGACAGAGAATCAGAGACGTGATAGAACAAAGAGAAAATGGCACGATTACAGATAAAGACCCTTATTCCTCAAGTGAAAGCACAACTTGTTTAACTTTTCCAAGAAACCTGTCTTTAAACATTGGTCAATTCAAACTGTTCTTTCATCTAGTGTGAAAGCATGAATTTTCCTTAGTGAGGTGAATCAGCATTTTCCTTCCACTAAAAGGTTGAAGCAGTGAAGATGTAGGCAAGTGAAGTGGTCATCAAAATAATTGCATGAAGTAAAATGCATCTGAAGTATTTAACTGAAGCACTAAACAGTGTTTGGCTCCACAGCAAAAACAGTGTAGCTGCACTTGTTTTACATTGCCCTTCACCTTTCACTTAGAAATGACAAAAATCAAGTTCTCATCTGGATGCTGTTAGTAGAGTCAACCAGACCATGTTTACTTCCCTAATACTCACTTTTGTTCCAATCACATACAGATAAATGATGGCCAGTATCTTAGAAAGTATGAGATGAAATCTAGAGTATCAATACTGCTCAGCCATCATTAATACCGTCAGGGCTGACCAGCCAGTGAAGGGGTGGCTTCCTTGGCCCCTGCCAGTGCTGTCGTTATACTGTTCCCAGACATACCCTGTTTCAACATACTCTCTATAAACATTATTGATAATGTTAGTCCTGAGTTCCTCGTGAAGAGCAGCTGCCTTCTCTTTATATGGCCCTTCTGTCTTGCTGTAATGGTGGAGGGCTCTGACTGCCAAGTAGTTGATGTTAATCCATATTGGTCCCCTCCAGTAGGGGGCATCGTGTTCTGTGTTTCGTCTCATATACAAGGGATCAGTCTTTGATAGTGAACGCAAGCCATAGGGCGTCCACAGCTTATTGGAGTCTCTCATGTCTTTTAGGATATGTTCCAGTTTGGGTGAGTCAGGTTGGAGGACGTGCAGTAAGAAGGGGAACAAGCTAACATAACCAAATGCATTGACAAACTGAGGCTTGGGGTTCTTGCGGACAGAGCGCACAAGACGTGCCACAGGGAACTGATGACGAGGCTGTCCGGGAGGTACGTACACCTTCTCCCGCATTAAAGACACATTCTCTGTGTGGTTGCCAAAGTCACTGAAAGCACGTAGTTGCTCTGACCAGTACAGTTTGTTGACCAGGTTGTTGTCACTGAGCGCATCGTGTGAGAGTTTGTAGTCCTCATGGGGCTCACCTAGAAGCTGAGCTATGCTAGCCATGATGCCTGAGGACAAAGCCATCCAGCAGTGCAAATCAACATGTCGCTCCTCTGCTGAAGGGTGTGAGGCCCGTGGGTAGTCGTCCAGCCCAGAGGTCAAGGTCTTGGGATTGAGGAACAGATTGGTGTCCTTGTCACGCCCACGCCACCGGTAAGAGTTGGGTAAGGGCCCTGTCTGTGTGGTGTTGTACCATTCAAACCAGGTTTTCAGCCTGGGAAAGAGCCGCCGGAGGAAAGGCAAAGTTGGTTGAGAAGCTGCCTTGTCTGGATTTAAGGAGAGCTGTTGAATAAGTTCCTGAAGAGCTAAGAACAGAGTAGGTGGATTGGCATTCTCATTCCGCTGAACGACAAATTCGCTTGGGACTTTACTACGAGCCTCATCACCCAGAATCTGCTCGCGAGGAATCCAGCCTTCCATATTCATCAGGTCTATCCAGTGGGCAATAGCCTCCCTTGTTACCTGGGGATCCCACTTACTCAGCAGTAGCTGATGAAAGCCTTCATCCCAAAGGAATCCTCTGGGAAAGAAAGAGCGGGATGGGACAGCAGTGAATAAAGCACCTTCTGGGTACAGGAGTGGGTATTCGTTGTAGACTGACTGTACCAGTGACTGGCCATAGAAGTAACCCATTCCACCCAACATGTTGCTGAGTGCTGCCTTGGCAAATTTAATATGTGCCTGACTGAAACCTTTGCTTTCAAGCCCAAAAGTTTTCTCAAACTTTGCATCAAACTCAGCTTTCCTCTTCTCCAGCTCCTGGGTCATGATGGAGCCCACCAGTTGGTTGGGGCGACTGTGGAAACTTCCAGACTCAAACAAAACTTCCATCTGGAATGGCGTTTGGACAGTAACCTGGTGAACCACAAAGTCACCTTCCTTCCTTGTGTCAGCGGGTTTCTGTTGGCTTTGGTGATGGGGAGGCTTGTAGGTGTCTACAGCAATGTAATGCCTCTTCTCACCAGTAGGAGGGCTGTAGACAAACCTGCGGTTCAGACTGAGCTTCACTATGTCAGTCAGCTTCTCCAAGCCAGTAGAGACAGTTTGAAGGTAGTTGTAACTGAAAAGATAAAAATCTAGTGTAAACTGTTCTTTGTTTTCATATCAATTAATTACGGTCAAACAAAACCTTAAACTGTAAGATATGCTTAGGTAGCTTTAGCACACTGTAGCTTTGCTTTTGCCATCTTGTGTTGCACAGGTGACTCAGCTCAAGTAACTGGTCACTATAAAATCCAATCTTAAGGTCTATTTTGCACTATATCATCCACATTTCTACTATAAATTCAAATAATATTTTCACAAAGTTCTGAAAATTTTGATCAGTGCATACTGTAATTTCTATTTTGCTATGCTGGTCTTGTCTGGCCCTCTTGAACATGGGAATTATTGGTGCTCCTTGCAAATATTATGGGCAGAGAGCTAGAATAGTTCTGAGCTTGTTCACCATAAAAAATAACGGTAATAATTTTGACAGAACTGACAGAACCCTTATGGAAAAGTTCTGGCTTTCTCTGGCCTTTTAAAACTTATTTACATATTCACATATAATGACATATGCTAAAATAAAAATCAAAGTTCAAAGATCACACTACGGTACACCATAGAAAGATTTGCAACACTTTATAAATGTAAAGCTCATTCAAATACTGTGCCTTTTTGCTACACTGCAACTAACCGCATACTTCATGACAATGAAATTTTCAATAAGTAGTTTTTTGCTAGTTTTTATGTAGGGATCTTACATTTGGGTCAAAAGAGTTAGTATTCATTGCTGCTTTATTACAACATTTTCTCACTTTTCTATCAAGTTTTAACACTGCAAAATCTACCTACAATCAGTAGGTTGAAATTTTTTTCATTAACAAAAGCCTTTTGGGTCACTTGTTGCAGCTGAGTACTAGCAGATATTCTAAACTAGCTTCTTTGTCTTGGTCCTGAGACTAATCATGCATTTACCTGGCATATTTAGCGCTGGACAATTCCCCTGTCACAGGCTTTCGGAAGGTGATCTTAAAGTTCCCAAGTTCCTCCGAGAAACCAGTGATGGAAGCGAGGCGATTTCTCTCCTCCACGTGAGCCTGCAGTGAGCCCTGTGTGTCTGCTGCAGCGTAAAACATCAGGGAGATGACTGGTGGGTGGGGAGCAGAGCTCTGGTGTGTAGAGATGGAAAAAATACAAAAAACAAAAAAATCAGCATCTTATAATTATGACTACATTTTACATAAATAATAGCCTTATGCCACATAAAATCTTGGTGGCCTTGCAGCTAGAAGATCCCCGGTTCGCATCCCAGCCATCCCAGGATCTTTCTGCATGGAGTTTGCATTCTCCCTATGCATGAGTGGGTTTTCTCCGGGTTCTCCAGCTTCCTCCCACAGTCTAAAAACGTGCTCACGTTAAATGGTGGTTCTAAATTGTCCGTAGGTCTGAATGTGAGTGTGCTTGTTTGTTTGTATATGTAGCCCTGTGATAGACTGGTGACCTGTCGTGAGGGAACGTCTGCACATGCAGCAAATCTGAGTAACTACTCACATGCTGTTTGGCTGTGATCCTCCAAGTCCAGTCTCCTCCATTATCTCCTCCCATCCTCTTTACAAACTCTGTTGTGAGTGTGAAGTTGTTGTCTCGAATTTCTTGTACACCAAAGGTCATCCCATCATGCATCAGCCAGCCATAGCCTTGCAAATGATCGCCCTGCTCACACGTGTGCCTTAGATTCATGTCAAAGTCAGAGAACTGGCGCATCCACATCATGCCTGAGAGTGATATGAGAACAAAATGAAACCGATTAAGTTGTGAAAATGGAGGATGCACAAATAGAGCAGCTGTCAAATTATGCTCCAAATTATGTGGTAAAAAATGACTTGTCAGCAGTTTCAGATAAAAAGTGCATCCAAAAACTCTCTGACTTCATGCACCATGTTTCCTGCCAACTGGGTATTCAGAACAGGAGTACGTACTTACGGCTGCTCTCCTAGTACTGAAAACTGCATCAACTAACTAGCAATACTGGCAATCCAGGGTTAACACTGCTTGGAACTCTGGTCGAAATTTACTTGAATTTGACAAGTGCCTGGGCTATTTTCCATCCTTTCACTATTTCAGTGGTACAAAGTACTGAAATTTTAATTAATACAATAATGAAAATGTTTGTAAAAACTATTAAATGTCAAAGGGACAACTCACCCTAAATAGAATTTAGAGTGTGGTATTCCACTTTAGACATTCATTCAGTGAAATCTGAGAGTAAACAGAGCATGTACAAACCAAACGGTCTCTTGTCTATGTATTTACTCAGTTTTATAAAATATGACTAGTCATTAACTCTGTGGGGGTCATAAAATGTTACATCCAAATTCAACTAATTTGTCTTTGGTGTTACAGCCATAAATCAGCATAACACTCATGATGCGACATAAGGTTAGATACTGCTTTGGATTTTAGTAATATAGAAATACAATTTAACCCCTTTACATTTAGTTCCCCCTGTTAATCTTCCCTTAAGGAAGGCTCTAAGATTGGAGGAAAAACATTGTATTCCACACAGTCTGACAACATCATAAGTATGTATTATACGTTCAAAAGTTTGGGGTCAATTAGAAATGTCCTCATTTTTGAAAGAAAAGCATTTTTGTCAATGAAGATAACATTAAATTAATCAGAAATACTGTCTAGACACTGTTAACGTGGTAAATGCCTATTCTAGCTGGAAACGGCTGATATTTAATAGAATATCTACATAGAAGTACAGAGGAAAATTTCCAGCAACCATCACTCCTGTTCGAAAGCTACATTGTGTTAGCTAGTGGTGTTGAAAGGCTAATTGATGATTAGAAAACCCTTGTGCAATTATTTTAGCACATGAATAAAAGTGTGAGTTTACATGGAAAACATGAAATGTCTGGGTGACTCCAAACTTTTGAACGGTAGTGTATATATACACACTAAAGGTATATGATGTTCATAATGGGTGAAATATCTCACCCAACGAAAGGTGTGTTGTTCCTCTAGAAAGTCACTTGGGAAACATCTGATAAACATAACAAAATTGTATATATTGTGGTATTCAGTCATCAATATTACTTACATTCTACTAAATGTGCCTGTAAACTCCCATTGGTAGAATACAGAAACACACTGAGTCAGGGGGAAGCCTACCTGTCACAATTGACCTGGGACTCCTCGTTTTCATTCCAAAGTAGACCTGAGGCCTGTACGAGCCCCAGAACCTTTCTGGTGAAACCTTGGCATTGCTGCTATTGGCATCCAGGACAGGAGGTGACGAGTGCAGAGTCGCCACCCGTTTGGATAGGACGGATCTCATGTGGAGGGCATAGAAGAACCAGATAAGGCTGGATATGCAAAGACCAATGGAGATGTTGATGAACACTTTCCCCATGTCAACTTTCTTTTTCTTCTCCTTGCGATGAAATACGGTGGGCTTCTCATCTTTCCTTGGAAGGCTAGCAGCTTCACCCGTCACCACCCTCTTCCTCTGCCTGCCCATCATACCCTTCTGAAGCTGGAAACAAGAGGAGAAAGATGTATTTTGATTAAATAGTATAATTCTGTGTGTACCAGTGCCAAAGGTCTGCTTCAAAGAAGTCTCTTTTCTTTACTGATAAAGGAAACTTGTATTTGGGATAAATATTTTACTCAAGCTTGGTCAAAAGACATGAACACACTGCTGTTTATATTTCAGGCTTTTATTAATAACAAAACATTTTACATTGGTTAGTTCAGACTAAAGTGCAATATGGTGATGATATGTGGACTATTTAGGATAATAACAATTATTTTGGTAATTAGAATTACAATGTACACTTCCAAAAAAGAATAACATATCTTTATCTATGTGCCATGCTGACAGGTGGTATTTTATAAGTATGTCACCCTGGAAGAAGAAAAGCAGATTTGTTTAATGTGCTGCCTGTAGGATACAGAAGAAGTCATATTGTTTTCTATTATCATTTTTACAAGGAATTGTGCAGTGCTTTGGTTATTAAGATAAAAACAGATACTGACTTTTTAAGTATGGATGGTGCACAGAGACAGAGCTGGCTGAAAGCCTAGGAGAGGATAAAAATTAGGACAAGCTGTAGATATGTAACAGTTTTACTCTGTGAACAGATCATTTGGTACTTTGTTTCCTGTCTATTTTCCATTTTGCTTTTTCGCGTGTGTAATTGAACAATCTAACCAGACATTTTATGAATTTGTAGATTTTTTTTGCTAAATAAAGTCACTTAAATCTTGTAACAACAGTACAGGATCGATCATTATTTACCCCTTGGCATCACAGATATACACAGAATCAGAAACATCTCGAAATGACTGGAATGGAATTATCTCTCAATCGGATTCTTTCATTCGCCTTAGAAATAGTGAAGCTTTACTTTTATACAATACAGCAACATGACATTTTTATGCCTCTTGTCATTGCTTTAAACAAATCCAACCTTTACACTATAAACCATGCTTTCTTCAATGTCATGATGTTCAGCAACAGTATATTCCCAACCAAGGTTTTTTTTTCATCTCTCTGGGGTTTTCCTTGTCTGAATTAGAATGAGAAAGTGCTGTTTTCTGATAGTACAGCCCTTTGAGACATATCTGTGTACTTAGCTTACATGCTTGCCGGCTTATTATGGCTGCCTGCCTGTAGCAACCATTTGTTGGCAGATTTCTCTTTAAAAAAAAAGAGAGACCTTGATCTCAGTGAGACTACCTGATTAAATTAGAACCTTCAAGCACACAAAATTATTGTTAATTTATGGTAATATAAGTAAGTCAAGTTGAAGTGATGCTAGTGTGTAGACAACACAAAGGCTAAAAAATAGAAAGGGATCCAGACAAAACAACCAACAGAAACACTAATAGATGCACAAGTATTTCTGTCTGCATTGTGTCTACACTGTAAAGTATTCTTTACTCAGCGACCAGGTTTGTTAGGTTCGCGAAGCTTAAATGCAGTCTGCTATAACAGCAATGAAATAAATTCTACCTTTACAGAAGAATTTATTGTATTTAAGCTCAAGGTTTGAGTTGCTGAAGATATTTTGGCGAGATCATCAGTTGATTCAACTTGATGGTCACACTAAGAGCTGTTTTTAATATTTTGTTTACTGATTTTGAAATAATTATGGCCTGATACTGGACTTTTGAGACTGACACCAATATCGATATTTGAGAGGTTTTTTTTTTGTTTTTTTTTTAAATCTAACACATTGGACAAAAATCTGTTAATTACAATGTCTGTGTTTTTTCTCCCTTTTTGTTATTGCGACAAAGATACATTTTTAGTGGAAGATTTTACAGTTTATAACTCAGCTGTGTTTTTTGGTGAACAAACTACATAAAAACCAAAGGCTGACTGATATCAGTACCAAGATTTAGTAATGAAGGAAATCAATAATATATTTGGAACCATATATATTTGCAGTATTTACAAGAATTTTTTTGTCAAACTTTGTGGACATACTTTTAGTTATGGTTTACATGTGTTTAAAAAAAAAAAAACTAAACTTCTCAACATTAATCCTTCAGTGTTGATAGACTTTTTCTCACAATGTGTAACCGGCCAGGTAGTGCTGTCAGTGGGACATTGACTGAGACCACAGATAGGCAAAAGTAGCGATACCAGAGCCCAAGTAATTTACTTTATTAACAGTGGCTTTTAAAAAATGGTACTGATAATTGTAAAAATGCGGAACATTGGACTTATTAAATGGTCTATCCCTAGTACAACAAAAAGGGACCATGTTTTCATTATTTTAGCCTCAACGTCTGGAACAAACTCCCCCTGATTGCCAGAAAAGTTCAGTCAGTAACTTGATACTCAGTTTATAAAGCTTTACAAAACCCATCTGTACAGATGGACATTTGTATAATATTTTGTATATTGACTCCACCGGATGACACAACAGTAGTGGGTCTCATTCGGGACAATAACGATCTGTCCTACAGAGAGGAGATGAAGCGGCTGGTGGACTGGTGCAGCGTGAACAATCTGCTCCTGAATGTCGAGAAGACCAAGGAGTTAATCATTGACTTCAGGAGGAAGCAGCTCAGCCATTCACCTCTTATCATTGACAATAAATCTGTGGAGGTGGTCAGCAGCACCAAATTTCTGGGGGTGCACATCACGGACAGTCTGGACTGGTCATTACGCACATCATCCCTGGTCAAACGGGCTCAGCAACGTCTGCACTTCCTGCGACAGATAAAGACAGCACAGCTGTCCTCTCCCATCCTGACCACCTTCTACAGAGGCACCATAGAGAGCGTGCTGACCAGCTGCATCTCCATCTGGTTTGGCTGCTCCAGGGCCTAAGATAGGAGGTCACTGCAGAGGGTGGAGAGGACAGCGGAGAAGATCATGGGGACTTCTCTTCCAACCATCCAGGATGTTGCACACAAGCGCTGTCTCAGCAGAGCCCGCAACATTGTCAATGACTCCACACACCCCCACCATGGACTGTTCTCCCTGCTCCCTTCTGGGAGGAGGTTCTGCAGCATCAGAACGAGAACAGCCAGGTTCTGTAACAGTTTCATCCCCCAAGCCATCAGATTGTTGAACAATCCTTCTGGGCACCCGTAGTCACTGTGAAATATAACTGCTGCTACATTTCAATGTTATGTGCAACACTGCTGCTACATCTGCTCTGTAAAATAAATGTGCGGATGTGTATGTTTACAGGTGTGTGTGTGTGTCTGTGTGTGGGTGTGTGTGTGAGTGTGTGTATGTATGTATGTATGTATGTATATATGTATGTATGTGTATATATATATATATATTTATGTGTCTATATATTTATATATTAATATTTATTTATTTATTTATTTTTACATGTAGGAGTGAAAGTTTTTTATTCAGAATTATTTTTTTCATTTTGCTTTTTTTTATCAATACGATGGCGAGCTTTTTGCATCGAAATTTCAGTCTGATGTGCACCTACCAGTGTATGCTCTGGCTGACAATAAAGTGGCTATTCTATCCATCCATCCATTATCTATACACCGCTTAATCCTCACTAGGGTCGCGGGGGGGGGCTGGAGCCTATCCCAGCTGACTCGGGCGAAGGCAGGGGACACCCTAGACAGGTCGCCAGTCTGTCGCAGGGCTACACACAAAGACAAAAAATCACTCTCACATTCACACCTACGGGCAATTTAGAATAATCAATTAACCTCAGCATATTTTTGGACTGTGGGAGGAAGCCGGAGTACCTGGAGAAAACCCACGCATGCACAGGGAGAACATGCAAACTCCATGCAGAAAGATCCCAGGTCCGAGCTGGGACGTGAACCAGGGATCTTCTCGCTGCAAGGCGAAAGCGCTAACCACTATGCCACTGTACAGCCCGCTATTCTATTCTATTCTATTCTATTCTATTCTATTCTATTCTATTCTATTCTATTCTATTCTATTCTATTCTATTCTATTCTATCCAAGGAACAAGGCAGAGTTATGTGACAATGGCATACATTTGTCCGTCTGTCCATCTGTTCGCAACATTACTCAAAAACAGAAAACGGATTTGGATGAAATTTTCAGAGAAGGTCAGAAATGACACAGGGACCAACTGATTAGATTTTGGCAGTGATATGGCTTATAGTCTGGATCCATGGATTTGTTAAAGATTTCTGTATCATTGTGAGATAGTGGCACAGCGTCACTGTAACTATGACAACAAGTGAACACTATGTCAGCTGCCCGCTGACAATCACGATTGCGATCCTACTACAAATCGACTGATGCGGACCACGAATTTGTTAAAGATTTCATCCATCGGCTATCATACGACTGAGCAGCCTTGGTGCTCTGACTGCTTTTTTTGTTTGTATATTTTCCAATGTTATATCCCTGTTGTTTTATTTTATTTTTATTTTATTGTCTTCACTAATGTTTTGTAAAGCACCTTGCAAGTCCTGTTTTTAAAATCACTGCAGAATTTAAGTTTATTGTTATTATTACTTGAGAAAATATATAATGGCATCACTGGATTTATGGCAGAGCTATTGTATTAAACTGTGTTTCAGCTTAACTGGTGATCATGTTAAATGGTGACGTCTGTCTGCATATTGCTCTCCTTGTGCTGCTGTTGTTATGTTCATCAAGAGTGGACTGACCTGTTGTAGGATTTAACAAGTGCATCACATACAGCTATGTTATGCATGCTAGCAGCCCGCACACAGTTAATTAAATTACACAAATATGGCTTAATGATTAAAAGTAAACAGTCATACTCAAGCACCTTGGACTAGAGAAAATTCCCCCCCGCCTTTTTTTTGTTTTGTTTTTATAATATATATATATATATTTCTACTTGTTTGTGTATGCAGTTTTGTTCTATCAGCCTTGCAGCTAGAAGATCCCTGGTTCAAGGGATCTTTCTGCATGGAGTTTGCATGTTCTCCCTGTGCATGCGTGGGGTTCCTCCAGTACTCAGGTTTCCTCCCATAGTCCAAAAATGTGCCGAGGTTAATTGATTATTCTAAATTTGCCCGTAGGTGTGAGTGTGAGTGTGATTGTCCTGTTTTAAGTTACTATATTGTTTTTAAGTTATTCTCTTGTTTTTCATTGTGAAGCGCTTCGGTCACCCTTTGGGCTGTTGTAAAGGCTATAGAAATAAACTTTGACTGATTATCAGACTTCAACATTGTGGGGTTTTTTAATTTATTTTTTACTCATTTTTTTCCCCTGAATTTACCTGTGTGTAGCCGAGTAAGTGCGCACATGTGCTTATGTTTGTTGAATGTGTCTTAGCTGTTTGTTAAACCAAAGTGTTCAAAAAAACAATAAACACAGTTGGAAAAAAAAGTTAACTGTCACTAGAAGTTTTTTTTGTTTTGTTTTTTACTACGGCTGTGTTAATAAATTCAGTCTGAAATTCAGAGCATTGTCTGAGCTGCCGATCAGAATTTTAGTTCCACTTTCAGAGCACACAGCAGTGGGGATTTTGTGACATAGCAGACAAACTTTAGCTGAATAAATGTTATATTAGTGGTAGAAGAAGCACTTCAATTTTTTTATTTACCAAAACTATTACCATCAGTGTAAAAACACTGTCAAAGAAAAAATCCTGCATTCATTTTATAATTCAAATTGAAAAGTTCTGCACAATGTACATACATGTACTTGATATCTGTTCAAGGTGGAGCTATTATTTCTGATATAATGCTGGTGAGTTTAATGAAACACACTGCAGAATATCTGTTTTTGTGAGTGAAACCTGTAATACTGTCCACAGTGCTGATTATTACCATCATCACAGCATCAGTGTCTATGATGTGATTTGTTTGAAAAGATTGCTTTCTGTAGCTCTAAAAAATTTATCTATATATCATAAACTATGGAAATTGAAGTCATTTTCTGATTCATACTCATTACATTTACTTTAATGAAATGCCTATTTATGTGAAAACCTTAGGAAATATCTGTGGTACAATCACACTGAAATCGTGTTGTCGTTCACAGCACATTATTAGTGCTTGTGGCTCACTGTAAGACGAGGCAAGGCAAGTTTCTTTTTATATAGCACAATTCACGCACAATTGTAAAGGATGCGTCACAGGCAAACTGGTTTTAACTAGGTGGACTGAATCCTATTACTTTTGATCTCTGTTTTCTAATTCTTGCTAAAATTTTACATTATTTTATTATCACATAAATGACAGGTTAAAATGTAAGAAACTAAAGATTTTTTAGCTTTTTCTCATTTTTATCTTTAACTTTCACTACGGCAATCCACAAGGATATCTGGAGTTCATTCCACTGAAGGAAACATGATCGTGAACTAAACTGAAACAGACTGCACTGATTTTAGTTAGGTGTTTCTGTAAGTAATATTAAACTTCAAAGAGGAGAAAACAACCATTAGAGTAAACAGGGGTAAGATGATTTTGCAGTATTTTCATTCCATGAATTCAAATATCAGTGATAATACAGTAAATTTAGAACTTTAGTCTGGGCCCTTTCAACTGCAAATTGTTCATTAGCTAAATGGGAACAGACTACACTGATTTTAGTCAGGTGTGTCTAAAAAAAGTGGCTACTGTGAAAGCTATTAAATTTTTAAAAAGAAGAATACAACCATTCGAGAAAACGGGGGTGAGATGATGTTGCAGTATTTTCATTCCATTAACTCAAACAATAGCGATGATAAAGTAAATTTAGAAGTTTACACCCTTTAACTGCATATTCTTTACAAAGTGTTCAATCAAAAAGGATTTCCATTTGTGGTATCTTATATTCATGTTACAGTTGAAGCCTTACATTCTACCGAGATTAAAGGGGAAGATTCCCCTTTTTCAAGACTTCACATTTAGTTTTATAGTAACAAAACTGTCGTCTGTAATGACTTAATTAACCTCTAACTGTGTTCATTTAAGCACACTTGCATACATATTGTGCTGATATTCTACTTATTTTATTTTTATTTTTTTTAAAGAGAGTAGACATTGTTCTTAAGCTTGCACCTTACCAAACTAGTATTTGCAGCAAGTGATTTGGTCACAATAGGAGCGACATTCCTCTCATAAAATGTGTCATTACTGTTGTTGTGAGTCATGTCGGAGCCTTGTGCCGACGTTAAATTCACGTCATGTCTCGCTAAAAAAAAAAAACAACAAAGCGGTTTAGCTAACATTACACCGTCTATGATGACAGAAAAGGCTTTATTACGTCTCTGAACATTATACAAATTCAAGTAAGCTCACAGGCAACGTTTCCCGCAAATTAAGCAATAACCACCGACACCTGTTCAACCACGTTCAGCTCGTATCTCCCCGCTACGCCCCGGCTGGTTGCACGCTACTAGCTAGTGCCGTGATGCTAACGCTAGTTCTTGACACTAACGGCCGGCGTTAGCGACTTAATGCGGCTCTAATTTGCCAACAGCTGATAAAATACGGGTCTAATTCGTGGTTCTAGCTCAATGTTCATTTAGCAAATGGTTACTGACCTGTCGAAATAGGAGAACCTCAGCTGTTCATTATCAGTTGCTGGCTAAGCTCACTAGCCACTTCCTGGTTACGGCTCACTTCCACTGACGTGTCCGTTGCTCCCCTCGGTGACGTCACCAACTACCAGAGACCATAGACTGTGCACCTTATTAAAATAAATAAATAATTTTAATTATATTATATTATATTATATTATATTATATTATATTATATTATATTATATTATATTATATTATATTATATTATATTATATTATATTTGAATTTATTAATTATCATCACATTATATATTACTATTGTTATTATTGTTGTTGTTATTGTTATTTATTAATTGATGTTATTCATTTATTTATTTTTAATACCCTGAGCTTATTTAGTGTTTTTCCCGATCTGGAATACACCAGAAAGGGATTCAAAGGGATTTAAAGGTTCGAAATGGTGAAAATCCATTTTTATTGTGATTTGCGGCTTTTGTAAACTTGGAGGAGGAAACCAAAATTTGTTACTTCTGCCATTCCTGAAGCCTGTCTACAACAAGATAGCCTCCCAGGTTTCTGACTGAGTTAGAATTTGGCCTAAGTGCTACTCACCACTAAATAAACCAATAGGCATCTATCTCATCTACGCCCAGAGCAGGACTTTATATAATCCTGCCCCCACACTGTCCGCTGCTTTCCATGTGAGCCATTCATAAAGACCAGCTGCCTCACAGTCCACCAGACTTTAAAAAAAACAAAAAACTTTCTAGCGTCGTCTCTGTTAACTCTAAACTGTCCCGGCCAAGAGAAAAGCTCACCAAATGTTCTGCTGTTGGCTGCAAGAGTGAAAACACAAGTCCTCGTGCACTCCTAGCATCTTAAAAGTTGAAGATCCAATGCAATACTTACATTTTTCATTGGAATTTCACTAACAACATTCGTGAGATCCCTAGTATTAGCTTGTTGTACAGCGAATGTGGCCATTAACTTTGAAGACAGTGTCAAATATCTATGCACTGTGTGTATTGTGTGCTGCTCTCCTTTCTATTCTGTTCTATTTGCTGCTGCTGTTACATTGTAAATTTCCCCGCTGTGGGATCAATAAAGGTTTTATCTATCTATCTATCTATCTATCTATCTATCTATCTATCTATCTATCTATCTATCTATCTATCTATCTATCTATCTATCTATCTATCTATCTATCTATCTATCTATCTATCTATCTATCTATCTATCTATCTATCTATCTATCTATCTATCTATCTATCTAAAACTAGTGTTAGCATTCTGGAACTAGCAAGTAGCATGCAACCCAGCAGCTTAACATAGTAAACGTGATTGACTGATTGATTGCTGCTTAAATTGGGACAGCCTTGCATGTACAATGAGTTGGATTAATAAAATGCTCTGTGGAAATTGTAAAGCTGAAGGACAAGCAGAGACTGGGGAAACTTTAAGATCAAACTGAAACCAATAAACACAGCTTAATTCCCAATAAGGCTGTTCTCATCTATACTCTTTTCTTGTTCTGTTAAGTAATAGAACAAGCATGAAATAATAACAACTAAAACATAGTAAATTAAACCTACACATTAACCAGCAGTCACTTTAGTGCTGTTCTGCTAGCATTTCACAATCACAACTTTGTCTGACAAATGGACCATAGACACATTTTAAAAAATGACTATGCTGACAAGTTTTCCATCTAAAATGATCAGATATAAATGTAGAAGCAATAGAAAGCCTCGCACACTCGATCACATTTGTGTCAGATGCCTTGTTGTTAGCTGCTGCAACGGTGAACTTTCCCCACTGTGGGATCAAGAAAGTTTATCCTTATCCTTATCCTAGCATGGCGCTGTCAATGGCAGAGAGAGTCTTCTTCCTGAAGGGGGTGTGGATAGTGGCTCTGCTACAATTAAAGCTACAGAAATTGAAACACAGAACAGGATGTTAGATGGTCATATTTTTCAGTATTTTGAACTGTAAAATTAAAAATATTCCAAGGACACAAATCTTTCATTATTTAGCTGAAAAGGGGGAACACAATGTGGGGCCTTTAGCATAACTTTACCCAAAAAGGTTATTTACACTGTAGGGGATAAACCTGTGGGCTGCACAATGGCTTGGTGTTTAGCACTTTTGCCTTGCAGCTCAAAGATCCCCAGTTCACGTCTCGGCCTTCCGGGATCTTTCCGCCTGGAGTTTGCATGTTCTCCCTGTGCATGCGTGGGTTTTCTCCAGGTTCTCTGGCCTCCTCCACCAGTCCAAAAACATGCTGAGGTTTATCGGTAACTCTAAATTGTCCGTAGATGTAAATGCCAGTGTGATTGTTTGTCTCTGTATGTAGCCCTATGATAGACTGGTGATGGTTTTTTAAAAAAATGGTGGTCCAAGGTGTCCCCTGCCTTTGTCCTAAGTCAGCTGGGATAGACTGGAGACCCCCCATGACCTAATGAGGATTAAGCGATGTATAGATAATGGATGAATGGAATAAAACTGTGCTCTGAAGAATCACAATATACACATGTATCCCTGTGCCAAGAATGTACCATAAATAGAGGCAAGGATTAGGCCAAAACAAGGTAAAAACAACAGTCAAACTCAATCTACTTTTGAGTTGCAGGTTTAAGTTAACACTGTTCCACCTCCTCTGATCAAAAGATGAAGATTAGCAATGAGAGAAGGTACTAATACAGAAGCAAGACAAGGGTGAAATGCAACCTGATGAAAATCTTCCTTCTCGTTTAAAATCTCATACTGTATGGTTAGAAAAGGGTCTAATTTAGCCAATTGTGCACCAAAGATTGAGTTGCCTGTTGTCATGGTCAGGCACTCGAATATCCACAACTTCATCATTTGTCTTCTAAGAAATCGTGTCAGAGAGCTCTGGATGGATATGTTCAACAACATGATCCCATCTTCCAAAAAGTCTGCCAAGTTCACAGAGACTTTCAGTAAGAGTTCAACAACGTTCGACAAGCAGCATCAAGAACCTCAGTGTGTCGCAGATGTGTGACTCATTACTGACTTGAGATCTGTATGACTCTGCTCTCTTTCTGCTCATTATCATGTCCAATGCAGTGCGTACTTGCTTGCTTAATGACGTCTATTCTGCTGTAGAGATGCCACGTAATGAAACAACAAATATTTATTCCCCCATGTTAAAAAGAATAGATAAAATGTAATAAAATATTATATACTGCATTTTTCTTTTTACTTAGTATGCATTCAGTAGCCCCAACTAATGACAATGATTATAAAATCTGATTGCTGTACATCTTCATTTTCCCCAGACTCTATCTCTGGGTACTCTTTCACCCAAACAGTTGGTAAGGAAAAATACAGAAACTTTCATTTGTTGCCTTTTTTTAATGAATGAAACATACTCATTCCAACTTTGGTCAACATGTAAAACTGTTAGACAAGGGCAGTGACAAACTGTCTTCCAAGAAAAATTTGACTTTACCTTTTCAGAGTCATTAAACAGACTCCAACCTTAAAGAATCACAGATGCTCTACAGCGTATTTGGTTTTGTATTTGAAGGTTGCCTGTCCAGAATCACCTGCTGACCATGAGGCTGTAGACACATCAGCTAACGGCAAGAAAAGTCAGAGTGCTCAAAATATTACTTTCATTTTCTTTCTTTTTTTTGTATACACATGTATCCCAATTTATTATTTTCGAAGTACATTTGCCCTAATGCATGTCTCAAAAAACACCCAGTGCCCAAACACCTCTTGCTTTCACTGCTGCTTTACAAAGTAAACATTTGGCCTCAGAGACCAAGAGATGAAGAAAAATAAAATAACAAAAAGCACTGTTCATAAATTTTCAATAGAACCACTTGAACCAGAAGGTACAAAGCATGATGTCCTTGAAATAATTTCAAATAATTTGTGGCAGAAGATAAAAAGGTTTAGATCCTTGTGGCTGAGCTAAATTACTAAGTGCTCACGTCCTGCACAGTATGCTCTGTCTGTCCTGAAGTGCTTTTTTCCATTTATAGCACAATACATGAAAAAAAGACATGGTAACAGGTGAAGCAAAGCAAAAAAAAAAAATCTCTCACAAACTCCTGCCTGTCCTGTTTTTATGCAGCTCTGACTTGAGATATTCTTGACAAACAGGTAAAAAGACTGAGGCAAGAGGGTTACACCATCCCCAGAAACACAGAATATTCTTCAAAAAAAAAAAAGTCAAAAACAGTGATTACGAAAATGAAGGGAACTGAACGCCCAAGCCACTCTTCAGTTTGCTTTCACCGAACGTCAACGCTGGTTTGTGTAATGACAACATGATCAGGAGAGGATCAAGGAAACGTCAGACTGCAGGCATGCCCGGTTTCAGGGAAACACACTGAAGCAGAAACAGGGTGTAAGAACCAGTAGACACCCCTTCTCCTCCTCCTCTTGCTGCTCTTCCTCTGATGGATTAGTTCTTGATCATCCCTCCATCTCCTTCACTTACAAAACGCTTCCGCCCTCTGGTGGAGAAAGTGAAGTTTGAGCGTTAGAATCACTAGAAAAGCACTCGGCGCAGTACTCCGCTAAGGCTGCTCATTCCCCCATATGGCATTGTCAGAAATGCAGCCTTTTTTTGTAGAAATGCAGCATTTGTTTATTAGTTATTGATGACCAGAAATCACAGCAACATAGAATGTGACCATTTTATATAGATGTACCCATAACATGCATGCATGCGTACGTTATGTAATGGATACCGAATCGCGAGATCTAAATATGTAGCAGGTGGAGGGAATTGATGGGACTCTGAAACAAACTTACAATTTAATTGATTGTTCTTTGTATCATTTTTGTACATAAGTCCCGATAAGTCTGCAGCAGTCGATTTGCAGTCGGATCGCAATCATGTGATCATCAGCAGGAAGCTGATGTTGTGTCCACTTGTCATAGCTACAGTGACGCCGTGCCGCTATCTCACAATGATCCAGAAATCTTTGACAAATCCGTGGATCGAGACTATAAGCTGCATCACTGCCAAATTCTACTCACTTGGTCCTTTTGTCATTTCTGACCTTCCCTAAAAAATTTCATACAAATCCAATGGTCTGTTTTTGAGTAATTAACAGACAGACAGACAAACCAACGGCGATAGTCATGTAACTCTGCTGCTTTCCTTGGCAGAGTAATGACAATGTTGGAGAATTAAGTTGGTTATATTTAATGCTTGGTCATTGTCAACAAACCATGTGAAAAGACCAAAACCAACAATGAATTTAACTTATGGACTAGTTTTTCTTGTGTAATTAAAGCCTAAGTTTAATCATCGGAGGTCTCCATTGTTGTCCAAAAACATCATTGGACCACTGAGTTACAGCGCCTGATGTGTTTCTGCAGCATAGTTCTGAAATTACTGAGCTGTCTTTAAAAATTTACCCGTTTCTGGGAGTTTTCTCATCGCATTTTCACTCACTGCGGACTAAATTTTTCACTGTAATATAAAGTCCTGTCTCTCTATGGAAATGGCACAGCCATGGCGAGCTCAGAAATATCTCTTGTGCAGAATAACAAAGTGGTAATGCCACAGATCAAAAACAAGAAAAAAAAAGTTGAAATTCTTTATTTACATGAAAAAAATAGATAAAGAATAACTGCATCTCCAGTTGTTACCAATCATTCAAAAAAAAAAAAAAACTATCTACGATATTTTCCAACTCTAACTCCTTTCATTATTGTCTCCTATCTGCTTTGTGTAAACATGGCCTTCAGCTCAGTCGAAAAGCCCCTGAGTTATTGGCAGCTGAGTCACTACAGGCTTCTTGGTTGCACAGAGGAGTGCAGAATATTTTTGAATAGAATCCGGTTAATGAAAACAATGTATTTTTGGCAAATTCTTAAATCAGAAATGCAGAAAAAAGTGATTTTGGTTCACTTGCCTATTCAGATGAATCTGAAATTCGCAAACGACCGTTGGTAGGCCAACACCACACAATTCTTCCTGTTTTCAAAGATTTTTTGTGACAATTAAGTGGTGTCATTTTGTGTGATATTTAAAAACATAACATGCCTTACAATCCTCCTGTCACATTATGGGGTTCTGAGGGTAAACAGTATATCTATGATCTATCTACTAATGACCAGTTTTACCAGTCAGTGTTTGTAGCTGACAACTGGGAAACACTGATACATAAGCAGATAAAGATTTTGGCAGTCTAAAGAATGACTTGCTGAGAAAATGCAAAAAGGAAGTGCTAACTATTTGTCCAACTCACCTGGAGGGACAAGCATCCCTCAGCTGTTTGGTGATGACAGACTCCTGGTAGCAGAGATCCACAAAGGTCTCCATGATGGAGTGGGCATGTGGCACATCGAGGCTGATTTCAGGGAGCTCATCATAGACTCGCTGGAAACCCTGCACAGAAAACAGTGTAGAAATATGAAGACATGGTATCACAACAAGGTTTACTTCAGTTAAAAAATCAATACGCTAAAATATTTTACATAAAACTAGAGCACAAAAAGGGGCTAACCCTGTTCATCTGATCCACAGTGATGAGGCCTGTTTTCCAGAAGGACTGGAGAAGTTTTATCATCATATGACTGGCAGTGTCTCCTTTCGACTCCAGTACCATCACCACAGCCTTAAAAACAAGAATGATGCACAACATGATACACAAGAGGAAGAAACATGGTGCACTAAGCGCAATTATACAATCAGCAAATTAAATGTGAGCAGCATTTAGGTCAGTCATTATCAAAGATGTTCTATTCTGGTACAATGTTAAAATGGTTTACATCGGGGTGTCAAACATGCGGCCGGTGTAACAAAACCGGCCCTCCAGAGGGTCCAATTTGGCCCGCGGGACAACTTTGTAAAGTGTAAACATTATAAAGAAGACATTGACTGCAAACATCATTTTGTGTCTTATTTTTGTAATATTTTATATTTTGCCTTGTTTTTGTCTTTTTTTTGTCTTTTTTTTGTCTGATTTTTGTTGTTTGTCTCACGATTTTGTTGTTTATTTCTCCTCTTTCCACTGTCACCAGTATTCTTGCTCATGGCGAATCTGAATTTTGGGGGTTTTCAATGCATAATTTTGTATTTATTTTAATTTTGAAACTAGTCAGGACATTGGGACGATTACGTAACGCTTTAGGGTCTGAGCCTTAATATTTAGATAAGTTGGACTCCTGTTCACACCTAAGGATTATAATTTAATCATATTTTAGCTTCTTAACCTTAATTTTTAACCTTGCTATGTGAATCTGTTACACCAATCATATTTCTCTATGAAACCGCTCAACTTTTGTTCTAAAATGTGCAGTAAAAACAGTGACTTGACTTTTCAGAGGGGGCTGGGTTCGTGTCCCAGCCTTCCTGGGATCTTTCTGCATGGAGTTTGCATGTTCTCCCTGTTCATGTGTGGGGTTTCTCCGGGTTCTCTGGCTTCCTCCACCAGTCCAAAAACATGCTGAGGTTAATTGGTAACTCTAAATTATCTGTAGGTGTGAATTGAGTGCGACTGTTGTCTTTATATGTAGCCCTGTGTCCCCTGCCTTCACCCTGAGTCTGCTGGGATAGACGCCAGCCCCTCTGCAACCCTAGCGAGGATTAAGCGGCGTATAAATAATGGATGTATAGATGGACTTTTCAGAGGCGTCTGAGCTGAACTTTTCACCACATGGGGGCAGTGTTTCCACCTTTACTGGAGGCAATTACCATCAAACGTTTTCAAAACATGAGCTCAACGAGGCTCAAGCCAAACATCACTTGGCTCATCTCACAAAATCTGGCAACACTTAAACATAAAAATAGTAGCTCTACTTTTTCATTTTTCATGTATGACTATGTGGAAGTAACATAACTCTGATTAGACATTTTGGCATGTGGTGTCAAATTCAACTCGATTACACTTTGAAGTCAGAGGACGAACCCAAATGGTGCCCAGATTTACGGAGGTCATAGGTACAGAACTGATCACTGCATGTGCAACTGAACACAACTGTGTGTGTAGAGTTTCCGTGACAGAAAAAAACCCTGAGCCTATTTTTGACTTTGAGCAGTTGCAATTTTGACAGCAGCACGTTTGCTCCTAATCTAATTCAGAACAGAAAACTCTGCTGTCCAAGAACGTGTGCGCAAAATGTGTGCACGTTAAGAAAATCGGTAACCAATTATTCATTTATATAGTTACAAATTTAGGATTGACTCCTTTGGATGGAGCTGTGCAAATACATGCACTGTAAATGAGAGAAAGTCGCTGCCAAACACACAATGTCCCTGGCAGAACATGGTAATGGCAGTCACTGAAGAGATCTTATTTTTTTTAGTTTTGCTCTTCAGTTTACATAAGTAGTCACCAGGGACAAAAACACTTCAAAAAGTTCAGGTTTTACTATTCCAGTTGTTACGATGTGTGGGGAAATCCAACAGAAACACTCCATTTAGTTTGAAACTATCTGCTAATTTGGTTCACATAAAATCAAACGCTCAGTACCTCGTAGACCAGCTCATGGTGGAAGTGAGGGACTTCCAGGTCCCGCAGACAGCGCTCCGCCTCCGACACGTCTCCTGATACCAGGTACTCTTTGAGCAGGAGGTTCATCTGGAACAAACACACAAACAAATCAGGTCAACAGTGTGTGCAAAGTGCATCAAACACAGCCGCAAACTGCAGTTACAAACTTCTGCTCGCACAGGAAGTATCAACAGATTCTGTCATGAATACGGAATTTATTGATCCGAGAATTTATGAGGGTCACATCACCATGCATAAATAAACAAAACAATTCCACCTAATCTGTGCAGGTATTTATGGGGTTTATTATTGTCTGTATTTATCTAATATGAAAATTTTCCTCCAGCAGCTCACTTCCATGGAGAGTTTTTACCTTGAAATAATTGGTGGAAAATGCTGACTTCCATTAACAGCAGCCTAACAGCATGGACGCACAGTAACGGAAGAGACATTGTGAATTAATCTGTGAGTAAGAAGACCTTTTCTGTTCCGTAGAAAAAACAGTCTTAAGAATGAGTGGGTCTTCTGATGGAGAAAATACTCTGGAGGTTGAGAATGTGTTGAATTTATCCTGCTACAATGGGGTTTGTGTTGTTTTTGCCACCTGTGTTCCTCTGCTTTTATCTGGAGCAAACCCGTGTTCCCTCGAAATGACCCTGGATATTGCAAAATTCCAGCAGCTGAACAGAGACCCTAAAAAAACCTAAAAGTATCCATCTCTCTGAAGTATTTTTAATTTAGCTTTATTTCAGCAATAACCCGACTTCCTTGGGAAATAAAATCCGCATACATGCCTGGTGTCCCTGATAAGTCAGTTTCCCCTCATCCCTGCTCTGTAGCCCCCCAATCCCCTCACACACACGACAACCAACTGTCAGGATAGCAATGTCCGTACAGAGATTGTCTAGTTTGGAAGAAGGTCTTTCAAGCCTGATATCAATTCTTTCCACATTTGTATTGCGCTTAGTCTTACATCATTGACTCTTGCTGATGATAGTTCTAGATAGGCTAACAGTCCAGTTTATGTTGTTTTTTTTTTTTAGCTAATGTTATCTTATTTAGGCTAAAGTAGCGACTAATATTATCTCATTTAGACCACAGTTGCAGCAAACATGATGTCATTCGGGCTAAAGTCGCAGCTAACATTATCTGATTTAAGCTGAAGTAGCAGCTAACATTATCTTATTTAAGCTGAAGTAGCAGCTAACATTATCTTATTTAGGGTAAAGTAGCAGCTAACATCTTATTTAAGCTAAAGTAGCAGCTAACATTATCTTATTTAGGCTAAAGTAGCAGCAAACATTATCTTATTTAGGCTTAAGTAGCAGGTAATATTATCTTAATTAGGCTAATGTAGCAGCTAATATTAGCTTATCTCGGCTAAAATAGCAGCTAACATTTAATTAAGGCTGAAGTAGCAGCTAACATTTTATTTAGACTAAAGTACCAGCTAATATTATCTTAATTAGGCTAATGTAGCAGCTAATATTATCTTAGGCTAAAGAAGTAGCTAATGTTATTTTATTTGGGATAAAGTAGCAGCTAACATTGTATTTACGTTAAAGTAACAGTTAACATTATTTTATTTAGGCTAAAGCAGTGGCTAATATTATCTTATTTAGGCTAAAGTACCAGTTAACATTGTATTTACGTTAAAGTAGCAGCTAACATTATTTTATTCAGACTGAAGTAGCGGCTAATATTATCTTAATTAGGATAAAGTAGCAGTTAACATTGTATTTAGGCTAAAGTAGCAGCTAACATTACTTTATTTAGGTTAAAATAGCAGCTAATTATCGCATTTAGGCTAAAGTAGCAACTAATATTATCTTAATTAGGCTAAAGTAGCAACTAATATTATCTTAATTAGGCTAAAGTAGCAGCTAACATTATCTTATCCATCTATCTTGTCCAAGAAGCTCCGAAGCCAGTGAGTATTTGAGATGCGGGGGTTTCCAGCACTAGACAATAATCTTCTTTGCTGCAGTCAGGCCTGTCAGCCAAATTTTGCACTTCTTGTCTGTAATAGCAGTGCGAGAGTCTTCATTTAGATGTCGTACAGCTGGGTCCATTGGTAACTGTACCTCCGTTAGCTCTATCAGAGTACTGATAACAGTCTCCCACAAAACAAAAACTCCTGGACGTTCCCATGCAACATGTATAAATGAGCCAACGGTTCCATGGGGACAGAAAGAGCAAAATGGGTCAGGGGTCAATCCCATCTGGCGTCTAATTGTTGATGTTAAATGAGCTCTATGGCAAAATTTCAAATGTAGTGCTTGAGTCTCTTTTGCTTGTTAGCAGGCTTGGTTATGTCACTCTCGTTGCTAATCAGCACGTACATCAACAAACATTGTCTTATTTAAGCCTATTTATGGAACAATTAGTCATACAGCCTGAGAGCTGAGGAGAGTGTGATCGATGCAAGATGCTCAAAAACACTCGGAGAGAAAGACGCTTCTGAATCAATTCCCTGAGTGAAATTGATGTTTGTCTGAGCATCAAGGGAAACATGACAGGAGAGAAGTATGACGTGGACAAGCAGGATGGCAACAGAGAGGACAGGGAAGCTAAAAGGGTGACAAGGAAGAGGCTGCAAAGAGGAGTGAATGAAACCTCTTCCAGCCCAGTACACTCTCCCTCAGGCAGCAACAACCAGGCAGGAAATCAAAAATGGACAAGAGCGTCTGCAGGTCTGAGGCTGACACACAGCACAGTTGCCGGGGGCACACCGATCCCTCATTTTCAAGCATGCACACAGTCATTTAAAATGTTGCATAACTTACAATTTGATATACAAAAACGATGCGCACTTGAAACTCCTACACCCACATTCGTACAAAAAAGAAAAGCCATAACAACCAGAACAGCAATTGTAAAACAAAGGCAAAGCCAAGAAACAGAGAGCGACAGAGAAAGAGTGTGTCGTCGGTATTTCAGTTCAAGTCTTGGGTGTGTGTTTGCTCCTCCTGTGCCCTCGTTTTTGTGTTTCTCACTTATCGGGGGAGAAAAATGCTGTGCTGACACAGCAACATAGCAGAGGGTTTGGCCCGTGGCTCTCTACCCAGCATGCATTTTGGCTTACCATTTACGTTATATAATATTAAGAAAGACACAGATCTTGTGAACACAAACATTCTGACCTCAGGTGCAAAGGATTACTGTTTAAATCACTTTGAGTACTGAAACAAGCAAGTGCCTTATCAGTTCATGGTAATAAAGCAGGGGTGTCAAACATGCGGCCTGCTGGCCGAAACCGGCCCTCCGGAGGGTCCAGCCCGTCCTGTGGGACGACTTTGTAAAGTGTAAAAAATACAGAGGAGACAATAACTGCAAAGAGTAAATTTGTAAAACTCGAAATTTAAAATAATTTCGAGACCATGACAAATACTAGATTGCTGACTGTTCTTTTGTCGTTTTGTGTGTCTGACTTGTCTAATTTTTTTTTGTCATTTTGTGTTTACTTTTTGTCTCACTTGTGTTTTTTGTCTTATTTTATCATTTTATGTTTTGCTTTATTCATTACTTTTTGTCTCACTTGTGTTTTTTGTCTTATTTTATCATTTTGTGTTTTGCTTTATTCATTACTTTTTGTCTCATTTTGTGTCTTTTTGTCTCGCTTGTGTCGTTTGTCCATTTTGTCGCTTTGTGTCTCGTTTTTGTAATATTTTGTGTTGTTGTTTTTGTCCGACTTTTGTCGTTTTGATCATGAAGTAAAATACTAGATTATTCACTTCCAGATACCTGTGACTAAATGTTTTGTGCCTTTGTAGAAACTCTGTGATCTGTACGTTGCAATGTGTAAATAATACATTTATTTATTATGTGTATTTTTGAAATTGAACTTATTTTTCTTAAGAAATTTCAGGTTGCTCAGGATGTTTTGTAAAAAGATAATTCCTTAAATGTGAACATTTTTAGAACATACCATTTTTGCACTAAAACAAACAAACAAACAAAAAAAAATTGGAGTTGTGGTTACTTTTAGGTTGTTATGCTGTGGTTTTACTGTTCTGGCCCACTTGTGATCAAATTGTGCTGAATGTGGTGACAGCCCTGTTATAAAGTGTGCAATATTCTGCCTGCTTGGTGTGAGTTTACCTCTTTGACGAGATGTTTGACAGGTCTGAGACCTCCACCGACGCCCCACACATTGTCTAGACGAACCATCTCCCTCTTCATGGTCAGCAGCACTGCAGCACGGTCTAAAGCCACTCTGGAAAAGCAAAAGGTCAAGATGGAGGAAAGAAATTGCAGAAACACATAATTTCAACACGCCTTGATCCAACATATGCATTTCATCTTTACTCACCTGGCGTACTCACAGTCCACTTTGCCCTTATAGCAGTCCAGGAAAGACATGGGCAGGACGTGATCAGCGATGGCTCTGGCTATAAACTGACCTAACATCTAAGAGATGAGAGAAAACGTGTTAAAACGTCTCCACCTCACATGTTTAAGTCCAAAGTGGTATTGATATGACAGATACAGTGCACCTCAACTGATACAAACTTGAATATTTTTTTTAAATCTGTAACATTTAAATAAACTGGAAATGTCTGTTTTCTCCCCAACTACCATCTTTTCTTCAATCAATTCCTCAAAACTGCCACAGGCATTACATCTCAGCTATTAGCTTAGACTGCGGACAGGACCAAGATACCAATGATAACTTGGATTTCCACACTGATTTCCATAAATGGATGAATCATTCAACTATTGAGGAAAACACAAGAGACACTGGGCAAAGATCCTGATGTAGTATGAAAGTTATCTCTTGCTTCTTGCAGCTCACGAGTGTGGAAGTTACTTGGTGTTCAAAGCTCAAACAGTGTGGATATTTAATGAGATTTGTGCATCTCTATGAAGTAAACAATCTTAAATGTACACTACTGTTCAAAAATTTGGGGTCACCCAGACAATTCCATGTTTTCCATGAAAATTCAAACATTTACTCATGTGCTAACATAATTGCACAAGGGTTTTCTAATCATTAATTAGCCTTTTAGCTAACAGAATGCAGCATTAGAACTCAGGAGTGATGGTTGCTGGAAATGTTCCTCTGTATCCCCATGTAGATATTCCATTAAAAATCAGCTGTTTCCAGTTAGAATAGTCATTTACCACATTAACAATGTCTAGACTGTATTTCTGATTCAGTTAACATTATCTTCATTGAAAAAAATGCTTTTCTTTAAAACAATAAAGACATTTCTAAGGGAGTCCAAACTTTTGAACAGTAGTGTATATTGTGCCACATTTAATCTTTATTTCCATGTAATCTTCTAGGTGCGTTAAGTCGTCAGGTCCACAGCTCTGACTTTTCCCTCTTGCATATCAGCTCTACCTGTGGAGCCTCCGGCGTATCCAGTATGAGGTCTGGAAGCTCTTTGAGCATCTTGTCGAAGGCTCGGGCCATGTCACTTTGAGACATGAGCTTCCCCGACAGATCGGACAGCAGTCGGGAGGTGAGTTCTCTGTGGCTGGCCTTGCCTTCAAGGGACAAGGACACAGCCAAAGAGGAGAACTCGTACTTATGTGGGCCCAGGTTTAACTCCTTCAGCAACATCTGACAGAGTGAGGAGAAAGTGCAAAAATTAAGCTTGAATGAGTTTCCACATACAGACCTAACACGGTATCTATACAGTCCAACCAGTGCTGTTACTAATGATGATCCGAGTTAAAGAAAGATTTGAAATCATTTACCTCGACCTCTTTTGTGTCTCCGTGTTCAAAGTACTCCTGTACAATTGGGTTGACCATTTTTTCTAGCTCCTTCTCGTCTACCTCTGGCACAACTGTTGCATAAACCGTGTCCCCCTGTGCGAAAACAGACTCATTATCAGTCAGAAAAAAACTTGAATGTACACAAAACTACACTGACAACATAGATGCACAATCATCACTGCAGGTTTTTCAGTTTGCTATGTCCACCAATCCATTATCTATACACCGCTTAATCCTCATTAGGGTCATGCGGGGACTGGAGTCTATCCCAGCTGACTTATGGTGAAGGAAGGGGACACCCTGGACAGGTCACGAGTCTATCACAGGGCTACGCATAGAGTCAAATAAGCACACTCACATTCACAACTACGGATAATTTAGAATCACCAATTAACCTCAGCATGGTTTTGGACTGTGGCAGGAAGCTGGAGTACCCGGAGAAAACCCATGCGTGCACAGAGAGAACATGTAAACTCCAGGAAGAAAGATCCCGGGCCCAGGCACGAACCGGGGATCTTCTACCTGCAAGGAAACAGTGCTAACCACCAACCCACTGTGCAGCCCCAGTTTGCTATGTAATCTATATTTTCCGATGTTTATCACATCTCATCTTCTTTTCAGCGTGCTACATTGAGATTTAAACATTCTAACTGACAATATTTAGATTATCATTAAAAAGCTCAAACATTCACTGTGAATGTTCTAAATTCATATGAAACCAGGTCTACCGTCTTATCAAGACAAACAAATATATATATGATTTTTCTTGCTGGGAGTTCTTTAAAAATTATAGTGTATTTTGTCCGTGTTCTATCCTCCTGTATTTCCATCTGACAACTTCTCTCTTTCGTTTCAGCATTTGCATTCATGAATGCCAAGAACATCAATAAAAACCAGTCCAACAAACTTTTCAGGTCAGGTTTTGCATGACCTGGAAAACAATGGTAAGCACTGATACAATGGTAATCTTAGCACAGAACGAGCAAATAAAACTGCAGCTGGGAATTAAAAGCCGGCTCCCTGTTTTAATGTCTTGTAAAAATTAGAGCTTGTGTAACAGTAAAAATTTAAAAGAATAAAAGGAGGATCATGGCCTAAAGTTCAACATGTTGATTCACTTTCCTGTTTTCATGTTACACAAGTAACTCTAGAAAGTGATGGTAGAAAATGCATTTATGGCCAAGTGCAGGCAAAGTGATGACCTGTGCTGAACATTTCCGCCAGAGCTCTTAGCTTTTTGTGTTAACTTTGCGACAAATTATATTGTGTAGAGAAAAAGGAAGCGTTAGGTTTCCCATTTTAGGGCTACTCATTTTTACATTCCATCATTTTCCCAGAGGACAGGATGACCTGTGCCATTTACGCATCTTTCATCAGGTGATCCACTCAGTCTGATTCAAAGGCCACCGTCTGAACATGTCCCGGCTATTTTTCTGCGCCACTTTGTCCCAGTTCCCTTTTAACACCAGACATCTTTCCACTACCTTTGTGCAAAAGTCAAGGACAAATCACACTGGCTTTTCTGACTCATTCCCAAACTGTTATCAGCATTTTACTGACAGAAGTTCCGTTCCCACTCTGCATTCAGTCATGACGGAGGCAG
Organism: Amphiprion clarkii; assembly: GCA_027123335.1. Lineage (NCBI taxonomy): Eukaryota > Metazoa > Chordata > Actinopteri > Pomacentridae > Amphiprion > Amphiprion clarkii. The sequence continues at coordinate 25,400,281 of CM049568.1, forward strand.
GAGACAAACAAACTTGGCCTTCAGCATCGCATTGAGCATTTGCATGATAACGGAGTTAAAGATTGAACATACTGTTGATTATGATGGGATGGAGCCACCTGGATTAAATAATCATGTGAGCCATCGGGTTTTAAATGAGCTCAAGTTAACATTTTCATATGAATCAGTCTAGAATTTCCTTGAAGTGTTGTTATGTCTCTCCATAGTCAGAACCAAGGAAAGGACTCAGAAGTACTCCACCAAGGCTGCTCAGTTGTATGATTTCCGACGGATGAAATCTTTAAACAATTCGTGGTCTGCAGTGGTTGATTTGTAGCAGGCAGCTGATGTAGTGTTCATTTTTAGTCACAGTTTACCATGCTTCTTTGAGGTTTATTAGGAACTGTAAAAGTGTTGACGCACCACTGCAAGTCATACTCTCGGGTGGGATGTTCAGCTTTAGCCACCAGAAGGATTAGACATTGGTATACTTTCATATATACGGCAGTACTTGGACTACTGGCCACCTACATTTGCTCCTTAACTGTACAGAAAAGTTCCAATAGTCTCTCTCTCCATTCACAAGATCATTTGTTGCTCCATATGCCTGTACTGAGTTGGTAAAAAGGCTTTTATTTACTCTACACCTTTTGCAGAAAGACTGAAGACTAACCAAGTTAATCTCCTTGAGCGCTTTAATATCAAGTTCTTGAGGCCAACTTCACAACATTCACTTGTGTGTCATAATTTTCTTGTAAATTTAATCTTTTCATTTGTTTTTTTGCTAGTGTCTTAATTGTGTTTTAATTGTGTAATTTTGTAGCTGTGTTTTGTATTTGCTGCTATCTTGACCAGGACTCCCTTGAAAAAAAAGGTTCTTAAACTCAGTGGGATTTCTCCTGGTTAAATAAAGGTTAACAAATAAATAAATGGTTACAGTGACGCTGTGCCGCTATCTTGCAATGATACAGAAATCTTTAACAAATCCTTGGATCCAGACTATAAATCGCATCACTGCCAGAATCTAGTCATGTGGTCCTTGTGATATTTCTGACATTCCCTGAAAATTTCATCCAAATCCATTAGTCCGTTTTTGAGTAATGTTGTGAAAAGACAGACAGACGGACAGACAAATGTACGCAGACAGTCACAAACCTAATAATTAAAAACTAGTAATTATTTCAGAAACCCATAATGGGAGAATTTGTGGAATGGTGCCACAAATTAACTGATAATTTCATAAATATGTACAGAAAATTATTCAGGTATAAAGTGTTGAAAATGTCCAGATCTACAAACACTTAGAGGTGACTTTTGGTTGGCCTTTAACAGCGGGAACAGTGAAAATGCACAAGATAAAATTAGTTTTAAAAGAAGCTCTGCAGCACCTGTACCGTCTCGGTCCACTATGAAACGTATTCTTACATTTTAACATTTACTTTCACTTGTTAAAATGACAAGAACCGACTGCAAGGTGTTGTTAACCTCAGTTCTAAAATTATTGACTGAACAGAAAGATCCTTTTAGTGCAGCTTAATATCCAACAAACCCTAAAAAAAAAAATGGCTTTAAAGTGTATTAATGGCCCCACACGTCTTCTACGACAGCTTCAGCTGTTGCAACCTGAAATGTGATTTACATGCAAAACTCACTGAAATAAGTTTGGTTATATTTCCGATGCCGTTAGAAGAAATGCGCTATTTGGATTATTTAGATATTATTTAATAAACACTAGTAAATTTGGCATCCGATGTTTTTTTGTTTTTTTTTTTTAACAAAATTTGGTGCATCTCATGGAAATTGCTGGCTTTTTAAAAACATATTTGGACAAGAAAACATTTGACACAGTGCTTTTAGATAAAAGTCATGTACTTGAACACATTATGCACAAAATTAACATTTTGTGATCCTTTTCATAATTTGAATAATAAAAGAAAACATCAGTCACATGACTAAAGTAAGTAGATTTATTCTACTTTTAAATCCAAAAATTAGAATTAGAGTATTAGAGAGTGACGGCTAGAACAGTTTTATTTCAAATTCTGACATCTCGTGTCTGATGTTCACTTTACTGTTCAAATGTGTGGTGTCATCAGAAAAAACAAAAACCTTGTGAGTGTAGAAATGGATTTGAAAATGATGTAGGTGTATCAACTGTCATCTTGTCCATATTCCAAAATCAGGCCAAGAACAGATCGTTTGATTGGAAAAAAATCCACAAATGAACCACAAAATTTCATCAAAAGATCTGCAGGTAACTCTTATATTCATGAAAACATCGCACAAATTTGAGCTGCACAGGAGACGTGCCATGAGTAAGATTTTGCTGTCCAAAAAGAACATTAACAGGAAGACTAGTTTGCCAATGAACAAAGAGGATGAGAATAGTGTGCTTTGGACAGATAAATCAAAGGAGGAGTTGTTTAGACACAGTAACAGCTGACATGGTACAGATCAGAAGCAGCTTTTCAGGAGCTGAACCTCATACCAGCTGGTGGCGGGAATGTTACAGTTCGGGGTTGTTTTGCTGAATCAGTGTGAATCCTGTATCATATCACAACAGCCTTCGGTGATAATGAGATGCCATCTTTTCAAAACTTGAAGATGAAGCGAGCGGACCTGTCAGAAAGTTAACGATCCCATAAATCCACTGGAAAATCCATCAAGAGATAGCTTTTAAAAAACAAGGAGAAGAAACTGAGGGTTATGGAATGCCAGATTTAAATCTCATCTAAATGTTGTGGTGGGGGTTGAAGTGCAAGAAAAACCTCAAACATCTTGCTAGTGAAGGAATTTTGCATGGAAGAGGGGCCAAAAATTTCAGCAGGCCAAAGTCAGAGGGTAGTGTACAATTATACAAAATGTCTGCAGGAAGATATTTCTGCAAAAGGGAGCAAAACTAACTTCCCAAGCCAAGGATGCATGCAATGTTTCCACTGAAGAAAGCCCTATCTATTGATGTTTTAGTTGACTGAAGGCGCTAATGTTCCTTGTGCATATTCAGATACTGTATCAAAGAGGATCAAATGTTTGACTATCTAAATATATCCAAAAGAAATCAATGCTTTTGTACTTTTTTTTTTTTAACCAAGAACTATGTGCACTATTGTGATGCTGACCTTGTGCAACGAAAGTCTCACCACCTTCACTTATCTTTGTGTGTAACTCACAACACAGATTGGACTCCAGCTGAATGCTGGAAAGACGAAGTTCATGCACCTTAACTCAACATCTGAGGAGACACTGCATGCACTAGATGGGTCAGAAATTGAAAAAGTTGACAATTTCCGATATCTTGGAGGCTACACCAACACAGCACATGATATAGAAACAAAGCAAAGCATGGGGAGCATTGCACTCTGTCAAAAATATGGATATCTAAAAATTAAAACGGCAACCAAAACAAGAGTACAGGGGGTCCTCAACTTACGTTGGAGTTCCATTCCTACGGATTGACACAAATCGATTATCGCCATAAGTCGTAAGCTGTTACGTACATCACGATATCGATCAGTTCTTCGGAAAAGTCAAGACCAACAACAACTTTCATGCATGTCTGAGTCATTTTACAAGAAGATAACGGAATATTGTAACGGACTGATACTGTTGTTGAGGTTTCAGTGTTTACTGTTCAGTTCGAGAGTTACCTAATGTCACTGAACATGTCATGTTTAGTTGGCTCACTTTTGATTGGCTGGCAATCAGCAGTAGTGTGTGCATGCTGCTTTATGCCGGTGTGTGTCAAGCAAGAGAGAGCTGGGAACGGTGGTTCATTCTGGAGCCACGTTATAGCTTTTTGGTAGTTATTTAGGTGTAGGCTACGGCCCACCGTACCCTGTGTGAAGGTTCAATAAAGTACCAGAGAACGGGATAAAGTCTCACTCATTCATCACAGAGGGTCGCGACATTATGTTGCACTGTTTTTACAACCTGACCGATGTATGTCAGTGTTTCGCTTTGTTCCGAGCATTTTACTACATCTAATTTCACTTCGATGGAGATGGCTTTCCTTCTTTTCGAAGCACTGCCATCAGAAGAGTCTGACTTATGCTTGGGACCCATAATGACGGGCTAAAAGTTAGTGAATGTAGCACAATCCAAGGTGGCGTACAACTGGTGAATGTAAACTAAGCCATTTTATAGCGCTGCGTGACAACGTATTTGTCTGCTCCGCTCATCAACTAGTTACGCATAACCAGTTCCCATGTAAAGCCGAAATGCTGTAGGTCGAGGACGTCGTAAACCAAGGGCCCCCTGTATTCAAGGCGTCAGTGGAATTCATCTTGCTTTATGGATCTGACTCCTGGTCACTAACAAAGACACTCTCAAAAAGAACTGATGGGATTTACGGTACATCAGAATGTTACGGATGGTACAAACATCTCCTGGAAATCACACCTCACCAACAGGTCTCTATATGGCTCACATCCACGCTTGTCAACCATCATTAGGCAACGTAGACTAGCCCTGGCTGGACATGTGGTGAGACACAAGGAAGCAGCTGGTCGTTGTTATGGAAACCTGATACTATCAGAAGGGCTGTCAGGCTTAGCACAACATTAAGGAAGGTGCTAGAAGAAGACATAGGTCTGGAAGGCAAAGAACTTTTGACTGCAATGCTGGACAGAGGGAGCTGGAGGAAGAACTTATTCATGTTACTGATTCCATCGGAACCGAGTGACTGACTGTGGAACTCTTTCCAAAGTTCTATTTGTGAATTCTTTTCATTGTATGTATTCTTTGAGATAGAAATAAATCATATTTTAAGCTGAATTGTAGTTTTTGTACAAGATACACTTTTATTTTCTTTAATTATACAGTATTATATGCCATTAAAGACCTCACAATTCATCACAGGAGAGCACAACATTGTGAAACTCATTAGAGATTCGCCAGTGCACATGCTTGTCATTAGAGTGTGGACAAACATTATTATCTTGTTCATAGAGTGAAATCTTTTTTATGGTCCGTGTGTTTCATCAGCTCTTCAATATCAGCATGTTTGCTCAACAGAAGACATAAAAGGCACCGATTCCCCACAGGGCTTTGATCAGTGCGGCTCTTTGGAACAAAAAGCTGCTCCGCTAAACTAACCTCTGCTGGTGATGCTCATTCATCACTGGAAAACACTGTTTGTGTGCACAGACTGCTGATGCTCGTGTAATGACAATATCTGGAATTAAAGGACTTCTATGGCACCATAGAGATGAAAAATATCCTTTAATAAAGTGTTGATGAGTACATCTGCAGCTATTATGATGATATAATTTATCTTTTTCAAGCAAACATTCCTTTCTCTAATGTAAACATGTGCAACATTTTCCATTTTATGTAGTTATGACCCAACATTTTGAGACAAAATTGCATATCTCTGTATCGTAACAGACTCGGCTGTACAGACTCACCTGGGAGGACTCATCATAGTTGGGATCTCGTGCATCAGGTTCCTCATCTTCATAAACCATCCCAGCAGCTCCCCAAACGCCTTTACCACCAGCCCCACCTGAAGACAAACAGCAGAAAATACCAATCACCAATACAACTTGTCTAAGAAGCATTGCTTCAATTGTATTTAGTACAGCTAATGATCACACTAGGACCGATTCAATATGACTGCAAAATCTCCGTCCACTTTCTGTAGTTCACTGCAGAGGCCCCTCGTCTGTCGTGAGGATTAGGTTCCAGAACTCCCAGCGATAGACGAAAATCCACGAAGGAGCGACATATACACACATATATATATATATATATATATATATATATTATATATATATATATATATATATATATATATATATATATATATATAAAAACAAGGTCAGATGTTGAACGCTGCTATAGATGAGAGATGGAGGAGACTAATGCTACGGTCGCTGAGCCAATCAGCACTCATCGCTGTACGCTACGCATTTTATTTAGTTTTAAAATTGTTCTAGTATGTTTTAATTATTATTTCTTAGATTTTTTGATATCGTTTTCAATTTTTTAAGCTAGAAAATGCTTATTTTTCTGCAAAAATAATTTTAAAAATGTATAAAAAATACCTACATACCACAAAATCCTGTGATATAGCAAAAAATCTGCGATACAGAATTAGATATATACAACTTAAAAATCCGCGATATCTTCAGAGCATGAAAAGTGAACCACAATATGGCAAGGGTTGACTGTACAGCTGTTTTCTTACTACCTGTCGAAATCACTTTAAATCTCTGTGCCTTGAAATGTGTAAATACTGTATATTGACTTGTAATTCTTTTGTATTTCCATAGATTTTAAAATTAGAAGTGTTTTGTTTATAGCATTGTAGAGTAAGTTTCTAGAGTATATACTAACCTTTAATGTTAATCTGGTTACTAACTCGAATTTTGTCTTTTTTGGTTAGTTTATTGTTTAATGAAAGCTAAATAATAGCAGTAAATAACATAGAAGTCATAAACACCAGATTATTTAGAAATTTCAGGACCAGAGGAATCAGCTCATCATCAGTGCTTCTTCCATTCCAACCTGGATGTTGAAGCTGTAACCCGTCCATTCATTATTGTTTATGCTCATCAAAGAGACAGAATCCTCTCATCTTCACTGTACCTAACCAACTTTTTCCATCAACAAAAGTCTGCACCGACTGCGACTCGTACCTTTTTTCGGCAGTCCTCTGCCTTTGCCCGCCCTGGATTTGCGGTCGTTGGTGTTGACTTTGCCCTTGGGACTGTGTGGGTCGCCGCCTGGTACATCTCCCGACTCGGAGAAGGACTCGCTGGTGGAGTTGCGGGACGAGGACTTGCGCAGGCGACGCTTGGCCTTGGCTTTGAGACGGGCCTCGTGGAGGGCTTTCTCCTGGGGCGTCCAGTTGCCGTTCACCTCGACCTCATTCAGCACGTCTTCGTCATCACTGTAGGGCCGGGAAGCCTCTGCCAAGTTGGCGTCAAAAGAAAACATCCCTGTGATCAAAGAGTTACGATAGTTGATTTGCCTTGAACAGCCTAGGTTGTACTGTGCCAGAAGGGGACAGTCATAAATCCTGAGGGTTACCTTTGTTGTGCACAAGACACTTAAGACATCAAATAGCCAAAAGAATGTGGACAACCAAGTCTCCACCAAAGTGTCCTGTGCTTGGGTTTTATGGTTTGGGCTTGTCTTTAAAATCTGTGTTTATGGTCAATTGTAATGTTTCAACAAACAGCAATATTCAAGGTAATAAAGTAGTTCAAAGTTTGTGGCGTGAGGATAACAATAACATTCCAGTGCAGATCAATGAAAACGTGTTTTTTTTAACTTACAGCTTTGAAGAGAGTCCTTAAAAGAAAGGATAATGTTATCTGTTCAGTCACATATTGGTGTTTTGGACAAGCAGTGTACATTCTAAGCTTTAACTTTCCTTGTGTGAACTGACTGACACTCTGTTAAGAATATAAACCGCACAGAGACAGAAACGTTAATCGAATATTTTGTTAGAATGCATGTATCTGTTAGAGATCTGTTCATTTCTGTAGTCCAAAAAAAAACTACAACACTAATAAGAACAATACAGGTGACTGGAAGAAAAAATCTTATCTGCACTAGTAAACTGATTTCAGAGGAAAGACATTTTTACAACAGCTAAACAAAGTTACTGAAAATTCCACTAAAAACGTCGTATCACGGCTCAGCCAATGAAGCTGAGGCTGGCTGGGAGCTTAACAACGCTAACAAATATGTTTCTGCCAGAGATGTTTAGAAAGTCAAGCCAAGTCTTGTGCAAGGAATACAGCTCCAGGATTTAGTGCACACCAAGCAGTGAGACATTACATATTTATGGTGCAAATCCTGAGTTTGTTTGGTCCGATTTTACCTGCATTTCAAACAGTACAGATTATTTAGTGTACATTTCGCAAACTGCACAACCAATTTACAGTTCTGCAACTATGCCATGCTTTTTGACAGCATGTGCCATGGAAGGTTTTTGTACAGCCAACCAAAAGGTCACAGAACACCCAAAACATTACACAGGAAGGTGGTACATATTCATGGTTGTGACACTCTCCAGCTTTATCAACAGATATTAGGTGGGGTAATGAATTCACTACTCTTCTGTGTGTGGTCAGTTTGAGAATCTAATATATGGATGCTTCTTGTAAGAGCGGAGAAAGAGAAACAACAAAACAACAAGTGGGACTGGAGCGCTGCTGCAGGCCTGGGAGGAGGGAGTGAAGGGAAACACATGCTGCAGAAATGCTGACACCAGTTTTTTTCGTCCTCTCGCGATCTGTGCGCCGCAGCTGGAGTGGACCTTACTACATATGGCATGGTTGGGTCCATGACCGGTCACATGACGGGGCTGAAAGAGAGACGGAAAGCAGGAGGAGGAATGTCTGAGGGTGTAATGAATACTCAGATCCCATGTGCGTGGCTCCAAAATGGCAGTTTGAGGAGTTATGGCCCCTTAGATTATAGGACACGAGGAGAGCTTGCAGAGGGAGGAGGGGAGGGTTGGAGGGGGGAGGTGGCAAATGTCCAAGCCACAGATAAAACTAATAATCCAAAAACTAGACTAGAAAGCTTGCAACTTTAAAAAGGTGCTCAAATGATCTCAGTCACTGTAGAGTTCAGGCAGCTCAGTAATGTGAAAAACAAAAGGAAAGGAAGCCTCCCTGAATTAACCTGTTGCAGTAGGAGCAGCACCACACCCTTGGCCTTCTAAAATCTGTAAACAGCCGACCATGTGTCACCTCCTCCTGTGGCTCCTCCTCCTTCCCTCAATGTAGGCCAAGGGGCCTCGCCAGACCAGTAAATTAGGAACTAGCCAATGGCAGCATGCCAAACACTCGCCCGGCCAATTGGAAAAGAAGAAAAAACAAAAAACGAGAGGGCAGAAAAAGTCGGAGCGCTTTGCCAAGAGTTGCAAAGCAATCTTGACCAAAAAATGCAGCTGAGCCGACTAACTTTTTAAGCAAAGACCGTGCAGCTCTGGAGTAGTCGTTTAAAGGTTTACCCCACAAACTGCAGCGCAAACTGAATGTCACAATCCCATAAAGCTGCATAAACAAAGTGCTGTCTTTAACACTGCACGCCTACCAGAGCACGCCAGCAACATCATGATGGTTTCAACACCACCCTCACAGTTTACCCGTTAACACAGAGCCAGATGCAGGCCAGCACAGGACCTCATCCCTACATGCTGTGTGGGAGGTTCGAAAAGGACAGCAGCAGTGTTATTTACTCTTAGATATCCATACAGTAGCAGTGTTTATGAATGGGAAGTGGGTCAGTGGGGTAGGGCAGACCTAGTTTTCTAAACTAACTCTCCAAGCATTGCAGTATTGACATGCTCAGGACTGTTTTCTAGCAGCCCTCTACTCCAAAAAGAATTATTTATACATGCAGTGTAAGAATTTGGTACCAGGGGGCTGTTATTTTATCTGCTGAAATAGGATGGAAGTTTCTCTTTATTCAAGTTAAATCTGAGTTTCAGACTAGCAGGGTTTGTGAAATTAAAAGGTTAAGCTTTTAAACTAGTAAGTTAAACAGTTTGTGCATTCATAAATTCTAAACTTTCCAACGACAGAAGTAACTAAAGATAGTTTAGATTCATAGTAGAGTGTCTTGACATGCCTGAAAGACCCCCTCAGGTGAAAAATCAAGGGTTTTTTGCCTCCATATAGCATTTTTTATGCTACAAGACAAATCATGCTCAAAACAGCATTTTCAGTTTTGCAGCTCTTCCCCAAAAATCTGTTCCCGGGTTAAACATACACCCAAGCAATTTCATGTTTTCCATGAAAGATTAGAAATCAGTCGTTTCCAGCTAGAATAGTCATTTACCACATTAACAATGTCTAGACTGGATTTCTGATTCATTTAATGTTATCTTCATTCGAAAAAAACTGCTTTTCTTTCAAAACTAAGGACATGTCTAGGTGACTCCAAACTTTTGAACGGTGGTGTATGTAGCAGAATTACTCCAATATTCCAACTTTGGTGAGCTGGTGTGTTTGAGCTGCAGCGAGTGGGCTGTGGTGGGTGGATATCTAAGTCGTTTTAAAGCAGGAAGGGATTATTTCCACAGAAAAACTTTTGAATATGTAACTTTGATACACACAAATGAGTTTTAAGGGATTAATCACAAAGCAGAGAGGGACTTTAATGCCAGTAAGTGGCATCATTATGCAAATAAACCAGATGTTTTACAAAAGCGTCGGCTAACTCACAAAAAGTTCTTGGTTTAGCTTCTGTTATACAGAGCCCAGTGTAGCTTAACAAATACAGTGCTACCGAATAACACCCTACATCAAACTGTGGCGACACCTCTGTGTAAACTGTCGATGGTGGCAGTGGGTGATTCAACGCACACAATTAAGGGTTGCACACAAGGAAAGACAGAAGCTGTAGTTTCACAACTTTCTTCTGTCATTTTCTTCTTTTCTATATCCAATAGTTTGTGAAACATTCAGTGCCGCTCTCAGTCTCAATTTAACATTCTGCTAGAAGCCATCTTTCTCCGTTAAACCCAAACATAGATAAACATTAGCAGAAACGTGCGGTGGCCTTTGAGGTCAAATAAGCATCTGCGCCATGATAAAGGGGACAAATAGAGGGCAGGCTTTCTGCAAATGGTCCTGCGGTGATTATCTACGACAGTAGTGAAGGGTGTGGATGTCCTTGGGGTTTAACTGTCATTTCATTTAATGAAAGGAGGCTTGGGCAGATTTTTTTTTTAAACTTAAAAACATGTTCCAGAAGCACAGCCTTAACTTGTGTACATATAGTAATGCAGGGTTAAATATACAACTGTAAGAGCGGAGGCTGAGGAACTGGCAGCACATGGTCAAACAGGAAACTATGCTTCAGTCTCTGAGATAAAAGTAAACAGCTCAACTGAATGGAAAGTTCTGCTGAGTGTGCTTCTTCTAACAGCTGCAAAAGAACAACACAGATAACGTACAGCTACTCAGATAAACGGTAAAATATCTGATAACGTGTTTTTCTATTTTTTTCCCCTATCACCTCCACTGGTGCACTGCAACTTTGCACGAGTTGGGTGGTTTGCTTCGTTTCTACGCTGACACAGTTAATGCAAATGGATGGTGCATGCAAACGAGTTTACATGAACGTATGTGGAGGTCAACAAAAGAACAGCGGCCAAGACCGTAACAGAATGTGTACTCAGCAGGCTGCGAGGAGATCTGGCTTGACATTTATGGCATTGTGCTCTTAACACATTTATTTATCCAAGGAGTTACGTAAATGTTCTCACAGGTGGAGCTCTACACAGCCGCAAAATCTGCCCCTACAGGGCACTTATCGGAGCGCTGATTTGCTCAGTGTGACCTAAAAAAAAAGGATAGTGAATGTTTGAGGTGACACTAATTTAATTTACATTTATAAGCCTAAAAAGTGCACGATACTTTAAAACAGGGGTGTCAAACTTATTTTAGTTCAGGGACCACATTCAGCCTAATTTGATCTCCAATGGGCCGGATCAGTAAAATCACAGCATAATAATCTATAAATAACCACAACTCTCAATTTTTCTTTTGTTTTAGTGCAAAAAAAGGTCATATATAAGGATCTAACTTTTTTACCAATCATTATGAACAATAAGAAATTTCTTAGAAAAATAAATTAAATTTCAAAAATATTATGCTTCAGTTTATCATTTACACATTACAACCTATAGATCACAGTTTCTGCAAAGGCAGAAAACATTTATTGACAGGTATCTGGAACTGAATGATGTAGAATTTTGCTTTATGATCAAAATGATAAAAGTCAGACAAAAAAAACAACAAGAACAAGACAAAACATTACAAAAATGAGACACAAAATGACAAAAGCAAGAAATGAAATGAAAAAACAGACAACACAAAAAAGACAAAAATTAGACAAAAAAGTTGGAAAAAGACAAAAAAGAGACAAAAAATGACAAAAACAAGAAATTAAATGACAAAGATGTGAGACAGATGACAAAAGTCTGACAAAAAGCCAACAAAAACAAGACAAAATATTACAACAATGAGACACGCAATGACAAAAGAACAATGAGCAATCTAATAGTTTACTTTATGATCAAACAACTTGTCATGGTCTAGAAACCATTTTAAATTTCTACTTTTGCAAATTTATAATTTCCGGTCAATGTCTTCTCTGTAATTTTTACTCTTTGAAAAGTTGCCCCGCAGGCCTGATTGGACCCTCTAGCGGGTTGACTCTGGCCCACGGGCCGCATGTTTGACACCCCTGCCTTACAGCAACAGATTTCTAAAGCACCAAATGTCAACGTCAAAGCTAATACAAAAAACACAACTAAAGTTTATGGGAATAAAGGAACTTGAAAGGCGAACAAACTGTTCTGAAGAAGACGCGACACAAAGCTCTCAACCAAGCTCTTAAGAGTTGAGACCATTTTGTCAGACTGCTCACAAGGTCGAGAACATTTACATGGTTTTGGATGTGAAAAGGCACAATCCTTATAAGTATGCTTTTTACTGAAGATTCTTGATTTTAAAAGGATATAATGTGGGTCTTTCGCTGTCTGCTTGAGTAACAATGTAAAACCTTCGCTTTGTGCTACAGTAACTTCACCATTTGGCAGATTAATTGGTGGTAAAACAGAAACCACTAGCTATGATCCAGAAAAAGACAAGAGGGAAGTCTTTAGAGTCTGACCATTGGGGATGATTCATGTTTGCTCTGTATGTTCCCCATACCGTTGCGGTGGCTCAGCGCCCAGACTGACCCACAATGCAACAAGGAGCTGTGCCCCCTCTTGTTTTCCAGCCAAGACAATAGACCCTTTGACAGCACCTCATCAAACGGAGGCTGCTGCTCCATCAAGCGTGCCTCGATGTTCTTTGAGAAGAAAAAAAACAAAACACAAAACACACCAGGCAAAGTTCATGCAGAACAGCCCATCTGTGCACTGATGCACCGGCTGCTGTTACACTGCCATGTGGCATGTGTCAAATGATCCACCTGGGGCCAGTCAATGCGCATTTACACCAACAGACGTTATTAAGAATGTGGGCTTCCATGTTTGCCAAACATGTCCAAGATTCATGCACCAACACCAGTTACAAGACCGACAATACGTTTCTTATGTAACATTTGAACACACACAACAAGGCAGGGATTATGTAAGGCGCTCTGATTGGCTCCTATAGTAGGCTATACATGTCGACGTCATCACGGGACCCAGTGTGGCAGTCGCTGAGCTATTATTCAGAGATCCAAAACCACCGTCCACAGACTGACAGAAAACACCGCTGCAAGTCACATTTCAAGAGCTGCGAGGTGACGAAACTCTGCGATCACTTCTGCAAGCGCCAATCACACGGTGTGATTTAACGCAGGAGAGGCGCTGCGGTGGCGCGTCGTGCGTAAAAGGTTAGAATGTGTCGGTACGCACGACTAAGAGGTGACAAGCGTAACTGTTTCTCATCGAAAATCGGCTGCAAAGACGGGGGGTAAATAATAATGATAATTTAAAAAGCCGGAAGCGTGCACACAACAACGACTTGTCAAACCGGAAGTGTGTGCCGTCCAATCAAAAGCGCGAAAGGGTTAACTGTATAAAAAAAAAGCAACAACAACAACAACAACCATTTACAAACCTGTGGAAAAATGTGCAAATAGTTCAAACCGCAGCATCGAAAGTGCAACAGCTGCGTGCAGTGATTCGTGCACCAGCGATGTGTTTGTGTGCGCCTTGGACGGAGCACATGGTGGAGCATGGCTGGCGCTGCAGCCCATCCCATGCAGGGACAATAGATCGGCAGCAGCAGGCCCCACAGCGGTGGCTCCCCAGGGGACCCGACATTCACCACACCACGCCGGATTCATTCACTCACCGTCGGCTGGAGCTGCCGTGGACCACGTCTCCACTTCGGTCGCCATGTCTCTCTCACTCAGTCTCGGTTAAAACCCCCTCACGGTGCGCTCTGCTCCTGTCGAGCTGCAACAGATTCCCCCCTCCAAAAAAATAAAATACTGCAAGTGTGCACGATAGCTTCGTTTAATGCAGCCAAGTCCTTTAATCAAATGGCACCAAAATGACAGAAGAGAAACACTCGAGCCTCTATTGCTGAGCCTTTTCTTCCCTGCACGATCTCACAGCTGAGAAGAACCAAACAAAAAAACAAAAAAAACGATGAAACTGAATCACAAAGAGAGTAGAAATGCTGCAGAGAGGAGGCGGCGAGTTTCTCCTCCGAGGAGTCAGAAGAGCGGAGACGGCAGTGGGCGAGTTAACTAGTCGGAGCTCATTTCAACAAACACCCTGCAAGATAAACAAAGTCTGTTTTTAACTTTGCAAAGCGACCCGAGAGGAGTCACGTGGAGGAAACGCGGATGGGGAGTGGTCAGACGAGGGGGAGGGGGCTGGTCCTCTCTGCCCAATCACAGAGCAGGACAATAAACATCAACGTTTACATGTTTTTTTTTTTTCTTTTCTTCTTCAAATCATTACAGCGACTCCATTTTGGATAATTTTCAGCCGGTATATCAGTTTATTTATTTTAATATTCTAATATGAGGTATTTTGGTTTGTGATGTCATTTGTGGTTTAGCTCAAGCTGTGATCTAAGGTTGTTGTACACTGCTGTACTTAATTTGGATCAGTAAAGTTTTCTCAAAAGTGCATTTTTCTTCAACTCAAGCCAAATTATGTATATAACACATCTGACACAACAGCTAAAGTGCAATTCCAGTAGAAAAATAAGACTGGCATGGAGAATTGACTTGGGTAGTTTATATGTTAAACACGTTTCAAACAATCCTGTTTGTGGTCTTCATGGACAGGATCTTAAGGCGTAGCCAGGGTGAGGAGGGTGTCCGGTTTGGGGACCTCAGAATCGCATCTCTGCTTATTGGCAGATGATGTGGTTCTGTTGGCTTCATCAGACCGTGGCCTTCAGCACGTACTCTAGCGGTTTGCAGCTGAGTGAGAAGCAGCGGGGATGTGGATCAGCACCTCCAAGTCTGATGTCATGGTTCTCTGCTGGAAACCGATGGACTGCTCCCTCTGGGTTGTGGGTGAGTTGCTTCCCCAAGCGAAGGAGTTCAAGTATCTTGGGATCTTGTTCACAAGTGATGGGAAAATGAAGCGAGAGATGGACAAGTGGAATGGTGTGGCCTTCAGCAGTAACGCAGACGTTGTACTGAACTGTCGTGGTGAAGAGGGAACTGAGCCGCAAGGCAAAGCGCTCGATTTACCGTCCATCTATGTTCCAACCCTCACCTATGGTCATGAGCTCTGGGTAGTGGACTGAAAGAATGAGATTGTGGGTACAAGCGGCCAAAATGAGCTTCCTCCGCAAGGTGACTGGGCTCAGCCTTAAAGATAGGGTGAGAAGCTTGGACATCTGGTGGGAGCTCGGAGTAGAGCCGCTGCTCCTTCGCATCGAAAGCCGTTTGAGGTGGTTTGGACATCTGATTCAGTTGCCTCCTGGTGAGACTTCCTTTGGAGGTTTTCCGAGCACATCTGCCTGGGAGGAGACTCCGGGGTAGACCCAGAACTCAGTGGAAGGATTATGTATCTCATCTGGCCTGGGAGAGTTATTATAGTGAGGTTAAGTCACTGTTTATTTTGTTAAATATTACAATTAAAACCTTACAAAGTTATGTAAAATGCAGATTTACCAGATTACCAAACATCTACAGGATTATTAATCACAGAGAAAACGGCCCACAAAACTGTACTTATGTTGTAATTTCCCCATCGCAAGCATAATTTGCAACAGTGGTGTTGGAGCCATTTTTAAAGGTCACCAGAGGAGTGCTGTGGGGTGAGTAGAGTGCGCTTTTAAGGAGCCACTAATTAGTTCAGGTGTGGAGAGGAGTGCACATATAAGGAGTCACTGATTAATTCAAGTGTGGCGCACAAGAGATACATTGCTTTTGACCGCAGGCTGGCGGTGTTCTTTGAGCTGGAGTTTGGACATTTGATTTTTGTTTTTTGAGCCAAATAAATGGATTGGCATGTCCAACCAAAGTAAATGACTTGCTGTATTGTTTGTGGAAGCAACAAACTGAGAAGCGCGTCAACAAAGTCGCGAGTACAAAAACCGTGACGGTGTGTCACCAAGTGGAAAGAGGCCTCCAGAAGAACCAGGCTAGGGGGAGACGGCCTCCTGCCTCAACCAGTCGGGATGAGAGTGAAGGATAGCAGACTACAAGAGACATAAACACCACGCTGATTGGCTGTACCAGTAGTTGGATATTAGACATGTGCAGCTCCAGAACCTGAAATACCTGCAGAAATTGAAATGTAACGAGAGGGGACAAGGTAGAAACTACCACAGAGAGATGATACAAAGTTAATGACATGCGTTAGTGTATATGAATGTATGAACACAGCCTATAAACAAGCTAGCAAAGGTAAAGCATATTAGCTAGATAAAAAGAAAAACAAGTGGAGCTATGAAGACAAGACACTGTGGGAAATAGAGCAACCAATCAATACAAACCAGTAGGGCAACTTAATGCTTCTGATGGAGAGTTTGCTGCAAAAACAGTCACTGTTGGCAGATGATGGTGTTTTACATATTTGTATGTTCACCTCAGAGCATC
Organism: Amphiprion clarkii; assembly: GCA_027123335.1. Classification (NCBI taxonomy): domain Eukaryota; kingdom Metazoa; phylum Chordata; class Actinopteri; family Pomacentridae; genus Amphiprion; species Amphiprion clarkii. The sequence continues at coordinate 25,416,805 of CM049568.1, forward strand.
TGCCTGGACTTCCTTGTTTTGTTTTGTTTTTTAGCTTGTTCTAGTTAGGCTTAGGTTTGTGTTTTGTCCATGTTGTTGTGAATTTTGTTTTAGTGTCCTAGACGTCTTTTAATCTGGCTAAGGACTTCTGTAAGTTGCTGCATGTCTTCTTCATCTTCTCCTCCATCATTTACTGTCAGGTCGCTAGAGCCTCCTGTGATGAATCATTTAAGCAAAGACATAAACCTGCTGCACATTAGAAAACCTGATGCACACATTGAAGTATTTTTGTTATCTGACTTCACACCACCAGATGGTGCTGAAAACAAATTTAGCTGCATTTGACCAAATGACCCTCAGGTGTTCTTGGTATTCTTTACTATCAGTCATCTATCATTTGAACAAAATGCCAACAAATTTGTTCAGTTACTCGTTATTCCACTTAGTTGTTGAGAAACTATTTACATTTTCTACTGTTTCCAAGTTGTTTTTTTCTTCCACTACAGTCAGCACTTCCTCTTTTCAGAATATCTTCTCAGTTGGCCCACAATAACACATCAGGCTTGTAATAGTCGTGCACAGCTCAATCTGCACAGTTCAAAAAAGAACTGAATAATCTATTTGCTTTTAATTATTTAAACAAATAGTGCAGTTTTTTCTTGGGTTTACCATGTGGTCATTTGATTCAATGCATATTACTTAACCCCAATAAAAATTAGACAACAGATATGAGTGATTCTGTTTCTGTTTTGATCTCAAGAATTACATACGAAGATTTTATTTAAAACATGTCTTTTTCTATGCATTCTAGCCTTTTGTTCATATGCAAGTTGCAGTTTTAGATCATTTAAGAGGGAGCTTTTAGCAAACTTGTATAAAACACTGCAGTGTTGACATGTAGACGGGGAGAGGTTTGGCCTGTGATGCCAGAATTTGTGGCACTATCTCCGTTATTTATATGAGGCTAGAGATAAGATAATGTCTGTGCTACTATGTTTACACAAAAAATGTACAGTTACTGCTCCCTTATATATTGAGGAACATATGCATTAGAATCAGTGACCACAGTCCTTAATGTGCCATTAGTGGCAGCCTACTGGAACCATCCATCCATTATCTATACATCTCATTAGGGTCGCAGGGGACTTGAGTCTTTCCCAGCTAACTTTGGGTGAAAGCGGGGGACACCCTGGACAGGTCACCAGTCTATCACAGGGCTACATGTAGAGACAAACAATCACACTTGCATTCACATCTCCAGGCAGTTCAGAGTTACCAATTAACCTCAGCATGTTTTCCGACTGTGGGAGGAAGCCAGAGTATCCGGAGAGAACCCACGCATGCACAAGGAGAACATGCAAACTCCATGCAGAAAGATCCCAGGAAGGCCGGGACACGTACTGGGGATCTTCTAGCTGCAAGGCGAAAGTGCTAACCCTGTACAGTCCCCTACTGGAACCACTTCAAGCTTTTTTTTTCAGGCTTCTATCTGCCACAATGGCTTTAGGATTAGGGTTGTATCCCCACCTGTTGTTTTGGCCCTTGGCAGCACCTCTATTGTGTTGTTGAACTTTAATTTGTACAGGACAGAACTTGCATGTGTCTGGACTCATCCACAAACATTGCGTTTTAAGGAAGACGACCAAACTGACACCCGTTTCCTCTTATGCAACTAAGTTCAAGACTAAAATGGCAAGTCTTCAAAGTAGATTCTGACCTGCCTCAAAAAGATGCACCACTTGGTCTGCTTGTCGTTTCCACCGAGTTTGTGTTCTGGTCATAACTCCAAAGAAACTTTCAATTTATTAAGTACAGAAGAGTTGACAGAGTTAACAATAAAGCTGCTGTTTGATAATGTTGCCCCAGCAATAATATTTCTAGTGGCACTGCAATAATGGTGACTCAGGCTCTGTGTGAGAAGAACAATGAGACCAGACAGGTTTTTTATCAAGGCATATGGTGGTAGCTCTTATACTACAATTACGTATAACTACAAAAGACGGCCAATTTTCTCACCCTGAATGTTGTGATTGTTCCTGGTGATACACCATGCTGTCAACCGAGGCAAGGACACACATTTCAAACTCATCAAACTCCTGAAAAGACGAAGCTTTCAGAGCGAGTGCACCAAGATGATTCATCCTGAGTCAGTCGCAGTGACAGATACTCATGAGTGGGAGATTTCTTAGGTCATCCCTGTGCCCAAATAAAAGTTTAACACTTGGTATATTTCAGAGTTTTGCACCAAAAGCAACTAGAGTGGTAGGCTAAGAAAAATACAGACGTGTGTTTGGTAGCACATTTATTTTGACACAAAATCCAAAGTTTTTTGTTGAATAAAGTAGCGACGATATCTGTGTCCAACATGGCAGAATCCCAGTGACAATAAATGAAAAAGAAAAAACTCAAATGGAAGAAACCTAAATACAACTGCACCTTCTGCAGAAAGCACCGAGATATATGCAACCGGACACACATTTAAAGACCCTCTCTGGTGAAAATGGAGCTTTGGAATCAGTTTCTGCCTCAACTTGTGTGGCTGGATTACTGCAACCCTATTACAACTTGCCACTGTGTAGAGTAGAGTAGTTTGACCAGAGTCTTACACTACCATTCAAAAGTTTGGGGTCACACAGGCAATTTCATGGTTTCCATGAAAACTCACAGTTTTATTCATGTGCTAACATAATTGCACAAGGGTTTTCTAATCATCAATTAGCCTTTCAACACCATTAGCTAACACAATGTAGCATTAGAACACAGGAGTGATGGTTGCTGGAAATGTTCCTCTGTACCCCTATGGAGATATTCCATTAAAAATTTCCAGCTAAAATAGTCATTTACCACATTAACAATGTCTAGACTGTATTTCTGACTAATTTAATGCTATCTTCATTGGTAAAAAAAAAAAAAAAAGGGTTTCTTTCAAAAACAAGGACATTTCTAAGTGACCCCAAACTTTTGGATGGTTGTATATTCATTACTGGAATTTTTCAGAATGAAGTGGATTATGTACACATCGCTTCTCATTAGGAAGCATTTCCAAATAGGATTTTGGTTTGCATATTTTATTAGGGAACTTTTTTTGTTTTTTAGCTAAATCCTAGCTAAGACCTACCACTTGTAGAGATGAGTTGGGCAGCTTTCTTTCAATGCTCACAAAAGTCTTTTCCAAAAAAAGTAAAAAACAAAAAACAAAAAAAATCATATGCTTATGTTTGTAATAAAGAGTGAGGCTCTTGACTAATGAAGGAATTAGCCACAAATTAAGAAATTAGAATCGAAGAATCTTCAAACCTGGAAGATTGCCACTGTAGCATTAGAACACAGGAGTGATGGTTGCTGGAAATGTTCCTCTGTACCTCTATGTAGATATTCTATTAAAAATCAGCCATTTCCAGCTAGAAACATCATTTACCACATTAACAATGTCTAGACTGTATTTCTGATTAATTTAATGTTATCTTCATTGGCAAAAACTGCCTTTCGTTCAAAAATAAGGACATTTCCAGGTCACCACAAACTTTTGAACGGTAGTGTGGGCGAGCTGGTGTGCTCGAGAGGGAGTTGTGGATGGAGAGTGTTGGAGACTTTATGGATTTGCACATTCCAGATGAGAGGTAAATGTGAGGTGTTTTAATACAGGAAAAAATTTGTTTTCCTGGTAATATTTCTAATTTTAATACACGGAGACAAGTTTTTAGGGGCTTAATCGGTGACCAGAGAAGGACTTTAAAAATATGAAAACATCTCAATGTTTGGATTTTACATCTGAGTATGCATCAGAAATCTCTACAAGATACAAAATCAAACTCAATATTCATGATGACATAAAAATGTTTGTGTATTCATATTGAGAAATATGTCAACAAATACCATCAACACTCAACTTTGGCTTCATAATAAGCGACAATGATTTCAACAACACAACAACACGGCTGACAATAACTCCCTCACACATGCGCACAACACACTGAAGAGCTGCAGGTAGAATTGCACAAAGATACCCTCAAAGTACACCACATTTTGCAGTAATATTAATCTGAACTACTCCACAGACAGTCACATAAAGATACTGCTATACAACCTGCCGTCTCGTAGCCGCAGGAGGAAAAAGGAGAACGCTTTGTTTGAGCGGGAGACAGACAGTCTTAAGTTGTCCTGAATCAACAGGGTTTGATGTTTTTTTTGTTTTTTCCTGGCAAAGTAGTTCAGCTGTACCAATGTGGGCTTTTGTTAATTCTTCATTTCTCGGCGTTACAAAATAAAATCAGTACAAATATAGAGTAAATACTATCTTCAGAAGAAGAAGTAAAACAGTCCTTTGCAGTCAAAACTCGAGCGAGCTAACAGTCTTATATCAGGCCTTGGCCTACAGTGGCAATGAGGGCAGAGTTTGGGCATGTTGTGTACACATACTAGCTGCTGACAAGGCAAAACAAATCAAACTTGCTCTTTGTACACTGAACTCAGACAAGATTGGCTTCAATTGGAAATCAGAGTCGGGAGAAAAGTAGCCCCAGTTTGTGTCCATGGTGTTATTAGAATCCTTCAGGTTTATAGGTGTGTGCTGATTGTGAAATTATACTCTCACTGCTATCAAATGAATTAATGTCTAATTAGTGCTAAATAAATCAGCCGTTTCCAGCTAGAATAGTCATTTACCACATTAACAATGTCTACACTGGATTTCTGATTCATTTAATATTATCTTCATTGAAAAAAATGCTTTTCTTTAATAAATAAGGACATTTCTAAGTGACCCCAAACTTTGGAACAGTTTTTGGCTATTGGTTCAAGCATGTATTATCTTTATGTGGAATTCATTTGCACCTTGGGAAATGGTCTACAAATCTTTTATATCATCCAGTTGATGTACATTTTCATCCAAATGGAGGGAAGAGAAGAGTGACAAATTTGTGAATATCTTCAACAAAGGTTTTGCAGGTATTTTCTTCAGGAAACAATGTTTTTTTCTGTGAACGGTAAAGCACAAGACACAAACTGGGGCTAAGGTGAAACCAGATAATCTGAGTTTGCACTTGGGAGAAACCTTAAGCCGAAGGCATTTAAAATGCTGTGTTTTTACAATCAAGGGCCTCTGCCCAGCACAGCTCATGGATCAGCAATAAAGAGGTAAATGTCTTTTTTCACAACAGTTTATTTCCTATCAACCAGCATCGACTAGAATAAGGAAAAAAGTGTGAATACTATTGCTAAATACTATTTTTGCAAGTCTCACATGTACTGTCTATATTTTATAAAGAGACTGCTAAGCACGGTTAGAAAACATCTGATTTACAACTATTCACAATTTAAAGAAAACACTCACACATATTAGTAGTAAACTAGCTTAACAGAAAATCCGTTTTCATCTAGGCACCATATACTTTGATCAACATCATACGGTAGCTAGAACTAACGAAAATGAAAACAGTGACTGTCCATCCTTCAGCGTAAAAAATGTACAGCTGCCAAAAGGCTTTTATGCTGATATGTGTCTGTCGGGGCACCAGGTCGCTTCGAGACAGACCGGTGAGTCACTGCACAAGAGCTTTGAACAGAGATGATCAGACAGCAAAATGACCTTCAGAACTAAACCGAACTGCAACACAAACCTTCTCGCAATCCCAGCACTCACAATATGAAGGAACAAATTAACACATATTTGTCCTTGACAAAGAGAGCAAACTGTGGTAAAGTTTTCTGCCCACAGAGCTATAAATTAGTTGAAAGTTTTGCCTTCAGGCATTAGACAATTAAGTCAGCTTTGCAGTGAGGACGCAGCAAAGTGGCCTCTAGTCAGTGAACTACAGAGACGCTTGTCTCATCACAACTACAGCAAGACAAACATGCACAGAATGCAATCGGAGACGTTCTCTTTCTAAACTTGTTCTATTCTCGAGTACATTTTGTACTGACGGTTAATTACAAGAGAGTACATGTGTGCTATCCCTACTACATATTGTCACCAGGACCAGCTCACTCCACTTAATCCTTGGATGCACAAAGCATCAAACCACTCGGGCCACAAAGGCAGAGAATTTCCTTTAGAGACAGATGCTGTACAGTACAAAATAAAACGAGACTTCGCCTCACAATAGTCACATACTTCTTGTGGCTGTTTTCCTCCTGAATGTTTTTGAAGCTACCAATATGAACAGCAACTGGAAGATAACATTTCTCAAATTTTTTTGTTATTTTGCAACTTGAAAACAAGAAGATGCTTCCTAAGAGGTTTATCCTCCACTAAAAATCTAAAGTAAATAAATCCACAACTAAATCCCAACCCAGATGCATTTAGAGAAAATCAGCCCAAGTGACGACACGTTTAGCAATATTCTAGCAAGATTCGGTTCTGTGCAACCTTCACGTCATCCTTTAACACCTTCGATATTTAACAAGCATTACTCAACACAGACAGACATTACAATGGGCACTTCTTTTCTAAAGTGTCTTCTCAAAGCCCACACCTGGCAGATTGTATTGCCTTGCTGCAGTTTTTGGACACTTTCCCAGAGGTTTTTTTCAGTTCAGTCAAGCATCATGCTATAAAAATTCTCTGTAAACAGTTTTAAGTGTGTTTTTTGTTGTGATGCATAACCTTTTTACATTCATTATCAGTGACGAGATGAAGCTTAAAGTGTCTGCCTTGTAAAAACTCAACAGTCCGTCCACGGAGGAGTCAGATTCGTGTTGCCTTGCAAAAAAAATGGCAACGAGGACCAAGTTCAAACACGTTAAATCCAAAGTCAAATGGTCAGGTAATTTTACAGTATATTCATAGAACAGTATGAAACAATGACATATTACCATTGTACACCTTTGCCACCCACACATTTCAATCAACGTTTGCACCCCTTTTTCACTAAGGAAGCAAAATAAGACACAATGTATTTAACAGTGGCACATTGAATCAATCAAATAGTTACTCATTATTTCCTCTGATAAACAGTGGGGAGGAGGCTGGTGACAGCAAAAAGAACATTACTTTTCAATATTCAACTTGAGTTCAAAAGATAGAATCTACATTTAAATAAGGTGATCTAAGCGCCCTTCTTTTGGAGCTGCTTAGCTGGGAATGAAAATAGGAGCCTTTAGTTATTGAAAACGCAGTCTTGTTCATGTTATTTAGATGCTATTAACAGCCTGGGATGACAGGAGTAAAGTAAGACAGTGATTCCCAACCTTTTGGCTGCAATACATACGTCGATAAGTTGTGAAATTTCCACTTAAGATTGATATCTGCCTCACAGATTGTTCCATTTCTAAATGTCTAAAGAAGATAAAACTATATTTTCCTTAACAAAACACAATTTAGAGGAAAATCTGATTACACTGTTGCATAATTTTGTAAAGCTGAATCATGTGTTCCTTCCTGTCACTCCTTAAAGGTGTTCGTACCTGCAGGTTGGGAACCACCGATAGGAGGGATTATATTTCTGAGCGCTAAAATGCTACTTTGAGTACGATGTTGTGTCACACAGAGAAGCGAGAAAGAGGATTAAGTGGAGAAAAAGTGGGTTTGGTTGGTGTGCAGTGCATGTCAGGCATTTCTACTTTTGTTATAGAGACCTCAGCAAGAAAAAGCAATTAAGTCAATAATATTTTGTAGAAAAAAATATGCCATCTCCCAAACCACGTACTAAAGAGCTATGAATAATAAAAGAAAACTTTTAAGGAGTCGGCTTCCCTTCGAATTTCTCATTTGAAATAAAATACAGAGAAACCAAAACACTCCTTTACTCATCCTGTCCCTCTGCAAGACTTTTCTTCAGTGATTCTACTTTTCACCTACTAGTCTTGACCTACAAGTTGGCCGTTAAGCATAAATATCTCTCTTCTCCCTCTTGTTCCACAACACCTCTCTTCCCGTCACCTTACGAGGACTTCACAGTGATGACAGCCTCGCCGGTCTTGCGGATGATGCTGGAGGATGAAGGGACATTTCGCCGCTGCTCCACGCAGCCTTCGGCACCAGGCGACTGCATGGCGGCCTTGGTTCGGTGGGAACAGTCCACGCTGTCATGCAACATGTCTGCCTTCTCCCCATCCTTTAAAATCTCTTTCCCTCCTTTATTAAAGTGGCCTTTCTGCAGTTCCTCTTCCTCTCGTCCTTCTCTCTTCACATGGCAGCGACACACCTCGATGCCCGAGTCGCCTGTTAGGCGTCTGTGCCGGAAATGATCCTCTTCCTCCTCGTCTTCTTCCTCCTCTTCTTTCTTTTGCTCCTCTTTGTTGTTGCAATGCACAAAAACAGCCACATTTGGTGAGAACAGAGCCCGTTTGGGTGGAGAAGGCGTGGGCCTGGCGGCTGGATCGTGAGGTGAGATCGCTTCTTGAGCTTTCTGGGCGACCATGGCTCCGAGTGGGTCTGAGGAAACAGGAGGATGCATTTGACCAGGGGGAATGAAAGATAACAGGACAAGGGGAGAAAGAGGAAGGCGTGAAGAGTGTGAAGGACGAGAGTGTAAAGGGAGAGAGAGCGGTGGAGCAGGAGGCGAGACTCTTTGACTGCCATTAGAGGAGCATCTCTGCACAGGTATGACATCCGGAGTGGCCGCGGGTATGACGTCAGGTGGAACTTGTGATAGAGGAGGCGGGGAGGGCGTTGGCGTGAAGCTGGGCCCAACTCTCGGCATGACGACAAAGTCGCCTCCCGCTTCGCTGGGCGTGGACATGCGGCTGCTGTCGTACGTCTCGTCCGTCACCTGCACGGAGAAGGAGGTGCTGGAGGGGGAGGTGAGGGAGCAGGACTCGCAGGAGCAGCTGGTGTAGTTGTCAGAGCTCTGAGAGGAGGTCAGGCCGCTCGGGCCGGGGCCCAAGTAGGGAGGACAGGGGTGACGGTGGTGGTGGTGATGTTGGTAAGAGGAGCTGGGACCCCCTGTGGTAGCTCCCTGCAGTGCAAAGATGGAGCTGTAAGGCGGCGGAGGGGTGCTGGGCTGCGCAGCCACCTCTTCATAGGAGGGCAGCTTGAACGAAGCCAGAAAACCTGCAATAGAAGAAACTCAAACTCAAACTCCAACAAAGGTTGGAAATTCATCATTAATAATGATTTTTTTACTGGATCATGTTATATTTAATAGATATTAATTATTGAACATTTTTGTTGATGTAATTTTATTGTGTTTAGTGTAATAGCGATACCCTCCTAATGGGTGAAACTTATTGCTGTAACGTATGTATAAATTTTCTACATTTACAAGGCAGGGGGACAACTGAACCTTCTTCCTTAAAAGTTCCCACTTCAGTTTGTGTGGTGCTCAGGGTTACTACACAGATGTGGAAATGAATGTAAATTTAAAATAACTTCTAGATCTTGACAAGTTGTAAAATATTACATTGTTCAGTTCCAGAAATTTGAGACTAAATGTTTTGTGCCTCTTTGCAGATACATTGTGATCTATGAGTTGTGATACACAAATGATAAACTGAGGCTTAATATTGTTGAATTTGCACTTATTTGTCTTACAAAATTTCAGGTTGTTCATAATGTTTTGTAAAAAGATAGTTCATTAAATGTGAACATTTTCAGAGCATACTTTTTTGCACTAAAACAAAGGAAAAATTTGGAGTTGTGGTTATTTATAGGTTATTATTCAGTGATTTTACTGGTCCAGCACACTTGAGATCAAATTGGGCTGAATGTGGCCCCAGAACTAAAATGACTTTGACACCTCTGGTCTAGACATTGTCAATGTGGTAAATGACTATTCTAGCTGGAAACGGCTGATTTTTAATGGAATATCTCCATAGGGGTACAGAGGAACATTTCCAGCAACCATCACTCCTGTGTTCTAACGCTACATTGTGTTAGCTAATGGTGTTGAAAGGCTAATTGATGATTAGAAAACCCTTGTGTAATTATATTAGTACATGAATAAAAGTGTGAGTTTTCATGGAAAACATGAAATTGTCTGGGTGATCCCAAACTTTTAAAAGGTGGTGTAACTAAAAACAAACAAAAAAAAAAAGATTGAAAATTGATTTCAATTACTATGCAAGAACTAGATGTGATTTTAAATCGCTTAACCTCAAAACCTGGTTTGAAAAGCACATTATCTTTTTTTAAAAATCTGCAAAATTATACAATTTGATAGAGCGGGAAACTGTAAAAGTACAAATATTTTTAAGCAATTCAACTTTCCAGTGGTTCATGAACTATGCGTGTGTGAGGTACAGTTCTGTTGGAAAAATTGAGCAAATCTAAGCTTAAAATTGCAACATTTTGGCAAAATCACTTTATTCTACTTGTCTCATTTCTTAAAAAATCTCCAAAAATTAAGCACTTTCATTAACCAAATTATTTAAAACAAAATTAAATATAATGTGCTCTTCAAGTCAGCCGTGAAGCTATGACTGTAAAATGACAAAAATTCAGGGACTATTTGGCTGATCTGGATTGAACTGCAGGCTGTGTTTACAAAGAGCAGAGAGGAGACAAGTATCGAAATACAATAAAAATCAAAGTTGGAAAAATATCTATGGAAGGTCAAGTCACCATTTTTTTCAAGTGTTGGTAACTACTGTGGACACGGGAAAATTATGTACATGTTGACTTGAGGATTGTACCATTTTTACAGATCAAGTCATCAAAGAAATTCAGCTTGTTTTTTTTCTTTTTTATGATTAATGGCAATATCACTTTGTCATACTGCACAGAAGATATTTTTGATTTCTCTCTACTTCGAGCCATGATTGTGCTGTTTTGATAAAGTGCAGGATTTTAAATTGCAATTTAAAACATCGCCACAGTGACTAAAAATGTGCAAAAGACACCCACAAACTGGATTCAGAGGGTTCAAGCTGTTTGGAACTACACTGAAATGAACCTACTGAGGTCCAGCATTGAGGAAGGGTAGTTGCAGGCTCCGTTATAGGCGATCAGATTGATTTCTCTCTGTCTCTGCTGCTGCTGAATTCTCAGCTTGGCCCGGCGGTGGCGGTAAGCACAGAAACAGCTGAACAGGATCAGCACCGTCCACAACAGCCAGAACCCTGCAGCAAACAGGAAACAAAGCCAGCGCTCATCATTGCGAAAACAAACATTCTGGATTACATCTCAGATCTACACAGAGGCAGAAATTGTTACAAAAACACTACACCGGTGGTTTGGGATGTTTTATCCCATTTCATACAAATCATTTTTGCTCATTCACTGTCCAAAGCACAACCTGAGAATACATGGGCATGAATGATGTGCTTTTTAGCTGCTCACTTTTAATTTGAAATATTTTGCAAATGATCTGACCATAAAAAGGTTTAAATTTCAATTGCCATTAGATTGTGTTTTTTTTTTTTAAATAATCCAACTTTAATGACATCGCATTGCAATCTGTGACCTAAAACAGCTGTTTGTTTTCTCCTATTGTTCTTTATCCATGAGTTTTTTTTTAGTACAAGATTATTTTATGTTAAAGTTATACAAATTTAACCAAAACAATGAAAAATATGGAAAATAATGTACAGAGAGAGCTGACAAGTAGAAGCCCAAATACAGTCTATTTATTATCCAATCTTAAATGTTATAATAGTATATTTACAATCTCAAAGACATACACTACCGCTCAAAAGTTTGGGGTCACTTCATGTCCTTATTTTTGAAAGAAATTTTTTTTTTTTCCAATGAAGATAACCTTAAATTAATGCAGTCTAGACATTGCTAATTTGGTAAATGATTATTCTAGCTGGAAATTTTTACAGGAATATCTACATAGGCGTACATAGGCCCATTTCCAGCAAGCATCGCTCCTGTGTTCTAATGCTACATTGTGTTAGCTAATGGTGTTGAAAGGCTAACTGATGATTAGAAAACCCTTGTGCAATTATGTTAGCACATGAATAAAAGTGTGAGTTTTCATGGAAAACATAAAATTGCCTGGGTGACCCCAAACTTTTGAACGGTAGTGTACGTAGTCAAACTCCTGTTGAAATCTGTCATGGAACACACTTTTATGAAGAAAATCAAATTACAGTTCTATCTGTTAGGACTGCTATTTCCCGACTAACTGGTTGACCAAGAGTGTCAATGATCCGGACGGTTTTTCAGTACAAATTTCCTGTTCAGATTCTTTTCTCATCGAGTAAGTTGTCTGCAGATTCCAGTGGGACACATATGTAAGTAGAAAAACAATCACAAGGCAGAATACTGTTCCTAATATTTGAAGGTAATGTAAGAAAACGTAATATTTTTTCACTTGATGCTTCAGTGATTCATGGTCCTGTCCACAGTGAGAAGAAGTCAGTCAGTTGACTCACACCAGAGTTCATAATAGTAGGTACAGCAGCCCGTCTCTCCGCAGCAGTGTCCTGTTTCACACAGGTAACCTGGACTGTTGTTGACTCCAGGACAGTACTTAGGACTGACTACAGGCTGGCTACCAGAACTCCCTTGAGGCTTCACCACCTAGTGGACAAAACACCACATTGCAATGTAAAAACAGCAGAAATGATAACATTGCAGAAAGTCTTCTACGTGTTTCCTTCACTAACTTTTTATTCAGAGCATTTTTATCGAAACATTACATCAGGACAGAATAAGAGGCTCATGCCAACCTTTATGATCTGCCCATTTACACGAGTATCTGTTATCAAGTGTTGTATAGACTGCCTGTCCAAAAAAAAAGAAAAAAATCACTCTAGCCGATGCAGTGAGGAGCTTCTCATTTCTTAAACAACCGTGTCAGAAGACTTGTCCTGTGGTCATAGAAAGGATGTTAATCTGTTTCAGAAGGGTCAAATTATCGGCCTGCATCAAGCAAAGAAAACATCCATCCATCCATCCATCCATTATCTATACACCGCTTAATCCCCATTAGGGTCGTGGCGGGGGTTGGAGCCTATCCCAGCTGACTCGAGCGAAGGCAGGGGACACCCTAGACAGGTCGCCAGTCTGTCGCAGGGCCACATATAGGGACAAACAAGCACTCTCACATTCACACCTATGGACAATTTAGAATGATCACTTAACCTCAGCATGTTTTTGGACTGTGGGAGGAAGCCGGAGTACCTGGAGAAAACCCACGCATGCACAGGGAGAACATGCAAACTCCATGCAGAAAGACCCCGGGAAAGCCGGGACGCGAACCAGGGATCTTCTCACTGCAAGGCGAAAGTGCTAACCACTACACCACTGTGCAGCCCACAAAGAAAACAACTAAGGAGATTTCTGAAACTACTAAAATCAGATTGAGTACCGTCCAACACATTATTAAAACCTGAAGGATAGTGGTGAACCATCATCTTTGAAGAACAAATGTGTTTGGAACAAAGTCTTGAATGATCGTAGGAAATCAACAGTAGAACTTATGACTATGTTTAATAGTGAAAGTAAGAACATTTCCACACGCACAATGTGAAGGGAATTCAAAGGATTGGGACTAAACAGCTGTGTAGCTCTAAGAAAACCACTGATCAGTGAGGCTAATCAGAAAAAAAGGCTCCAGTTTGCTAGGTAGCATAAAGACTGGACTCTGGAGCAATGGAAGAAGGTCATGTGGTGTGATGAGTCCAGATTTAGCCTGTTCCAAAGTGATGGATGCATCAGGGTAAGAAGAGAGGAGGATGAAGTGATGCACTCATCATGGCTAGTGCCTACCAGCCTGTGGGGGTTAGAGTTAAGATCTGGGGTTGGTCAGGTTCAGCAACGTTATGTTCCCAAAGAATGAGGTCAGCTGACTATCTGAATATACTGAATGACCAGGTCTTTCCATCAGTGGAGTTTTTCTTCCCTGATGGCATGGACATGTTCCAAGATGACGATGCCAGGATTCATGGGGCTCACATTGTGAATGAGTGGATCAGGGAGCATGAGGCGTCATTTTCACACATGGATTGACCTCCACAGAGTCCAGACCTGAGGCCCATGGAGAATCTTTGGGATGTGCTGGAGAAGACTTTGTGCAGCGGTTCGACTCTCCCATCATCAATATAAGATCTTGGTAGAAAATGAATCCAACTCTGGACAGAAATAAACGCTGTGACACCGCAGAAACTGATCGTAATGATGCCCCAGTGAATGTGTGTTGTTCTCAGAGCTAATTGTTGTCCAATGAAATATTAGTGTGCGACTTATTTTTTGGACAGGCAGTATAGAATTAGCTGAGTCACTTTAATACTCATGCAATCACTTATTTAACATTTTATATACCGGTTGCGTTCATGCATCTAGCCTTTTCATTGAGGTGCACTAACTCAACATTTCCTTACCAATGGGCTTCTGACTTATGTCTTTCTGTGACACATATAAACAAAAACTACCCTGTAGCTGGCCACTCCCACAGGAGACTTGTACAAAACAGCTGAGAGCATGCATTGATAAAGGGTATGGAGCAAGCAGCAGGGACCAGCGGTGGGTCTATTACTGACTGGTCAACAGTGCATTCATAATTGCTGGGGGCCACCGGCCTGCCCCATCCAAACAAAACATTGTGCTGACCCCTCCCCAGACCCACAGTGACCTGACGCCTCACATGATTTCGCTCAGTCACGGAGCATCAACAGCGTTTACAGGTGGCATATCAAACGAGATGACACCATGTGACAGCAGAAAACACCCAGAGCACTACAAGTTACATCATTGCCAGACTGTTAAACACACATAAAGCAAATAAAGGACACATGTCGCATTTTATTATTGTCTTGAATAAGGCAAACAGTAAGAAAAAAAGAATCTGCTAAACCAGCATGAACAAATGTCACTAAAATATGCAGTAACTCTGCTTGTACCCAAAATATCAAGAAGCTAAAATAGAACACCAAACTGCAGTGACTCAGTCTCATGGGCCAACCACAAACTACAGAAACACCTGTGAGTCAAAGCACACGCTAGAACAGTTTAACAGATCAAAATGACAGAAACGGTTGCACTCTGGAGCCCTGAGGGTGATCATTTCCTATGAATTCCTTGCTACGCACGGCCACTTTCATATTACACGTCACGTATTTCACCCGTTGTTAACAGAAAAGGATTGGTTAATGTTTGACGGCAGCTAGGCGTAAATATTAGGTCGAAAACAGATCTCCCACCTCATTAGTTGTGCTCATGTCAATCTCCTTCACAGGCACCTAAAATGAGAAAGGAAAAAAAAATCTCTGTGAGACAGGAAGCAGGTGAAGAACTAAAACCTACACAGTGAGTATTGAATATTTGACATGTCATAAAAAGCCAGTTAATTTCACTGCATTGGAAAAAGGGTCAAGACGAGCTCAGACACTGTAGTAAAACTGTAAAGTTCAATAACAACGCAGCGAGGAAGAGGCTGCTAAATCTACTGTGTACATATTTACCACACATGAGGCTCAGACGTGCTAACAAATAAGTATGCATTGCCATAGCAACCGCTGAGGAAATGGCTTTAAGGCTTGCTACCAATGTGGATGAGGTTTTATATTATCCAGCAGTGCTAAATGCTTAGCTGTGGTTAAAGGTTGCGCTCCCTACCGTAGCATTTTCGGTTGCATCCAACCCCTGCAGGAACATAGTCATCTGATGAAAAACAGAGAGACACAGCAGTTAGGAGATAAATGTCATGATGTGGACAGCAAGAACGAGCAACAGATAAACCATGTACTTGTTACTGTAGTAATCAAGCATAACAAAGAGGCCACTAAAGGCCCATTTTCCAAAAGCCCAAAGCCGTTGGTTGCTACACTCCTCGATCTTCAAGGAGATGGGAAGGTCAGCGGCTTTTTAACAAAACCTATTTCTCCTCTGCTGGATGAGGGAGCAGACAGAAGGCAGCAATTACCAAACACCTCTCTCTCTGTGTTCTCTCCCTTTCTGTTCCACATTTCTGTCAAACACACATGCCTTCAAAATGTGCATGAATTTTAAAAAAAAGTCACAGATTGCAACAACCAGAAAAACATCTAACATGTATTCCAAAAACCCAGGAAGTGACACTTAAACATCTTGTTTTCTTTGACCAAAAGCTCCTAGAAAAACCATGATTATTATTTAAGACAGAAAAAAAAGAAAATTCCATATCAATGAATGTTTGGCTTTTTTAGTCGATAAATAGCCTAATCAGCAAGTGAGTCATCAACAGAAAATTGAAGTTTCTAAATTGAAAATTGATATTGAAACACAGCATTCTCATAGTAAAACACTCACACACACACACACACACTTGCTTGTCTGGCTGGATTACTCCAACCCTATTACAACTTGTCACTGTGTAAAATAGAGTAGCTTTACAGTGTTTAACCATCATCATCAATTAGCCTTTCAACACCATTAGCTAACACAATGTGGCATTAGAACACAGGAGTGATGGTTGCTGGAAATGTTCCTCTGTATATATTCCATTAACACTTTCCAGCTAGAATAGTCATTTACCACATTAGTAATATCTAGACTGTATTTCTGATTTATTTAATGTCATCTTCATTGGAAAAAAATGCTTTTCTTTCAAAAATAAAGACATTTCTAAGTGACCCCAAACTGTTGAACATTCGCGTACATTTGGTTTGTGTCGAAATATTATCCACAGTGGAATCTAGTACTGTATGTTCATCTACCCAAAATTTCACTGGTGTCACTTGTGCCTCTGGAAATGTCATTCAGGCCACATGTGGTAAAATCGAAAAATGTCAGTGTGTGTGCTGGATGTGGGGCCGCTGTAAAAACAAAGCGACTGTCACTGGGGGCTCAGCAAACCCGCAGCCATGTAAATGAGACCTCCTTTGTTCACAAATGGCTGCTGGTTATGTAGTCAGCATGGGGAACAATGTTGGCTCAGGATGGCAGTGTGTGTGTGTGCGTGTGTGTGTGTGTGTGTGTGTGTGTGTGTGTGTGTGTGTGTGTGTGTGTGTGTGTGTGTGTGTGTGTGTGTGTGTGTGTGTGTGTGTGTGTGTGTGTGTGTGCCAGTGCAGATGCAGTTGTTCACTAATCAGGCTCAGAATCACAACCTTACTGTCTATTCAGAAACTACCTAATGTCAATCAGCTAAATTTTACAAAGCAGCTAACATTAATATGCTGAACAAGTGACAATAGAAGCTTAGTTGGCTGGGAAACACAAGGTTTACTAGTTTTACTCCACCAAGGAACGGCGGAGTTATGTGACAATCGGCGTTCGTTTGTCCGTCTGTCAGCAACATTACTCAAAAACTAACTAATGGATTTGGATGAAATTTTCAGGGAAGGTCAGAAATGACACAATTTTGGCAGTGATGCAGCTTATAGTCTGGATCCACGGATTTGTTAAAGATTTCTGTATCATTGTGAGATGGCGGCATGGCGTCCCTGTAACTATGACAAGTGAACACTACATCAGCTGCCTGCTGATGATCACATGATTGTGATCCTACTACAAATCCACCGCTTGTCAGGACTTATCCATCGGAAATGATACAAGAACAATTGATTAAATTGTGAGAGTGTTTCTGAGTCCCATCAATTCCCCTACATATTTGAGTCAGTCGACTTGGTATCCGTATATAACGTACACATGCATGGGTCATTTTGTTTGTGGGCACAGCTATACTATATGGCCACATTCTATAGTGTCGTGATTTCTGTGTCAAATTTTTTCAAGAATTCAGCCATCGCAAATGATACAACAGCTGAGCAGCCTTGGCGGAGTACTGCCCTCTCTGAGTGCTTTTCTAGTTTACTGTAGTAATGATACACCTCTGTGCAGTAGTGTGTAGCATACACTTCATAACCACCTGATGCATCCACAGGTTTATTAACACTACATCGATAACACTGGTGCTGTAGTGAAGAGCAACATCTAACCAAGGACACACAGGATCCAAACAAGCAACCAGCACTGCAGCAAGCACTAGAAGAAGATAACTTTCAATTTTTTTCTGCCAACATATTGCTCTGTTTTCAGGCACAACTATGTGGCCGTGAACAGATCAGCTCTGCGGGTGGCGCAAGAATGCCAATAATTTTGATCCCATACACAGAAAAATGTTCGCCTTGAATGATGTATTTAACCAAAGAGGCAAAAAGCAATCTTATCTGCACAAGCTGAACAAGAACTTTACCTCCTATGAAATCATGTCAAATTACAGAACTTCATATGTTTCTAAACTACAGGCACATTTCAGTTCAGACTATAGATACACTAACATTTTTCAACCCTCCCTGGCTGGTCGCTGATGCCAGCATGTGCACATATTTCTTCCACCTATTGCAAAGAACACCAAATCTCTCTTGTAGGGGCATTAACATAATACTTTTCCTACTCTTATCATGATGGGCTGCTGACAGGTACAGACATGAAGCACAATGATTTGCAAATGAGCCCATTTACAAGGCAAATAATGAAACTACTTCAGCATACAAGTCAAACATGCCATGTTTATTTTTATATAACATTTTAGCGGGCAGGGCTGCACATTGGCTCGTTGTTAGCACCATCACCTTGCAGCTAGAAGATCCCCGGTTTGTATCCTGGCCTTCCTGGGATCTTTCTACATGGAGTTTGCATGTTCTCCCTGTGCAGCATGGGTTTTCTCCAGGTTCTCCAGCTTCCTCCCACAGTCCAAAAACATGCTGAGGTTAATTGATAATTCTAAATTGTCCGTAGGTGTGAATGTGAGTGTGATTGTTTGTCTCTATACATAGTCCTGTGATAGACTGGTGACCTGTCCAGGGTGTCCCCTGCCTTCACCCTAAGTCAGCTGGGATAGACTCCAGCCCCCCCCGGTATATAGATAATGGAAGGATGGATATTAGAGGGCGTCACTGGCCTGTAAGTGTTCATTTTTGCGATTCTGAAGCCATTATTGGCTGATATCGATGATGATCCTGATATTATTATGCATCAATACCAAAATGGTACTGAGATTCACGCAGATCTCATTTATAGTTTTATCTTCTTACTGCTGTTAATTATAGCTGAATCTGATATTTTGCAAACAGTGTTTGTTTCTACAAAATCTAGACCACCAAATGCTGTGAAACATTATATACTACCGTTCAAAAGTTTGGGGTCACCCAGACAATTTCATATTTTCCATGAAAACTCACGCTTTTATTCATGTGCTAACATAACTGCACAAGGGTTTTCTAATCATTAATTAGCCTTTCAACACCATTAGCTAACACAATGTAGCATTAGAACACAGGAGTGATGGTTGCTGGAAATGTTCCTCTGTACCCCTATATAGATATTCCATTAAAACTTTCCAGTTAGAATAGTCATTTACCACATTAATAATGTCTAGACTGTATTTCTGATTCATTTAATGTTATCTTCATTGAACAAAATTGCTTTTTTTCATAAATAAGGGCACTTCTAAGTGACCCCAAACTATTGAACGGTGTGTATCGGAGCAGAAAACTCTGCTGCATATCCAGCAGTCAAACATAACCTCAGGTAGTTCATAACTGAACTTCTACACTGTTATGAAAGAGTCAAGAGGGGTAATATTCTGTCATAAATAATGTCAAACTGAGTTTCTGTGGGCAGCCCACCACATGGCAGAGGATCAGCACATGAAGTGAGTGAAGCGAAGTCATTCAGGCTTCCCCAGAGGCCGCAGACTAACCACAAATGATTTCCACCCTGGAGACCCCAGCGGCCTCCACTGCACTGCAAACAAAACATGTGGAGTGTAGGGGAAAAATGAAAAATGATGATATTCATAATTCTTAAAACTGTCTTTAAAAAAAAACTATCCAGTCAGAGGTTAGAGGTCGCTTTACTGCTGCCAGCTGTGGGTGTGTGGTAATATCACTGTCAGGTGCACATTTAACAAGACTAGGCAACACTTTGTGATACAATGCAGCCATTGAAAAGACAAAAAGACCAAAAACATCCAAGAAAACTGTTAAACAATCAAAGCAAAAACAGATTATCTACTTGAGGTAACAATTGAAACTGCCATCAAGGCAATAAAACACTATAAGGCCAACAACATTACATAAAACTGTGTTGAGCTCCCTCACAATCTGCTTCAATCTATATTACGCTGAGGATCTCAGTATGGCGTTTACCTCTTATTCAGCTCACATTATTTTAGGGATTTGTTTGCAGTCATGTGTGCCTGTTGGACTTTCTCACTTCTTAAATTTGAATTGTAAATCCTGCACAAACACCTTTGGCAATACTATATTTACATTTTTGTCAAACATTTGCCGTCATTCTGTGCAAATTCAAATTTTCACCACTGGTCACCATTGCCTTGGTTGCTACTCTAAACACACGAAAACAAAAGACTTGAAGCAGGAAACATCCAGAGCGAACAAGCACTTTTCCTCAATCAGCAACATAGTGTTCTTCTGAACAACCAAGTGTACATGAGATTTATTATGCTGGCACTGAAAGGCTCTTGTGTTAATTACTGCTAACCCCTTTGTGCATTAACACAATCTGCACCAGCGGCATTGATGTAAACAACTGCAACTTGAAATTGAATTAATTTGATTTCATTTAAGCTAAAATCCCAAAATACATACTCTCAATGATTCATTGAACATCCGGGTCATTCCAGAATTGGAGGACATTTTAGGTCCCACTCATCAAATTTAAAATAATCCATGTAAAAAAAAAAACTAAAACATGCAGTTGTTGTGTAGATTTACTTGTCCTGAGACCAAATCTAAAAAAAAAATAATAAAAAAAAATAGGAGAAAAGAATGCTTAAAAATATTGTTAAAATATCAAATAAGTCTGGAGTTCCCCCTAAAACACCTTTTTTTCTCTTGTCCCACCCCAAATCTCTTTTTTTTGGTATTTTTTTCTTTGATGTCTCCTGCCATTGTGGAAACATTTTTTTAATCAAATAATATTTTAAATAATAATTATTATCCATGGAACATGTGTCCCACAACAACCCTGTTAGCATAACCTTTTTAGCTGGTAGAAGAAGAAAACAGTGAATCACACAAAACGCTGGAATTAACATCATCAAACAGTTTTCCTAAAGAATAGGTAGAGCAAAGCTACGTCCTCTCTTCTATTTTTCAAATTTTTATAACATTGTCAGCCTTGATTGAATGTCTCACTCTACCTCAAGCAACCTTGTTATGCATATTATCAGGATAAGACAAATTCTTTTGACATTTTTTTTTTCCATCAGTGAGTTTGTCCTCTTGGTCAGCAGTAACGGCTAGCTAAATATCTAGCTACTATTCCTGAGAAAAACTAATATTAGCATGGATTAACAACCCAATCAACAAATAAAACATGGAATAAAAATGGTACCATTGATGCGTAAGCTGAGCAAATCAAGCCTTTGATAGTTTATTATCTACTACTGATGAATATTAGCAGAAAACTGTAAAAGAGAAGGTTCATATATATCTATAATAATATTCAAAAATTTTGAAGCCTGAACGTCCTCCAATTCTGGAATGACCCATCCGTTGACAAAGTTCATAGCATTGCCTGTGGTTGGAGTGTCTGCAACAATAATCACATGATGCTCTGGATGCATTTTGCTGTGCATTAGAAGAAGAACTCTAAAGCTCATCGGTATATATATGTATATGTTGCATTACCTCCAGCATCAGACAGGCTGTCCATGGTCAAGCAGCAACCTAACATTTGCTGCAGTGGTGCAAAAACATGCACCTGTTGTCTCCTGCAATATGTCAAAAGGTGCAATGGCACGAGGTAAAGAAATAAGAAGGCAAGAACAGGCTGGGGCCACTGTGTTGCAACAACAACAACAACAACAATAACAACAACAACACAGGCCGACGGGAGCGTGTTGCTCTGCAGATTCAGCGGAGCCCAGCTGTTGACAGCAGTGGGTGAAGGAGGCGGCGGTTTACCTCCTCAGCCTGCAGCCCGTGGCAGAACGTCAGCGTTTTCTCTGGATCCATGGCGACAACCGAGTACCAAGCTATGCAGAGACCAGTAAAAACAACGCGCAGGGAGGGACGTTATTCCACTAAAGCCCCGTCGCCGGTGTCCCGCTCCACAGACACGCCATCCTTTCCATCCGCCATTCCCCTCCGAACGGACGGACGGATGCCCCTCCCAGGCTCCGCCGCACGCGCCACGGCCGCACGCGCGGTGAGCTTCGGTGCGCGGACGGACGGGTTTCACGGTCTAGGCGGCTGAGTCGTCGGCTGCTGGCTCGCTGTAGTGAAATGAGGACGTTTCGCCCGTGCTTTTCTTGCAGAGGGGGCCGGAGCTGGGCATGATGTCACGCGGCTCCAGCCACCGAACTACTGGCGTGGAAGCGCCGCGGCTTTGATTGGCCGGAGCTCCCAGCAACAGCCGCACAGAGGCTGCCTCCTCCGGGCTCCAGCTCACACACTGCCGCTCCGTGGACGCACATCCACGAGGGTTTGTTGTAATTAGAGTGGGGGGAAAAAACAAACCATGACATTAACCGTATATTATGCAAAGGCGATCAAATGAGAGTCCACTCTTGTGCAACATCACTTAGTTGTTTCTTTCAGTTGCACCATTCCTCAGTTTGTTCGTGGAGTAGGCGCACTAGAAAGCAAATTCTAGAGAGACTACTTATTAAAATGCAGGCAACAAGGTAGAAACTTTCGTAGAAACAAACACTGTATAGCTGTGATTTCCAATTAGCCAGACTGCTAATGGGTCGTTCCAGAATTGGAAGACGTTTGGGATTGAAAATGTTGGAAAATCAACCCTGTCTTTTACATTTTCTGCTTCATATTCATCAATCATAGGTTAAAAAAAAAAAACTATCAAAGGCTTGATTGACTCAGCTTACACATAAGTGCTACTATTTTATATATATATTTTTTTATTAAATAATACCAGAAAAAAGGAGATTTAAATTTTAATTTTAACAGTTTTATTTGAGATTCAATGTAGTCATCAGGGGGGTGGGACAAGAGAAAAATGGCATTTTAGGGGGAACTCCAGACTTATTTGGTGTTTTATATAATGTTTTCAAACATTCCTTTCTTCTGTTTTTTCAGATTTGGTCTCAGGACAAGTAAATTTACACAACAACTGCATGTTTTAGTATTTTGTAAAGCATGAAGAGGTTATGTCACATACTGAGCTTCTTTTTAGGGTTAATATACACTGGCGCTTGGTAATTCACTCATATGATGTACACACCATTGAAACATTTACACACAAAATTTTGTTATTTTTCTCTCCCCCAAAACAAGAATACTCCAACAGTAAACAGTTCCAAAACGGTGGCTCTAGGATTGGATTTATCCCACCTACATGAGGCCCTACCCATCCACACAAACATTCCTATGAACACTTCATTTTCACCCAGCATAGTGTCATTTCAGAACACTACAGAGCCCTATGAAAATGTTTGCTATGAATTGTACAAAGAATTTTAGGTCAACATTTCCACCTGAAACTTATTTTAAATTTTGTTTAACAAGTGTTTTTTTTCCCTGATGTTTAATGCTGTACAGTTTGATTTTCAAATTTGGTTACTGAGACGTAAAATATCCTCCAATTCTGGCATGACTCATAAAATGACCTCTCAACATCAGAACTCTCTCGGTTTTGGACCTAATTGCTGTGTCTATCTGCATGTTTGCATTGTGGCTCCACATAGGGAAGATTTTCCAGAGGAGCTGAAAAATTGGAGTGTGAAACTACACAGTCATGGAAAAGGATGCGGGAAGACTGACAGCCAACTAAAAGTCAGTGGGAACAGTCGGGAGGTACAAAATGAGAGACAGTACCACTAATCAGAGCTTCTAAAATGACACCCTGTGGTGCACTATCTGTGCAATCTAACTCAGAAACACAGATGACCGTGTTGCAGACTGGGCTGTAAATGGAAAACTGAGTTTCGTGTGTTGTTCTTCAGACAGTCAGGCTGCTTCCTCTGGGCTCCAGTTCACACACTGCTGCTCTGTGGACACACATCCACGAGGGTTTGTTGTAATTAGAGTGAGAAAAAAACCCACAACATTAATAGTAGATTATGCAAAGTGTAAATGTAATGATAAATGAGAGTCCTCTCTTGTGCAATATCACTTAGATGTCAAACATTCCAATGTTTCTTACAATATTTACACCATTCTTCTGTTTGCACGTAGAGTATTTCCATTATGTACAATAAAAATCTAATTCTAGAGAGATTATATGCGAAAATACAGGCCTCAAAGTAGTAGGGTCAACCCAGAATTGCAGGACATTTGACATTCCACCCATCAAATTTCAAATAATCCATGTACAAAATACTAAAACATGCTGTTTTTGTGTAAATTTACTTGTCCTGAGACCAAATTTAAAAAACAACAAAACAAACCAAAAAAAAAAAAAAAAAACTAGGAGAAAAGAATGTTTGAAAAAAATTTTTTAAACACCAAATAAGTCTGGAGTTCCCCCTAAAATGCCATTTTTCTCTTGTCCCAACCCCTGAACACCAAACTGAATCTCAAATAAAACAGTTAAAGGGTCATGCCAGAAATGGAGGACATTTGGGCTTCAAAATGTTGGAAAATGCACCTTCTCTTTTAGTTTTCTGCTCCATATTCATCAATAATAGGCAATAAACTATCAAAGGCTTGATTGGCTCAGCTTACACATCAATGGTACCATTCTTATTCCATGTTTTATTTGTTGTTTGCTAACCCTACTCTAATCACAGTAACAGGGTTGCTTATCCATGCTAATGTTAGCTTTTTCTCAGGAGTAGATGCTAAATATTTAGCTAGCTGTTACTGCTGACCAAGAGGACAAACTGACTGATGGAAAAAAAGTAAAAATAATTAGTTTCATCCTGTTAATATGCATAATAGGGTTGCATGAGGTAGAGTGAGACATTCAATCAAGGCTGACGATGTTATGAAAATATGAAAAATAGAAGAGAGGACATAGCTTTGCTCTACCCATTCCTTTGGAAAACTGTTTGATGATGTTAATTCCAGCGTATCATGTGATTCACTGTTTTCTTCTTCTTCTACCAGCTAAAAGGGTTATGCTAACATGTTATGCTATCAAATTTCATTTTAACTGTTTTATTTGAGATTCAGTTTGGTCATCAGAGGGGTGAGACGAGAGAAAATGGCATTTTAGGGGGAACTCCAGACTTATTTGATATAAAAAAAAATAAAAAAAATATTGTCAAACATTCATTTCTCCTAGTTTTTTTTAGATTTGGTCTCAGGACAATGAGATTTACTTTTTAAAAAAAGGTTCATAGAACATTTGGAGTATCTACCTTTCCTTTTAAATAGAATAGAATAGAATGGAATAGAATAGAATAGAATAGAATAGAATAGAATAGAATAGAATAGAATAGAATAGAATAGAATAGAATAGAAAATCTTAAGTTTTGTTTTCAGTTGCAACAGTAATGTCCCTGCTTCATTACAACCAAAAGCGATACCAGGGAACATACAAATTTAACAGTGTGCATCGATTGCAGTTAGTGTCTGTGTGTCACAAGAGGGCAGCAGACGACATGCTTTTGATTTTAGGCCTCTTTTTTTTCTTCTTCTTTTTTGACACTAGGAAGAACTGTAATAAGGTTCAATGACCTGGTGTAAAAACAAAAGCCTCAAACTCAACAAGACAGTTTTAGTTGTGTTACAGTTTGGAAAAAATACACCTCTTTAACTTGTCATCTTTTTATAAGCGTGTGTGTGTGTGTGTGTGTGTGTGTGTGTGTGTGTGTGTGTGTGTGTGTGTGTGTGTGTGTGTGTGTGTGTGTGTGTGTGTGTGTGTGTGTGTGTGTTTTACTATCAGAATGCCGTGTTTCAACATTCAACTTCAATCTTAAATGGACAACTCACTTGCCCATTAGACTATTTATCAATCAAAAATGCCAAACATTCATTCATTGATTTCACCTTCTTAAATTCTGGGATTTTCTTTTTTTCTGTCTTAAATAATAATCAGGATTTTCTTATGAACTGTTGGTCAAATAAAATGGGATATTTAAGTTTCACTTCCTGGGCTTTGGGAATATATGCTGCATGTTCTTCTGGTCGTTGCAATCTGTGACTTTTTAAAAAAAAATTCATGCTTCAAGTTGTTCAGGTGCCACACCTGTGCTTAAAATCTCTCATAGTGAAACACATGCTTGAGGCCTTGCTCACTAGTTTGTAATCACGCTGTGTATTGTAAAGCCCGTGCATTAACAAGGATTAAAGGCGACAATAATAAACAGGGTGTGTTTTCAGAGGTATTTTGTCCAACCTGACACACGTGTTAATTAATTTGCTGGCACTCACGCCACACCAGAGAACCACATGCAGACGGGAATGTATAGCAAGCATCTTTAATGTTGATGGAGCTATGCTGAAAGCTTTAACTGAGGGAAGAAAGACCAAGTTCTTAAAAGAGGAACTAAAAGTAGAATAAATAAAACAATTTACCAAAACTCTTGCAAGTGCTAAAATAAACTGTGCTAAAAGTGGAATGAAATAGATTTTTATGTGGTGAGAAATAAGAGTTGATGGTGATCTATAAACCATCATAGCACCATGATACTGTAATTTTCCAAAACATTACAGAGAAGACATTTGGTCAACTTGTTTAACAATGATGCAATGTGACACAACACACCTCCTCGGTTCGTTTCGGCACTTACACATGAAATAAAGAGTTTTCTTTTGCTTAATAACGATTAAATTAGGAGTTATATCGGTTCAGATTGGTGTTGATCTACGGTGCACAGAACCTGCTAGCAGCTGATTTATTAGAAATGACGTGAGACTCTTAGAAACTGGAACACGTGACAGCACACAAAGTGATGCAATTATCATTTAGCAAACATTCAAAATGAAACTCATTTTATGTTTGCTTTTTATTTCCACAGGGAGATACGGTGTTTGTGTGGTAATCACTCCTGTTTGTGCTTTATGACCGTGTTTTATAATGGCCACAAATGCAAATTGCAAACCAGCACTGACTGTGTGAGACGTGACCTTACAGCACGTCCCTTTTGTTTTTCTCCCTCTGACTTATCTGGCAGAGGGGAGTGGCTTTACTTCACAAGCAAGCATCCACAAATACAGCCAAATAAGGATGACGCTACAAATTTCTATTTAAACAGAAACAATACAGATATTGGAGAAGTGGCAGCTAAGGTGAGAGTTTGAATCTTCCTCAGCTGAAAAGTATTCATGAAGTTCAAAAAGCATAATAACAACCACTAAAGCATTTCTTGGCAAAGGCCATATATTTTCTGCTTTGCAAAAAAAATACCTTTTCAACCTATGTCAGACTTTTAGATACTAGGAATTGCTGACATCTGAACATTTTAAATCCAATGTAGGATTTTAAGATTTTATAATATAGTCGTGTTTACCTGAAATATAAGAACAAATATTACTTTCCCCCTTTTCATTCCTCCATTTGTGTAACAAGCATATTGTGCAGAAGTGCAAAACTGTCATACGGTCATGTCTAAATCCGACAGGAAAAAAGCACAATGAGGAAACACAGGCTGTCTGGAGTCCAAACCTAAACTGATGAGTTCATACTGCCGACTTTGACACAGTTGTCAAAGAATAAAGTCCTTATAAGGGTCATTCCAGAATTGGAGGCTATTTTACATCCCACCTCTCAAATTTCAAATAATCCATGTACAAAATACTAAAACATGCAGTTATGTAAATGTACGTGTCCTGAGATCAAATCTAAAAAAAAAAAAAAAAAAAAAAAACTAGGAGAAAAGAATGTTTGAAAATATTTTTTAAAATACCAAATAAGTCTGGAGTTCCCCTAAAATGCCATTTTCTCTTGTGCAACCCCCCTGATGACCAAATTGAATCTCAAATAAAACAGTTAAATCTAAATTGAAATCTTCTTTTTTTTGGTATTGTTTCTTTCATTGATGTCTCTTTTTGTAAATCAACATAATATTTTAATTATTATGCATAGAATGTGTGTCCCACAACAACCCTGTTAGCATAACCTTTTTATCTGGTAGAAGAAGAAAACAGTGAATCACATGAAACGCTGGAATTAACATCATCAACCGTTTTCCTAAAGAATGGGTAGAGCAAAGCTATGTCCTCTCTTCTATTTTTCATATTTTCAGAACATTGTCAGCCTTGACTGAATGTCTCACTCTACCTCATGCTACCCTGTTATGCATATTATCAGGATCAGACAAATTCTTTAGACTTTTTTTCCATCAGTAAGTTTGTCCTCTTGGTCAGCAGTAACAGCTAGCTAAATATCTAGCTTCTACTGCTGAGAAAAAGCTAACATTACCATGGATTAGCAACCCTGTTACTGTGATTAGAGTAGAGTTAGCAAACAACTAATAAAACATGGAATAAAAATGGTACCATTGATGTGTAAGCTGAGCCAATCAAGCCGTTGACAGTTTATTACCTATTATTGCCGAATATGTAGCAGAAAATTGTGAAAGAGAAGGTTTATTTTTCCAAAATTTTGAAGCCCAAATGTCCTCCAATCTTGGAATAACCCTTATGACAGTATAGAATGTTTCCTGTGACCCCATGGTGCTATTTTGGAAACCTGCCCATCAAATGAAAGTCTTTATTCTTGACAATGATGTCACACTGGAAATTAGGCAGGAATAAAAGCCCAAGTCATGCAACTTTAAACTTCCCTTTTCTCTCTAAATCCACAACAGAAAGCCCTCAAAACTCCCATCGACGCTTAATAATTTGCCAATGCTGGGAAATGCAAAGTGGTCTGGTGCTATAAAGACAGCATGCATCTGCCTCATCTGCCTGCACTTAGCACACTGTCAATTCACATCCTGTGCCTCGTGGACATGTGACATTTAAAAATGCCACTGTAAATGACAGCACAGTCCACGGTAGGTCCCTGATGGGTCCCTGAAGGGGAGAGCAGGAAAATTCCACACTTTGCATTATTGCCAGCCACTTTCCAAAGCACTGAAAGGACACTGAGTTTTTTGTTAACCTGCATGTAAAATTACAGCACTTTTGTCTCTCAAAAATCAGAGACAAAATGACAAAAAGCCAGAAACAAAACCAAAAAATAGAGTAACACAAGCGAAACAAAAAACACAAAAAAGCGACACACAAAACAACTAATAAAGCAAAATACAAAATGACAAGAATAAGACAAAAACACAAGCGAGACAAAAAGGAAACACAAAATGACAAAAAACAAGAAACAAAATGACAAAAAATGTACGAAACGACATGAAACAAAATAAAAGACAAAAAATTTGACAAAGAAGTTACGAAATGACAAAAGAATGGACAAATGACAAAAACAAGAGAAAAAATTACACAAATAACACAAAGGAGACCAAAAATGAAAAAAGCGAGAAACAAAACAAAAAATAAACACAAGCGAGAAACAAAATGACAAAAACAGAGACAAACAACAAAAGTCAGACAAAACAAGACAAAAAAACTACAAAAACAAGACGAAATACTACAAGTGAGACACAAAATGACAAAAACGAGAAACAAAATGACAAAAAACATGAGACAAAAAACAAGTCAGACAGAAGAAGACAAAAAACTACAAAAACAAGGCAAAATATTACAAAAACGAGACAAAAAAATGACAAAAGCAAGACACAAAATGACCAAAAAATAGACAAACAACACAACCTAGACAAAAAAAACACAAAATGACAGAAACGATACACAAAACAATGAATAAAGCGAAACACAAAATGACAAAAATAAAACAAAAAACACAAGCAAGACCAAAAGGAAACACAAAACGACAAAAATGAGAAACTCGGATTGGACCCTCTGGGGGGCCATTTGTGGCTCGCCAGCCACATGTTTGACACCCCTGCTCTAATCCCTTATGATGCTTAACACTGACCCCTTTCAAAGCCCCTGCTTTGCATCATATGTAACCTGGTTTTATTTTTAGAACATACAAAGCCACGGGATCTTATTTTACTGAGATGTCTAATTACAGTCCCTTAAATAAAAATCAGAGGTGAAGTTTAGGAAAACACCAAATTGACTCCTGACAAAATCAACTCCAACAGCTTCTGTTCTTGTGTTGAAGACGGATTACCTAAAGGAACTAAAAAGCTACTTTCTTAGTCTGTTTGTAATTATAATCAACAGGGGCCCCGCGTAAATACAGCATCATGCTCCTAAGCCAAAACAATAGTGGTCATTTTAATGAGATATTTCTTGTTGGTTTGTGCTCAAATCACTGGTTTAAAGTAGTCAAAACAAGACGGTCAGAGCGAAGCTACATCCCTACATTCACTCAGTCATTATATCCTATATCAGACTTAAGATAAATGTGAGGTGTCACCAGAGGAATTAAAGGAGCACAAATGAAAGAAAAATTAGGATGGTTTTCTTTTTTGCTCTCTCCTTTTGTAAAATACTTCCCTCTTTAGGCCTTTAAAACCCCTCTAAACAGTAAATGAGGTGGATCACTGAGAGAAACAAAATGACAAAAAAAATCAACAAGCGACATGAAACAAAACAAAAGAGAAAAAAATGAGTCATGAGTAGACTTTGCTTCACTTTGCTGCATCACAAACCAAAAGAGATCAGGATACACATTAGTTTAGTCTATAGTGAGCAGTAGCTCAAGATTCTGGACATTTATGGATTTTATAGCATAGTGTTGTGTGGTTATTTCCTTCAGAGCAGTGCATGAAACATACATTTCATGCTGCAATTTTCTGCACTTAAATAATATGATGAAATAAAGCAGTTTAAGTGACTCAGTGTTAAGTTTTGTTTATTTGTTGCCGGTGTTGCCATGGAGATGTCACTGTCATTCAACCATGATTTGACCACACCCATGCAGTCTAACTCTTCTTTACGTATAGGAAAATAATGTTTTTCTAACCTGGCTTCATCTGTCATCATTGCTTTAAATTTTTACTGCAGTAAAGAATTATTAGAAAGTTTTCAGGCACTCAAAAACTGTGTCTGTTGAGTTCTACGAACTGCATTTGTGTCTTGAAGCAGATACCTGCCAGATGTACCTGACATCCAGCATGAGGCCTTCGAAGATCCTCCGCCAGCTGTCGCTGGTTAAGACGGACCGAGTCACCGGATCACTGTCTTTGGCCTCTTTGTTTGAAGTATGACGGCACTATGTTATCATCAGCGTTGTAAATCAGCTGTCCCTGTGCTAATATACTGCAGCTGTCAGACAGAACTACAAGGAGACAGATACACAGAACTATTCCTATGATGTTTGTTGAAGGATCACACAACTAATCCGGCTGCAAACATTTGTCATTATGTTCCTGTGCTTCGGCCCTCCACCGGCCACATGCAAACCAAATACAGGAAAACGCAATGCATTCATGTCGATGCACAGACACAATAGGGTTTATTATTCGCTTTATTGCTATACGATACAGCTTTGTGTTATTTCATGCAAGCAGCAATGTACATTGGGAATCAATGTGTGGTGTTTGCTTCCATAAAGAGCTGTAATAATGTATAGCACCATTTCTTGGAAGGAAATATCTGCTGCTCGATTCACACGGTGTAAAAAATAAATAAATAAAAATAAAACTAAAATAAAAAATTCACTGTAAAAAAAAAAAAAAAATAAGTGAAAATCTGGCAGCAAGGGTGCCAGATAAAAACTGTAAAATTAGTGGCTGTAAAATAATTTTGATCGATTTAAATTTTGTAAAATTGTGTTTTTGAATGGTCCCACATTGTTTAAAAAAATAAAATAAAATAAAAAAATTAGTATTTGGAAAAAAATATACCTTCTGATATGAACATTATGTACAGGTCTAGTCAGTTTTTTAAAAATATTATTTAATATTACTTAAAACAAATGTAAATTAACACTTTTTGGGGTTTTTTCATGACAAATACAGCAAACATCTGTAAAATAATTCTACTTTTTTCTGATTGAAATATATTTAAAAATAATAGAATTTTAGAGTTAAAATTTGCAGAAGAACAAATTATTATTTGCAAAAATAAAATTTTTGATGTGAAAATTGTTGGCAGTGTGGCCTGTGTTTTGTTTCTGTGTTTTTTTCAATTAATATGAAAATCAATACTTCATCATCAATCACAGTTTTACTACATATTATTTATAATTTTCCGATACAGGAAAAATTTGTAATATAACATAATATTTAGATTTTTTTTATTCTTAAATGGTTGTACTTTCACAGTCAAAAGAACAAATTACCTGTAAATAAGTTTTTCATGGGGGAATGAAAGATTTACTGTATTCTTTATTGTTTTTTTACAGTTAACATATAAATTAGTGCTTTTTATTTTATGCCTTATTAATCCCACAAGGGGAAATTCTGATTTTCACATATCTCCCCAATTGGAGGAGTCAGAGTGACAGGTCAGCCACGGTACAGCACTCCTGGAGCAGAAAGGGTTAAGGGCCTTGCTCAAGGGCACATGAGGGCTTGAACCTCTGAGCTGATCAGGAGTCCAGAGACTTAACTGTTGCACCACCACTGCCCCACAAAGAAATGGCCCGTACGGGGATCGAACCCGTGACCTTGGCGTTATTAGCACCACGCTCTAACCAACTGAGCTAACCGGCCATGCATTGCGCTAACCGGCCACGGATATATAAATTATCTGAAATTGTACACCTATTAAAAAATATTTGACATTCTTCAGTCATTAATATAAATTTTTTAACTGTATATATCTATAAAATAATGACATTTGTGCTGATTAAGATTTTTTTTAACTTAATTTTACAGTCAAAAGTTGGAATAGAACAACTTACTATTTACTGTTTATTGGCAGTTTGGCCTGGTTTTTGTTTGTGTGTTTTTTATTTTATTTATGTATTCATTTTTACAGTTCACATATAAATAAATGCTTTTTCTGTGATTTTATTCAATATTCCCTGAAATCCTAAAACTGGTTAAAAAATTATTATTTTTTTTTTTTACCATTTTTCAATTATTAATATAGAGTTATTATTTTAACACTGCAAATATCTATGAAATAATATATAATTATATAATTTGTTCTTTTAAAAAATTGTAAAAGAACAATTATTATTTACTACTATTATTATTGGCAATTTAGCCTGTTTTTTGTGTGTTATTTTATAATTAACATGCAAATTATATTTTTTATGGTGATTTTACAAGTAATATTATTTATAATTTTTCAATATGGGGAAAATCTGTAAAATAATATAATATTTATAACTTTTTTTGGTCCTTGAATCCTTGTGATTTTACAGCCAAATGAACAAATGACCTGTAAATATACATTTTTCATGTGAAAATGAAAATTTTACCGTTTGTTTTTTTGTTGTATTTTTACAGTTCACATATATATTAATGCTTTTTCTGTGACTTTACTCGGTATAATATGAAATTTAACAAATCAGAGAACATCTGTAAAATAACAGTAAACTGTTAAAAGAAAACATTACAGTTAAATAATGTTTTAAAAGATTTTTACACTGCCCCTCCAACTGGTATTAATGATCATTTTCCTTCACTGAGTGTTGCTCTTTTGGGTTTTTTTTTTTTGGTTTGCTTGCTTGGTTTTGTAAATGAAAGTATTGTTTCCACTGAAGGCGGCTGAGGGGAACATACTCATTCAGAAGGACACAAACACTGGTTATAATCAGACAGAAAACACACGTGACTGACGGACTGCTGGTCTCTCTGACAGCAGATTTAAGTGACAGACTCCGCCCCCCTCTCAGCACACACACTGGAAGCACAGGTTCATGACAAGTCCTGGCAAGTCAACCGTAGTCAACTTAATGAGGGTAGTAGGGACCTCGGCACGCACACATATGTGCTATCAGACGTGATTATCACGCTGGTGAGTGACATGAGCAAAACATCATATGAGAAGACTTCATCAGGTTACCTCCCTCCTGAAGCCTGGACTCCACAGCTCCACATCAGAGGATCACAACCAGAAAACACTGGAAAATGATGTATGTCGTAATCCACCGAATTAAGATTTGATAGTTTTGTTTGCCTGCAGTTTAGGAAGGATTTACCACTGAGCTCATGTAGTTTTTAATCTCGTATCACGGCCAAACAAGGCCTGAACACGCACACATTGTAAGCAATGATGTTTGAAACTCCACAGCGTAATAAATGCGAGTTAAAATCACCCCTATGATTTATGCTGCTTCTGGCAGCCACCCCTTCATTTCAGTTTATTTCTGATTCTCTTGCTTAACACAGCAGTGAAACAACAATGCTTTACTCTGTTGAGCAATGGAAAAACATAATATATCAAAGAACTAGAAAAGCACTCAGAGAGCGCAGTACTCCACCAAGGCTGCTCATCCCCCCATATGGCATTGTCAGATCGCAGCATTTAAAAAAAAAAATGCAGCATTTGTTCATTACTCCATCAAGGGATGCAGCGGAGTTATGTGACAATCAGCACTGGTTTGTGTGTCTGTTAGCAACGTTACTCAAAAACAGAATAACGGATTTGAATTCATAATAAATCTTCATTTACTAAATCAGAAAACTATTTTGGGTAGAAAAGTGAATGACTGCATGGCTGAGTGTTTGCAGACAAAGTCCCAGCAGCATGTGAACAGCATGGGGGTCATTCCAGAATTGGAGGATATTTGGGCTTCAAAATTTTTGAAAAATAAACCTTCTCTTTTACAGTTTTCTGATCAATGGTTTTCCGATCGTCACGTAACTCTGCCGTGTTCCTTGGTGGAGTAAAACGTTTAGACCTAAAGTTAAGTTAGAAAAGACTGTTTAAAATAACTGAAGTATTAGACAACGTTGATTTGAAGAGGAGTAAAGAAGAGATGGCAGAGAAATGAAACAATCACGTGAAAAACAGAGAGAGGCCTCCATGTCAGTGCAGTTCCTCCTTTAACCCCCCAGTTGATTCCTCCCTCCCTCTGCAGGAACATGATGACTTTCTTCAGTATTTGCTGCTGCTGCTGACAAAAGCTTTTGTCTCACCAGCACAAAAACAAGAGGAAGAGAGGAGAAGGTGTAGAACAACAAGTGAACCGAACTCAGTCACTTCTGCAGCCCCAGTTAGCAGGGGAAACTCTGGCACAAGCAGAAAAGCCGGTTCACGTTGCGTGTCTGCGATGTGTCTGTTTCCCCCATGTGAACGCCTTATTTGAGTTTGCTGACGGTGGTTTAAAGAGAGCTGACTAACCTCAGGTCCGACCACCGCAGTCACATTTTGCCAGACAGCACAGAGTCACATGTGTGGTGACAAAAAACAACACTTTTCTGACAGGGAAACAGTTAATAAGGAGCTAAATGATAACAAAACATCCGCCATTGTGCTAAACGGCAAACAGACTTGGAGGCTTGCACTTTTCTGTGCCACACCTGCTTTCGGGGCACAGGATGAAAAGTACCTCTTTTGCAAACACCACTAATTTGTTGTTTTCTCTCTTTCTGACTGACACCGTGGCGGTTTTCTCAATTCATCTGGGGTAACTTCGCCCTCCTTCTCCTCCTCTTTGTGTGGATTTATTTGCTGCACATTTCAATCCGGTGAATTCTTGGCTGGCCCGACTCCACCGCTGACTCTCTCTCAGTTTTTCCTTCTCCCCTGCTCTGTTTTCTTTTTCTTTCTTTTTTTTTTTTCTAACGAAGTCCTGAGACACAGTGACCCACTTCCAGTTCCTTCCTCCCTCCGAAGCGGAGTGTGTGTAAATGCTAAAGTTAACGGTTTTTGTTTTTGCAGCATTTTTTGCTCCAGAACCCCACCCCCACCCCCCAAACCCCTCCATGCTTTACTTCTCTCTTTTTTTTCCTCCCATACAACACACCCACCCCTACTCCCTCACCCTTTCTCTCTCTCTCTCTCTCTCTGCATGACCCAGGGAAGCGTCCTGTCTGGGAGTGGGAGTGGACAGGGAACTGTGCCATGAGTCATTACCAAGGGACCCCTGGCACTCTGCTGTACCCCTCCTCTGCATGCAAGGAATGCTAGACTAGATGCACTCCAGCTTTAATGAAAAGGGACACTCATTCAGATGCAGACAGCACAACTTTATGAAAGTTTGATGGACGGCAGGGTGTTGACAAAGAAAAGTAATTTCGAAAAAGTGAGGATTTTCCATGCGCAACAAGCCCATCCAGAGAACCAGAAAATTGCCGGTCAGGAGGTTTTTATGAGATCTGTTTTTCCTGTTGGTTTTTTTTTTTCTTTTTCTTTTTTAGGTGTGCACAGCTGCACATTGAAGCTGTGGAAACATTTGCAGGCATTCACAAGCCGTCTGACGTACTCTGTCATTATACATGCGTGCACGCCATTCAACCTGTGTTGAACCTCTACCTGCACAATCCATTATAAGATGATAACAAACCAAGAAAGTCAGAAATACATCCTTTCTTTCTTTCTTTCTTTCTTTCTTTTACCCCTCTTGACTCCAGCCTCTCCTCCCTCTTGTTTTTCTCCCTTTACCTTCCCCCATGGCTGAGTCTGGCAGGACCACGGGTTCAAAGACGTGCAAGCACTAGAATGTAGGTCAGCCATCGGTGCTGAGTTACCGATTAGAAACAGCTGTGTGTTTGTGGGCCATTCTCTCTGTCTGCTGAGGCCAGCAGCCATCGCAGAGCTGTGCAGAGCAATAACTTCGTTGTTCGAATGCCCCCTGCTCTGAAACTCCTGCACGTCGTTCCACTTTCCTCCGCTGGAAAAAAATGAATAAGGAGAATGCACGCTCAGCCCTTATGAACCTTGCTCCTGGACTGAAAAGTAAACTAATGTTGTGAATCCTCCCCCACTGTACACTAAAGAAAAGACTGTCTGCATGTTTTTTTTGTGTGTGTTTTTTTTTTTTTTACTGTTTCCTCTCTTGTTCTTTCGCTTCCTTCATAAAATCACCCGTGGAGGTTCGCTGCCCTTCTTTTCTTTGAGGACCATAAAACAGTGTGGCATATCTGTGGTTCTGCCCATTGTTCTCAGATGAAACCATCGCTCAACTGCAGAATGTGTTTCCCTCCTGCTGCTCTGGACAATGGCCGATGTGTAGCATGAATTAACCGGCTAATGCTACGGCTGTATGAAACCTGCGGTGGTCCTAAAGATGACACCGATACTAGCATGTCTACATTAGCCCCTCCAGATCTGCCCTCGCTGCCAGCGCTGCTTCTTGCACACACAGCACCTGGTCATAATTAGCTGTCACGGCCGATGGGGACGACCCACTCCCCCAAAAGCTGGAGATAAAACCCACAAGTGCAACAAAAGGGTCATTCCAGAATTGGAGGACATTTTACGTCCCACCCATCAAATTTCAAATAATCCATGTACAAAATACCAAAGCATGCAGTTGTTGTGCAACTTTACTTGTCTGAGACCCAGTATTTTCAAAAAAAACTAGGAGAAAAGAATGTTTTTAAAACACCAAATAAGTCTGGAGTTCCCCCTAAAATGCCATTTTTCTCTTGTCCCACCCCTCTGAAGACCAAATTGAATCTCAAATAAAACATCTAAAATGAAACCGTAACCTCATTTTTTGGTATTATTTTTTTCATTGATGTCTCTTGTAATAGTGGGGACATTTTTTAATCAACACAACATTTTAAATAATAATTATTATGCATGGAACCCTGTTAGTATAACCTTTTTAGCTGGTAGAAGAAAAAGAAAACAGTGAATCACATGAAATACTGGAATTAACATCATCAAACAGTTTTCCTAAAGAATAGGTAGAGCAAAGCTATGTCCTCTCTTCTATTTTTCATATTTTCATAACATTGTCAGCCTTGACCAAATGTCTCACTCTACCTCATGCAACACTGTTATTCATATTATCGGGGTAAGACAAATTCTTTTTACTTTTTTCTTCACTTTTTTCCATCAGTCAGTTTGTCCTCTTGGTCAGCAGTAACAGCTAGCTAAATATCTAGCTCCTACTCCTGAGAAAAAGCTAACATTAGCATGGATTAGCAACCCTGTTACTGTGATTAGAGTAGAGTTAGCAAACAACAAGTAAAACATGGAATAAAAATGGCCCCACTGATGTGTAAGCTGAGCCAACCAAGCCTTTGATAGTTTATCACCTATTATTGATGAATATGTTGCAGAAAACTGTAAAGGAGGTTTTTTTTTTTTGTAAATTTTTTAAATTTTGAAGCCCAAATGTCCTCCAATTCTGTAATGATCCAAACACTGATGCTGTGTGTGAGGGAAGCAGTGGAAGAACACAGCAGGAAGGGAGTCATGATGACTTTTTGTACTGCAGACCCTTTGACACTCCTCCCTCGGCTGCCAGCTCAGCACGGGATGTGAGCCAGAGCCTGTACCTTGCAGCTGTGAGCCAAAATGCCAGATGGGCACCCAGACACACACATCCACATATATAGCACACTCACATGCTCGTGCAAGCACACAAAGAGAATAAACAAAGGCTCACATGCACACAAACACAAGTCGTACTCTACATATGACCTCGAGAGATGGTAGTAATTACAGTGGCGTGCTGTCTCTGACATTTGTCCCCGCCACGCCCTTTGACCACTTGTGAGTTGGTTGATGAAAAGCTTAAGCTTGGCATGTCAGCAATGCAGGTATTCACACACACACACACACACACACACACACACACACACACACACACACACACACACACACACACACACACACACACACACACACACACACACACACACACACACGCACAACTAATTACTGGTGGGGCATGTGTACATTTTTTTAAGCTCATGGATGGAGCCTTGCTGACAAACTGAACGATGCTCCAACCAAATTTTTCTCAAAATACAGCCACATTTTCTGTGAATCTTTTAATTAGTGTTGTTTCGCGTGCATAATGACAGCTTTGTGCGACTGGATTGTCTTGTGATGTTTTTGTGTGAGACTTGTTCTGGGTCAAGTCACATTTTAGCACGAACACAGTACACAGTGAGAGTCTAAAAACAAATTACATTGCAAAAGTGGTTGAAGATGTTTCTGTGATAAACTTGATTGGTTTTTTTCCTACATTTTTGCTGAATATTAGACGAAAAATCAATACAACTCTCATGTTTCTGCATCAAGTATGGAGCTTGAGCCCAGGAGTAATTATGTTATGTTAGTGTAAAGACTGAAATCTTCAGTACAGGACTGCAGTTTCAACAAGAAAAGCACAGTAGCCTACTCCACCAAGGCTGCTCAGTCATTTCCGACGTTTGAAATCTTGGAAAAAGTCATGGCAGAAATCACGACAACATAGAATGTGGCCATTTAATATAGATGTACCCACAAACAAAATGACCTTGTGCTGAGCACAGGCGTGTGTTATGCATGTGTTCATTATGTACAGATACCAAATTGCATGATCTAAACATGTAGCGGGCAGCGGGAAATGATGGGACTCTGAAACACCCCCACAATTTAATCAGTTGTTCCTTGTATTATTTCTGACAGTCCCGATAAGTCCGCAACAGTCGATTTGTAGTAAGATTGCAATCATCTGATCATCAGCAGGCAGCTGACATAGTGTTCACTTGTTGTCATAGTTACAGTGACGCTGTGCCGCTATCTTGCCATGATACAGAAATTTTTAACAAATCCATGGATCTAGACTATAAGCTGCATCATTGCCAAAATCTAATCAGTTGGTCCTTGTGTCATTTCTGACCTTCCCTGAAAATTTCATCCAAATCCAGTCATCTTTTTTTCAGTAATGTTGCTAACAGACAGACAGAGAGACAAACATAAGCCGATCGTCACATCACTCCGCTGAGGCTCCACCTCCTGGAAAGAGTAATAGAATGCAAATTATGTTGCATATTATTCATCTTTTCATCATTAAAACAATTTTGAAAGCTGTATCGGTTAATTTATATAGGCTATTTATCACTCAGACACTTTTCAGATCTTCAGCAATAAAGAAAATATCGTAATTTCCAAGAATATTTAACAATTTATTTAATATTTTCCTCCTTCAAAAGCACTGAAATACTCCACACTGAAACTGACCACTGCTGCTGTTTTTAATCTTAAAGAAAATCCAAACTTTTGAAGCCACCTTTAAGCCTACAGGGGGTGACATTCCAAAAAAACAAACAAACAAAAAAAACAAACAGATTTTGGGTGGAGTAACACTTCAGCTGAATACACGGAAATCCACACTCACAAGTCACAACAAGTCAAAAGGTTAGCAGCAACGGCACACCAGGGATTTGTAAATCCAGGCATCCTGACAGGGATACTCGGCGGGATATCAAAGCCGCATCACAACCACGAGACAAGGGCTTCAGTTATGCGACTCCCTTTGCTTCCATTTTCTAATATTCATCCATTATCAGAAAAGAATCACATCCATTGGTGGGTGGTCTGTTGCTGCACTTCCCCGCTGCCCACCCACAAGAGAAGATCGGCCTGGTTTGCATATTTATAGGGAGGATGTTTGTTGTTAGAGACCCGCTGTTTGAGTGTATGAATTAGCTTAAGTTCGCCAGTTGCCATGGCCACGGATATGGTTGTTTTATTTGAGCCCATTCAAACTCCCATACACACAAACACACATCTCTGCCCCCCTTTGGTCTTCCTTGACTTTCTGTGGCTGCATTGCTTTTTTTTTTTTTTTTTTTTTTACATGGTAGTGGTGTCTGTGTTTCACCCTGGTGGGATTTTTCGTCACCAGTTAACCAGCGTGCACACAAATATTTGATAAAACTGAATGAAGAAGGAAAATATTTCTCTTTTTGACATTTCTCTTTGAATTTTCTACATCATGCACAGTGTATCTAAACGTAGCAGCACCATGCACTCATGCTTCAAACCCCGCATGAGATCCTGGAGGTCTCATGGAGGACATATGCCACAGCAACATGGTGCTGTCATGTGGCTCAAGAGCCGGAGGAGCATGTGACAGTCGCTCTGCCGAGGAAACGCCATGCCAGGAAGGCAGAGGAACTGAGGAACCCGGGGAACCTGGAGGGATTCCAGACGAGCAGGGCCAGGCGTAGAAAATGATGCAGATTCTGACGTTTTTGCCACACAAAACCACAAGAAAGAATCGGCAGAGGATGGTTGAGTAGTTTCCCACCTTTAAGCCTCTTACATGAACAGCCGTCAGCTCTGTAGGCAGAAGCACACAGACGGAGGAAGCCGGACGTGTGAGGGGACGCAGATGGGTGAATGCATGAGTGGAAAGAGTCGTATTGGTGGTCTTCATGTAGACCCAGAGCTAACTGCTGCTGGGGTGACAAGTAAATTACCAACAGAGATCTCGGACAATTCCAGTTCCGGCATAATTTGCATCGGTGATTTAGCTGCCTGAAGTGATTTCAAAAGGTTAGAAGATCAAGTAAGTTCAGAATCTGTTTGATCAAGTCATGTACGCCCTTGAAAACATCCAAGCTGTGAACATGTGAACGTCTCGTCACACATGCTGAGATAAGCATGACTGTAACAGATGACATTCAACGAGATGTGACGCATCTGGACAGTGAAAGCTGACAGGCTGGACATTATCTTTACAAATCGATATTAAATAAAAAAGAAGGAAGAAACCTGATGGCCTTCAGCAGTTATTAGACCTAGTCTGCACCAAACGCTTTAAACGGTGCTGCAAAACGTGAAAATAAAGATCGAGAACAAGAAGATCACGAATATCTAGACTTCCCAAGTCAAATCAAATTTATATAGCAGATCACATGTTTGTCCTTTGGTGCTTTACAATCTATATAGTATATACAGTAACACTTTATGTTCTGTTCAATTCAGATTTAAAAGAAAAACTCCACAAACAACAGGAAAATACACTCGAAAGGACCAACTGAGAAGGAATACATCTTCATACACTACCGTCCAAAAGTTTTGGGGTCACTTAGAAATGTCAATGTCAACGTTATTTTTGAAAGAAAAGCAATTCTTTTCAATGAAGATCACATTAAATTAATCAGAAATACAGTCTATACATTGTTAATGTGGTAAATGACTATTCTAGCTGGAAATTTTTAATGGAATATCTACATAATTGTACAGAGGAACATTTCCAGCAAGCATCACTCCTGTGTTCTAATGCTACATTGTGTTAGCTAATGGTGTTGAAAGGCTAATTGATGATTAGAAAACCCTTGTGCAATTATGTCAGCACATGAATAAAAGTGTGAGTTTTGATGGAAAACAAACTTTTGAACGGTATTGTACATGTCAACAGATGTCTACAGAAAACCAACATAGCAGATTAAAGTATGCAAAAGCAATGTGACAAAATTATAGACTGCAAACATATACAAAATATATGATTCAGGAGGACGTCAGGAAAATCCCCGGTGTCTTAAAACAGGGAGGACCTGAGCTACATGACCTTTTAATCACAATGGAGTCCTGTAAAGAGGACTGACTACACAAACACACCACTATGAGAGGGCAACAAACACCAAGAGGAGGGACAAGGAGTGGTGTGAGTGTTAGTGTGTGTAGTGTGTGTGTGGGAGGACTGCCGAACACATCTGAGACTCTCTGAATGAAAGAAAGAAATGTACGCTGGCGACGGATGGTTTCTAGTGGAGCTACATCAAAAGTTTCAAGTCAGGGTCACAGAGGTTTCACTATGTGACATAAACTGCCAGCGTCCTGCCTTAAAGCAGATGTGCAGCATCTCTGTGCGTTTGTAGGCGCAGAAATATCTGTTCTCTGCTTTGGAACAATGTCAGAAATCAACAGGATAGTTTTTTGTAGTTTGCTTGGTACAAAAACAACTGACTTAATATACTGCTGTAAGACACAGACATTGTAGTAATGAATACCAAATATTGCATCATGCAATTGTTGTGATTGGTTTACACCACAATAGATGCACAGCCCCTGTTGTGGACACACCCCACCTCACCCTTTAGGAACTTTTCCAGACAGTGAACTCACTGGTATTTCTCTGGTAGCCGACGTCACCACCTCTGACACACAGGAATGTTTGGAAAATGCACTGCAGGAGGGATAGACGGAGGAACATGTTGTTTCAGTGACTAACGCTGTTTGTGTCAGTGTCTGCCACACATCAGCCTGGAGGGGAAAACTTTGAATTGTGCGTGTGAAGCCTCGTAGGAGGAGTCAGGAGCGTGTTTTCATTGTTGTCACGGGACAGAATTAGTCAGGTGGACATGAGGTGTTGCTTGAGACCAATCAGAGCATGCTAACGCTAAATCGATGTGACCTTTGTTGAGTATAAGCATAAACACTGGATTTCTGATTCTAACCTCATAAGAGGCTTTAAATGTGTCAGCTCAGGTTTTAAGCATCTGTTTCAACGACGACATCACTTTTATGTCTTGATGTGTATTCAAGAAAATATTTTACCTTTTTTTAAAAGATCTCTTTACAGAAAAAGTGTGTGTTGACATTTGGCCTTCGTGCAGTTACACTAGAATGGAGCAGAATTAAGAGGCCTAATCCTGATTACATGTGCAGCAAAAATGGTGGAAAACAGACCACAGTAATGACCTCTGGCCCAAAGGATGTAGGAGGAAGATGGGCGGTGGGGAGGTTCTGGCAGATGGAAGGAAGGTAAACAGTAAACAATCAGTGTCAACAAGATAAAGAACTCTTCGAATCTGCAGTACCGCTTCCCTTGTTTCTCATTAGCTTTCTTCATTAGCAGTCATGCTGGAGCCACATCAGAAAGTTGGAACTGGCCTGGGATTGTCTACAAGCATGGGCCAAAACCATATCAGGGTTTAATTAGATTTTTAAAAATGCAGGGAGAGTGGTCTCATACTTCTTTTCAACAAAAAAGCTCAAATTTTACAAACTACACTTTTTCTTTACTGAGGTGGTGATAAGCTGTGAACTTCAGAGATCATCCCAGTTTATTGTTAAGTTAAGATCAAATGATGAACAAATAAAAGACACTAAATGACTGTAATTTGAGTTTCTGTTCTCACTTTTCTGGCTCCACTGCTCCAGACTGTTAAAGGTTTTATGACCAACGAACACGACTGTAGCTGCGATGAGACTGACAGAGAAGTTTCATGTAAAAAAAAACAACAACCACAATTCAGTCACATATTGAAAGCATTTGGGTTATTTCCTGAGAACATCACTTTGATTGGGGGACTATCACTCTGAGACAGCCTGCTGTGGGTGAGGAAGCAGAAAACATATGTTGCTGATATTTCGTTTGTCAGTCGCGTCCAAAAAAGGATCGACTGTAGCAGGAGATTGAGATCGTACATTTCATGACATGCGTTCCTTCCTTGACTGTACGTCGAAAAATGACCATGTCATTACTTTTCACCTGATAAAATAAAGGCCTTCATTTATTATTTGTTTCTGTTTTCAGTTCTTATCATATGTGGAAGTTCTCCTGCAAACTGTTTAATAATATTCAAGTAAACAAGCAAAATAGGAAATGAGAAGATTTTGAGGTAAACGTCGCTGCAACTTAGACGACCACAATGAAGAAGCTTTTAGTTCCATTTTA
The DNA here is from genome assembly GCA_027123335.1 of Amphiprion clarkii. Taxonomy (NCBI): domain Eukaryota; kingdom Metazoa; phylum Chordata; class Actinopteri; family Pomacentridae; genus Amphiprion; species Amphiprion clarkii. Next base: position 25,460,969 of record CM049568.1, read on the forward strand.
CTCTGAAATGATTAGACAGAAATTAAATGAACAACAACTGTTTCATACTCAGAAACAAATATCAAAACACAGTGGCGGATATAAAAGAAAAATCCTAATAAATCCTATTATCAGACTGGTGCAATCAGCAAAGCTCTTGGTTGGTAGATTTTATGACCTAAATTACTGAGACACTCATAATGCTTTTATGTTACAACGCAGATTGTGTAACTGTTGATCTGTGGCAAAACAGCCATCGGTCAGAGGCCGGCTGTGGAAATGGTGCTGAGATGTTTGTCTAAGATAGAATGATAGATGGAGGAGAAGAAAGAAGGAATGGAGAGAGTAGGCATTTGGCCGACGGGCCTGAGGCAGTGAGCGATGCAAGGCCTGAGCCACTATGATCAGAGAGCATGCAGATGATAAGGCTATAAATAGAAACATGCAGCGGGAGGGACAAAGGCTATTTCCTTTCAAATGATGTGAAAGAATGGTTGGGCCTTTGTGCTGTAATGAGCATTTTAAAAGCTGACAGGTTATCACCATCCAATTTTGGTTCAATTACACAAACTCGATAAGCATGTTGACTGACAATAAATAGCTTTCTCCAGTGTTTTTATCAGTTGTGTAACACAACGCGAAAATTACATGCAAAACATGACCATGAAAATAGATACCAGGCGATAGATGTTTAATTTGGGAAATGATTTGACTGTTTTTCTTTCTGGGCTTGCAGCCAAAACATGCTTATATCCACATGACAGTAATTCAATTTCCATTTAAAAAACATTTAAATGTTACACAGGATGACACGCAAAAAGTTCAAACAAGGAAATATCCACAGGTTACATTCTGGACGAACAGAGGTACTTTCATTTCCTACATGTTTGCGTCATAAACCAAACTATCATTGTGAAACTCGGCTTCACTATAACTTAGATGACGAAGTCACTGAGAAATTATAGTAAATGCAGCAGCATTTCACTTAAGTTCTCTGCAGTAGGAGTGGAAACAGGGCTTCTAAAAAAGAAGATGATGAATGCTTGTTTACATAAAGCATCCTTGCAGGGTCAAGGTCATTTGAATCTATTGCACCCTATGAGATCAAACAAATGCATACACACACAAAAAAAACCTGAAGAGACAAAAATTCTATAGGACTCCATAAACCTGTGGCCTCCTGCAATCAGACATATGCTACAGTTGTACAGAGTTCAGTGGCACAGTGTATCACTGTCACTACACATGTGGGCCTTGATAAGAAGTATTCAAGTTGCATAACTTCTCTATAATTACCTCAGTAATAGTCATGAAGTTCAGCCCAAACAGAATCAGACTCGATGCCGCAGCTAAGCTGTTGTGAAACGCTTGCAATGTATGTGTGACTGAGTTATATTCTCACTATGACTCTACACCGGCGTCACAGTTTCAAACAAGGATGTATTGAGGCTAATTTGGTCTCTTGTTTACTGCAATCTTCACATCACCACAAAGACGTTCCATGCAGGCAGGACGGCAAATCTCCTACGAAAAGCTATCAAACGTCCTCATAAATAAATCATCACATTTTATTTAGCTTAAAGAGAGATACAAAGAAGCAATTATCTCCTGTATTCTGATCTGAATATAGTGCATTAAAATTGCATGGGAGGAGAAATCCGCTCACTGGCACTCATAAACGGGTATCAAAAGGACACATAAAAGCCAGCAAACACAACATGCAAGTCATTCACAAGATCCTGGTGTGTTCAGGAGTTGCCGTATTCAGGTGGCACTGAAATTAAATCGTGCAAAACAAAAGGAGGCTAAAACACAGGAAGTAAAAGCTAGTGATGAACATAAATTCATATTGAGCTTGATTTGCAGCTGAATGTGGTTTCTGCTTGGCTTGAGCTGGGTGAGCCAAATATAAGCACAGCTTTTGTAAATGCCAAATGATCTGCAGTCACCTGCATCCTGAGCAGCTTGTGCAGTATTCTGAGTGGAATGAAAAAGATCACGCACAATTAACATTTACACTTTTTTGTTTATTTAGTGTACCTCTCTTACACAGACTTGCAGGAAATAGGACGTTGTAGGATATTATAATGCATGTTCTGGTGTTTCTTCTTTCCTGCTGACAACACTGAAGGCAAGTTTAAATCAGAAAACCTGTCTATGCAATGCATTACTTGTAGCTGGAAATAAATAAACTGGCTGTTCATGGAAAAAAAACCCATTGTACAACATTTAGGCTCTTCAAAATAAGTGGATATGGTCATTGTTAACATCAATAATAAGTTCCCTCTGTGTTTTTGTGGCTCCTAATGGCAATCATATGCAGCTTTACATCCATCCATCCATTATCTATACACCGCTTAATCCTCACTAGGGTCGCGGGGGGGGGCTGGAGCCTATCCCAGCTGACTCAGGCGAAGGCAGGGGACACCCTAGACAGGTCGCCAGTCTGTCGCAGGGCTACATATAGAGACAAACAATCACTCTCACATTCACACCTACGGGCAATTTAGAATAATCAATTAACCTCAGCATATTTTTGGACTGTGGGAGGAAGCCGGAGTACCCGGAGAAAACCCACGCATGCACAGGGAGAACATGCAAACTCCATGCAGAAAGATCCCGGGAAAGCCGGGACGTGAACCAGGGATCTTCTCGCTGCAAGGCGAAAGTGCTAACCACTACGCCACTGTGCAGCCCCTGCAGCTTTACATATTTTACATATTTTCTTTAGTTGCACAGCACTTGCAAACTTTTACAAAACTGAGAGCCACAGATTTAACCAACTATGTGTGGCCTACTGCCTGAAATCTTGCAACCCATGTTAAACTGTCTGCTGCACAGGCCCCATGAGGATCCTGTATGACAGATATTACCAAGAAAGTACAACAAAAACCATGTTTGTGGCACTGGTTCTCAAAGGCCTTTTCCTCATCATTCATACTAAAAGTCACTTCCCCCATTGTAACGCCTTAGTGATTTCTTCAGAATGCACTCCAACAACGTGAGGCGCAAACATCTGGCGCTAGCAATATAAACTGCCTGCCATGCAGAGTAACCCACATTTATGCTCTGCAGGCACGCCTGTTGAGATATTCATAACTCTTCCATTGCTCCAGCGGTTGTGACACCTTACACAGTTAAGCTGCATCACACAGCTGAGAGGTTGAAAATTAAAAAAACATTAGCTTTTAGGTTCTGATGGGATTCTTTTAACATATGAAATGAAGTTCAGGTGCTGAATCTGTAGCCACGAACAGCTTCAACAAGAAGTCCAGGATTAAGTCACATGAATTGCGTCAACAAAAATCAAAAAGACTTGCAGCTCAGTTTAGCAGCAGAGAGGGGAAGTCTTTTTGGCATCACACAGCAGAAAGGCACCTCCTCACACACATTCACACATCTGGATCTACGCTACCGTTCAAAAGTTTGGGCTCACCCAGGCAATTTCATGTTTTCCATGAAAACTCACACTTTTATTCATGTGCTAACATAATTGCCCAAGGGTTTTCTAATCATCAACACGATTAACTAACACAAAACCCCAAACTTCTGTAAAATCACATGTAGCATTAGAACACAGGAGTGATGGGTGCTGGAAATGGACCTCTGTACCCCTATGTAGATATTCCATTAGAAATTTCAAACTACAATAGTCATTTACCACATTAATAATGTCTAGACTATGTTTCTGATTAATGTAATGTCATCTTTATTGAAAAAAATGTCTTTTCTTTCAAAAATAAGGACATTTTTAAGTGACCTCATACTTCTGAAGGGTAAATTCTGCCACAACGTGTAAAAAATTTGGTGAAAAAATGGACTTGTACCACAATTGTGTGCAGAGACGGCTTTCACTCTCGGTTGCATCAGAAAATAGAGGGGTGTGCCAGCTACAGTCAGAGTTATTCAGATTACTACCATACATGGAAAGATTTGAATTTAATCCTTCAATGCACACATTAATCTACTAATTATTTCAGCTCTAAGTGTGTCATAGGAATAATACACTGAAGTTATGCTATTTTTTTCTTTTTATGTTACATTGCATTTTGCCAATGGTCCAAATTTACCATATCTGGGTTTAATATCTTAAAATGGCATTACATTTGATGAATGGTGCAGTGTGACCTGATTTTATAGCCAAGATCTGGGAGTTAATTTTCAAAAATAGGTGTAGTTGTGTTTGTACTGAGAGATGTTCTAATGTATCCTGAATTTAAAAGGCCTTTCAGACTAAGGTGGGAAAAAAAATCAGCTTTTTAAATCATCAGTTTTATTTGCAGCTTTATTTTCACCTTAAGTAAATCTTCATTTAGATGCCAACTTAGTTTCAAGAACCTCATACAAGACTTTCATAATGACTGAAACAGGAAAAGGGGGGCAAAAACACAAATCCTGTGAGTAATTAGGTCATGTCACACACTTACATGTCTAAACAAATGTCTGAAAAAGTGCTGATATCTATAAAAGAGCCCTGTAGACTAAATGCAGTTTATTTCACGGTCCAAATCCAGAAGCACACTTTTGGAGAACTTATCAATTTTGGCAACCCAAACAACACCCAAGTTCAACTTATGACACACGCCCAGAAATCCTCTTAGCCAATCAGACGAGTCTTACCCCCGTGTCAAACCAATCAGCTTCGGAGCAGGCGGGCTGCTCGGGCTGTTGCTAGGGTATGTCCCTGATGACTTTGCTGCCGTTGAGCCAATGACATCGCACCTTTGGAGTTTCCAGCGGAGTCATTGGTTAAAACACACCTGGGATCCCGCCCACACGCGCTTCTCATTGGCCTGTGGCGACGTCACTCGCCTCACTGAGTTTTAGTTAGGTGCTGTTGATAGTGTAGTTTGGAGTCAACCAAGACTCAGAAGTGAACGTAGCAGCACATACATCGCTCTGAAACTGTTTTTACATTTTCATTCCAATATTTTATGACTTGTACATTTGTGTAGATAGATTGTTTCTATTTTTGTAAAAGCGACAACAACGAGATGGAACTTAATTCTCTTTTAATTCTGCTGGAGGCTGCAGAGTACTTGGAGAGAAGAGACAGAGGTATTTCCAGCTAAACTGACAACTTGACAGCGTTTCTGCCTTAATGGATATTTTGTGAACGGAGTGTGGGGATACTAGTTAACTTCATTTCTGATCGTGTGTTACGTTTTCTACGTGCCCTGCCATAGTGCAGGTATGATGTCACTTTACAGACAATGGGACGCGGACCAGGCGATGGGTGCAAACTGGACCCAGTAGCCCGAACGCTAGGAAATAATAGCTGCAATTCATCATTTAAAAGTGTGTCATGTATTTGTGAACTGCGTTCTTCCTAACATGTGTTGAGTGTGGCCAGGACGCAGCAGTTTTTGCATTATGATGTGGGGAAAATGAGTAAACAAGAGTGACATTGGAAATATGGGGCAGCATCATATCATGATTACAGAAATTATGCAGAATTAATTACGTAAACTGCACATCTTGACGAGGATATACGATGCGATTAGATTACTGGTCGATCACGTTTGGCTCTATCCGTTTCACCATGTCTCTAAATGACTCACTGCAAGGTTTTCCTTTTTTTTTAAATGTGTGTTTTATTCTGGCAGTAAAATAACATTCATCCCTGCTTTCTGTGTCAACAGAGGCAGAACACGGTTATGCGTCTGTTTTACCGTACAGCAGCGACTTCTCCAGAAAGAAAACGAAAGCATCGCCAATTTCCAGAAAAACTCAGAACAATAGGTAAATAAAAGTCCTTGCTCTTTTCTTCTTCTTCTTTTTTTGCATATATTTTGGCAGCTCTTGGAAACAGACACACACAGCGAGAGGACAGCAGTTTTCCTGCACACACACGCGCACGCACAGACACACACACACGCGCACGCACACACACACACACACACACACACACACACACACACACACACACACACTGCCATCTTTCTGCTGCCTGGGCTGGGCTCTCTTCTGTTTTGGTCTCTCCAATAAACAGTGCCACGCGTACACTGTCAACTCTGCTGCCTCCTCTCTCCCTCTGTTTCACTCACACCTGCCAGCCAGAGACCACAAATACCCGGCATGCATTTAGCCTCTTCCCTCCGCACCCTGTCGCTGACGGATCAAGTCGTGCATTCACCTGAGCGAGGCTTTAAAATGCTATATTGTATTGCTATATGTAAATCTCCCCCAGGCTGCAGTGTCTTCTCCCTGAAGATTCAACGGCAAAATAGGTTGAAGTTTCTGATCAATATATCTGTGGCTGTCAGTCGATTCTGTGTGAAACTTTCATCGGACTGGCTTTCCCACCGAGCTTGACCCCATTCCTCTGCAACTAGTGCAGACGCTGCGAAGATACACTAAACTGCACTGTGCATAAATGTGAGTTTCAGTTTCGCTTCAGGTTTGCTCTGTTGGACTGCTGGTTAAAGGCCATTTAAACATCAGCAGGTTAACGTTTAATTATCCTCTTTAAAATTTAAAGCCCTGTTTAGTAGGAGGCATGGCAGATATAGATCAGCCTTTTTTTTACGGAAAGCACTGAAAAATTTAATTGTAAGGTGGCATTTGCTGATTCAACTATTCAACTTACAAGCATGTTTGAGGAAGAGCAGCAGTAAATTTCCACATTTGAAAGGCTCAAGCCAGTTATGTTTGCTCAAAAAAGGCCTGAAATATTTCAGCTGCTATCAAAATAGTTGGAGATTAAGTTTCTTTTAATTTCATTGTATTGAAGACTTTAACGCACATATTTGCGGCGATTTTTTGTCCAAAGGTGCAACAGTGAAGTCTTTCATCTATTACCGGGGTTTACAGTAAACTGATTTTTGGTGAAGCTGTCTCGTCGGTCCAGTTCCTATCCCAATAAACGTCAGTGCGTCTGACAATCTGATTTGAATGAAGAAGATTTCCTGTTGGCTAATAATAGTTTAAGTAACCACAGTGGAGAAATATTTCCTCAGTAGTACGTCTGACAGTTATGTCATTGACAGAAAACAAGCGATTAAATTCCACTCCTTTTCAAGTAGTTTTGTAAATCTGAAACTGATATTAGCAGTCAGAATAAGAATGCAGTCCCTACACATTCCTTCTATCCAGTCGCTGACAGTGTAACATGCTTATTTCATATGTGGGTGGGTGTGGGGTGTTTGTGTGGATGTGGCAGGTGGGTGCGGTGGCTGAAACAGACACCTACGTACACCCTTTGACAAACACCAGCCCGCCAGGCTTCGTGCACCAGGCCCGCTTTTCCCTCCTTTTTTTCTTGCGACTACACTGTGGGGCAAATTCCCAAATTCCCTTTATACTCTCCTCCAGCTTTTTTAAGCATCAACAGGATGCTGGGGTGGAGGGAGGGGTAGAGAAGTAAAAACATCATCCGTGCTTGAACTCCAACCGAGGCCGGCCGTTGGTCATGAGGCACAGTGATCGCTTTGTAGAGTCAACAACTGGGTCCTGTAGTGTTTGATATCGTGATCAAATCTGCAGATTAGGACGTGCTTTGTGACGGTGGAATATTCAGGGCATGTGGAAAGGAAAAAACAAACAAAAAAACAGTTGGAGATCTATTTGTGTGCACAGAAACCCCAGTGGAGTTTCTTTGTTTACTTGTTGGCTGTGAAATCAACAAAAATTAGAATCCAGTGTGACTTCTTTGTCACGCTAAATGTGAAAGTAAAGTATAAATACTGCAGATGACAAGAAAAACCCAGCTTTGCCTCTTTTGCATCCCTGAATTCCTTCCTGTGACTGTAAGGAAACAAACAGGGTGCTGTGAGGATGAGTAGTCTGATTGTTTTACATCCCATATTATACAGGCCTTTGATTATTAGCGGGTGAGTGTATAACATCAGAGCCCCTTTGCATGTCACACCATGCTTTTGCGTAACATGTAAAGGTGTGTGCTGATCTGCCGTTATTACAGGTCTTTGAGCATTCCCTTCCTTTTAATGATTTCCTGGTCGTGCCCTGTGCTTTGACTGGGACGTTTCCCCAATTTGCGCAGGTTTGAATAGCGCCGCTTCCTCCACGGCTGAGCAAAGCTGTTTGTCGGCATTTTAGATCAGGTTATTAGCCGCAGTGCAACATCCCGCGCTCCTCCCGGGATGATTTTGTGCAAACGCCACATTACCCCAGTTGCACGGTCGACCTTTTGGTGCAGATGTCTGAGGCCTCCTCGGGACAGCTGTGGGAACCGCTGCTCCACAAGCAAAAAAAAAAAAAAAAAAAGGCCCTGTTAAAGAGTGGAAAATGTGAAAAGTGAAAAGCCTTGTTGTCAGTCTGACCCTTTGTGGTGCTGTTTTTGTTTTTATTGCCGTGGTATCCATGACGGTCTCATGAACAGAGGGCCCGTTTCAGACGGACTGCAGTGCCCTCCCTGCTCCCGGCTGCGCGTCATAATAGGGGCTCTCCTCGGAATAGCCCACACGCTGAGGAATTCTACAGCGTCTAGGCCTCCAGACGTCTGAGTGTGTTTTTATCCCGTGTCCACGCTGCCGTTCAGCCAGCGTGCAGCGACAACACCAGGGTGTGCATGCTGTTCGTATGCGTGTGGGGCAAGCAGGCATGCAGTCAGGCAGGCAGGCGGGGAGGGGGGTGTTGTGCAGTGTCACAGATTTTGCTCTCTCTCTCTGAGGGCCGTTTTTGCCCTCTGACAGACGTAGCACAGAAATGGAAAAAAAAAAAAGATTTTGTCACACATTCCCAAAATATGTGACCAAAGCCTCTGCGTGTTTGTGGCCTTATTTCACCCAACATCGGCCTATTTTAGAGTTATGATAACACTACATTTTCTTGTGTGAAACTTTCAAAGCCCCCCGAGGCACCTGAAGGCAGAAAGAAGGAAAAGACAGAGAAGAATCGAGGCCTTTCTTTCATCTCTTGACAGATTTTTTTTCTGATTGTTTCTCAGATATGGCATGTTCTTCCAAATGAGCTTTCATCTGTCTCATATTCAGATCAAAACATTAACTAAGCAAGGCTCTCACCATCACACCGAACCGCTCATCGCGTGTGTTTTAAAGGTTCTGTAGTCTTTTGATAGAATTTTGGCACTTTCTCCCCTGACGCTCGTCTTTTGTCGTTTCAGATCATCACACAACGAGCTGGAGAAACACAGGTAAGCCGATCTCTGATGCTCTACACCCTCCCCCGTGTGTCACGTTTGTCTGATTTCTGTTCCTGACGTACTAGGTTTATTTGTTAAAGTTATTTTTGGCCTTTTATTATATAAGACAGTGGAGAGAATGACAAGAAATGTGGGTAGAAGAGTGGGGGAATGACATGTAGTAAATGGCCATGAGCTGGATTCGAACAAATGACCACTACATCGGGGACTATGTTTGTGGGTCGCCCGCTCAGCCAGCTGAGCTATCTGGGAAGAAATATCCTTATTAATACAGTCTAGACATTGTTAACGTGGTAAATTAGTATTCTAGCTGGAAACAGCTGATTTTTAATGGAATATCTCCATAGGGGTAGAGAGGAACATTTCCAGCAACTATCACTCCTGTGTTTTAATGCTACATTGTGTTAGCTAATGGTGTTGAAAGGCTAATTGATGATTAGAAAACCCTTGTGCAATTATGTTAGCACATGAATAAAAGTGTGAGTTTTTATGGAAAACATGAAATTGCCTGGATGACCCCCAAACTTTTGAACGGTAGCGTACGTTGCTCTTAGTCAAAAACGCCAGAATTGCAGATCAGATCAGGGGTCACCTTCAAAGAACTGGAGATTTAATTCTTCACATTTGTGAATGGATAATAAGTGGATTTCAAAGAGCACTGTGTCGTGTTAATTAGGTCTATCTCCATTTTGTGTATGAAGCTAGTTTCTTTGAATGGAAGGGGAATCCTGTCAGTAATGTGATAATCCTGCACAGACTGACAGTGAACGGAGGCGGGGTGAATCGGGGCCTCGACTGTCATTTTTCTGAACTCAGAAGCCCACAGATCGCACACACACCCAGCGATCCTGCTCTACTTCTCCCAGCATGCACCTCGGCACACCTCACAACCCTTTTTGTCTCTTCAGGCTACAACACTCATACTCCCAGCTCGTAGCGTGCTCATTAAAGACACACACGTCTGCTTTCGCTCTCATCTTTGATGGGAAAAAAAGTGTAAAACTATTTGCTACGGTGCTTTTTTTTGCTGTCTCGAATCTATAAAAAACTGCCCTACAGAGTCGGTTTAGGAATCAGCTGATGTGTCAGCATGTGAGCAGAGGCCGGACTGGGCGTGTGTTGCGTGACACATCGTCACCAACGTTGAGGGATTGGGGTTTGCCAGTCACATGTCTGGGAGTGAGTAATGGATGTGTGTAGCGCAGAGAGCAACAAGTAAGGACATATTCCTCCCTGACCTGAGAGCTGAGGAAGGCCCGGGCTGATTACACTGACTGCAGGTGTTGAGACACTTCGGTTACCTCATGTCCGATGACGGGCGTGGTTGCTTACCAACCAAGTGACGTCCAGCGAAGTGCCGGTAAAGTGTTCCATAATCAGTTTACTCACTTCCCTTGTCATCACTGCTGTGGCCACAAATTTCTGAAAAAGACGTTTTTTTTGTTTTTTTTTTAAATGTCATGACTGCAACGGTAAAACACACGACTTCTCTTATTGACCGATGCGATGAAGTAAGCCCTTTAATAAATACAAATTTGCTTCACACACACTGTCACATTTCACATCCTCAGTAGCATGTGATGGGGGTTATTCCACATACTCCTTATTTTTCCCTGTTTTTTTTTTTTTTTTCACCCTTCAGTGTTTGCATGGAAAAGTTTCAACCCGCTTATTTGTAATGACAGGCCGAGGTGACGAGGTATCATTGCGATACTGTGCAGCACAGTCTGTCCTGACTCAGTCCCTGTCTGAACTTGTGTCCTCAAATTACATGGTCGTTACGCCAAGATACAGGTGTTAAAGGTTGAAACCAGGACTCTAACGCAACCATCTACGGTGCATCCAGTGCCTTACACCTGCTGTGGTTGCACAATATGTAACACTGGATGGTAGATTGAAGGAAAATGACACTTAAATGCTTGTTTATGTCATTTACAAGCAGAAATGAAAAGGAAATTTGGATGTTTCTGCCACTAAAATGTGAGGATTAGTTCCATTTTTCTTTCTGTGTTGAGTATCTTTTGGTTTTGGCACCCAAACAAGCAATATAAAGATGTCTTTTCACTATTTTCTCCTATTTTAAAAACTTCTTAACAATTAGGAGTAAAGTTCAACTGACTGACATCATACTTACTATTCAAACCATCGTGCAGTCTACCTTCTTTATTAGTCTAAATCAGGGGTATCAAACATGCAGCCCGTGGGCCAAAACCGGCCCGCAGAACGACTTTGCAAAGTGTAAAAATTACAGAGAAGACATTAACTGCAAATTGAAAATTTGTGAAACTATAAATTTAAAATAATTTCTAGACCATGACAAGTTGTTTTGATCATAAAACAAAATACTAGATTGTTCATTGTGCCTCTCTCGTGTGTCTCATTTATGTAATATTTTGTCCTGTTTTTGTTGTTTTTTGTCTGACTTTTGTTGTTTGTCTCATTTTTGTCATCTTGTTTCTGTTTTTGTTGTTGTTTTGTGTTTCCTTTTTGTCTCGCTTGTGTTTTTTGTCTTACTTTTGTCATTTTGTGTTTTGCATTTGTCATTTTCAGTGTCATTTGTGTAATTTTTTATCTTGTTTTTGTCAGTTGTCCATTTTTTTGTCACTTTGTAACTTTTTTGTCAAATTTTTTGTCTTTTGTTTTGCTTCATGTCGTTTGTGTCATTTTTTGTCGTTTTGTATCTCATTTTTGCAATATTTTGTCTTGTTTTTGTTGGGTTTTTTTTGCCTGACTTTTGTTGTTTTGATCATTCAGTAAAATATTATATCATTCAGTTCCAGATACTCGTGACTAAATGTTTAGTACCTTTGTAGACACTCTGTGATCTGTAGGTCATAATGTGTAAATGATAAACTGAGGCATAATGTTGCTGAAATTGAACTTATTTTCCTGAAGAAATTTCAGGTTGTTCATGATGTTTTGTAACAAAAAAAAAAAAAAATTGTTCCATAAATGTGATCAATTTTAGAATGTACTTTTGTTGCACTAAAACAAATGAAAAATTTGGAGTTATTTATCGGTTATTATGCTGTGATTTTACTGGTCCGGCCCACTTGAGATCAAATTGGGCTGAATGTGGCCCCAGAACTGAAATGAGTTGAACACCCCTGGTCTAAACACATTAAATGTCATACTTGCAGCGCATTATCATTTAAACCTATTTATTTTATACTGAAATGATCACAATAGTGATAATTGCAGCTGCCCGTAGTCATATGATTTCTGAAAATAGAACCGTATCTACTCCTCCCAGCACAGGATCTATAGAAGGGATCTACGTCAGACAGGTTAGCCTGTTGTTAAATGATATGCCACGCTGGCTGTTGTGCTGTGACAAACTGCTGTTTGCCAAGTTTTCACTGGACTTTTTGCCTGTCCATTTTTAACTAAATGGAGCGACACCAAATATTTCTTTGAGGTTGTTTGTTGTGCAAAACTTTTTGGGAATAATCTAGGAAGGTTATTGATGTACCGATTATGAAAGTAACACCGGCCATTGTCTGACACGTAAAAGCACATTGACAAAACAACCGACCAACCAACCCGAACACTATAAACACTTTATGACAGAACAAATACTCAATAGAGGAACTGAAAGCAAAGCTGTACGCCACACAAAGGAATATTTCCAGCATGCCATTTGGACTTTACCTGCTGGTGATTCATAAGAAAACCAAAAGTCTTCAGTCGTCCTGTTCAACCTGTTTAAATGAATGCCTTACCAGTTCCGTTTGAAGCCTCATCCCTCTTTAATCTGCATCAGTCCCAGTATCGTCTCTGAAATCTTGGCCGTCCTCACGCCCTCAGACGCCACTGCGGGGAGGCGCTGCCGTTTGAGCCCTGACTCACTGTCTTTGTTTAGTCGTCGTGTTGTGTTTTCGCTTCACCCTTTTGTAGCACAGAGCAATCCTTGTTCTATATGTACACGTGGTAGACATGTTTGCAGATGAATGTCAGGCTTAGGTGCTGAAAGAAACTGACTTCAAAGGGAATAGTCGAAGAGCTGTTATCCTTCCAGCAGGGCTGTGAATACAGTACATGCAGCTGGACTTTCTTGGTACCTGATTTTCAGTATCAATACCAGCATTTTTCGATATTTACCTTTGGTTTTGCAAATTTTTGATTTAAGTCAGGAACTGTTTGATCAAAAATTGAAACCATTCGATGCCAGCTTTCACTACTCTTTAAAAAAATAATTTATTCAACTGGCACATTTTCTGAAAACATATTGAGGTTGAGTACCTAGCCTTACTTGCAAGCCGTTTGTCTATTTTAAATCAGTTTTGCAGTGCCCAAAACATGGTATAATTACCAGTAATGACTATTTTTGTCATCTATTAATCTGCTGATCATTTATGTTTGATTATTAATTCTTATTCGATCATTATTTTGTTCATTAAACTATGAAGAGTTTAAAAATATTTAATTTACCACCATGTATGATGAAGAAATGCATAAATTTGTATATTTCACAATCTTGACATAAAACATTTAAAAATTTGTAAGTAAAAAACTGTACATTCATTCAGCTATTTGCTCAATCAACTGAGCCCTGTTGCTGCAGTGTAATGTGACAGTTGTCAAATTAAGTCACGATTTTTTCTTCCATTTCCTGATGTGGGCATTGGTCTCACAGCTCAGTGACCGATGTTATGCATGCTGGGTGTCTCTCACGGAGCTGGCTGTTGTCTTGGCAGCCGCTAAGGAGGCACCCTGCATATATTTGTGTCCCGTTATCAGAGTGAGTTGTCTGGTGGGTGGGAGCCGAGTCCCACAGGGTCATCTGTCCTGGCACAGGCTGCTTATCTGCTGCAGCCTGAGCGTCGCTGTGACAGCTCTGTTTAGAGCACGAGTGTCAAACTTAGTTCAGGGGCCACATTCAGCCCAATTTGATCTCAAGTGGGCTGGACCAGTAAAATCAGAGCATAATAACCTATAAATAACCACAACTCAAATTTTTCGTTTGTTTTCGTGCCAAAAGTACATTCTGAAAATGTTCACATTTAAGGAATTATCTTTTTACAAAACATTATGAACAACCTGAAATTTCTTAAGAAAAATAAGTTCAATTTCAACAACATTATACCTCAGTTTATCATTTACACATTACAACCTACAGATCACAGAGTGTCTACAAAAAAGCACAAAACTTTTAGTCACAGGTATCTGGAACTGAATGATATAGTATTTTACTTAAAAAAAAAAAGACAAAAAACAACAAAAACAAGACAAAATATTACAAAAATGAGACACAAAACGACAAGAAACAAAACAAAAAACGGGACAAAAAATTTGACAGAAGTTACAAAGTGACAAAAAATTGGAAAAACAACAAAAACAAGACAAAAAAATTACACAAATGACACAAACGAGACCAAAAATGACAAAAGCAAGAAACAAAGCAACAAAAAAGTAGACAAACAATGCAAGCAAGACCAAAAGGAAACACAAAAGGACAAAAACGAGGAACAAAATGACAAAAACATGAGACAAACAACAAAAGTCAGCCAAAGACAACAAAAACAAAATCTTACAAAAATGAGACGCAAAATGACAAAAGAACAATGAGCAATATAGTATTATACTTTATGATCAAAACAACTTGTCAGGGTCTAGAAATTATTTTAAATTTATGATTTTACAAATTTACAATTTGCAGTTAATGTCTTGTCTGCCATTTTTATACTTTACAAAGTCGTCCCTCGGGCCTAATTGGACCCTCTGGAGGGCCGATTTTGGCCCGCGTGCCGCATATTTGACGCCCTTGGTTTAGACCATCACCAAGGATTATAGCGTTGCTTTTTTTCTGTCATCACTGCACCAGCTCCGACCAGAGCTGCAGAGCATCGGCTTGACTTTTTGTGTAACGAAAATGCTGCTATGTGGTTGCCCTTCACTGGCATTGCTTCCTTCCCATTTCTGACTCGAACCGCTCTTGATCACGCCTATGACGACTCATCGTGCCACAAGTTTCCTTTTAAAGCAACACCAAGAAATTGCGAAAGCACGGACGGACGTTTTCACTTTCCCACGTATCACCTGTTTACAGGAAATCTGAGTCCGGCCTCTTAAGGATGAGCATCTGGTATGCTTGCGCTGCTTCCCTCAATTGAAAAAGGATTCACGGTTCTATTTTTATCGCCACCACCCACAGCCATTGGGTACTCTCAGTTTCATTTCTGTGCTCGCTGAGATTAAAAGCGATGCTCAAAGTTTGCAGATTGATTTCGACAAGCAGTATTCCCTTACAGTATATATCCCTCTGCAGACAACGTGCAGCAACTGTGCAGCACCTACTGAACTTGGCTTTAAATTTACACGCTCTTCATGGACACGGGAGTGAGCGCTGCGTTTGTCACGGTCTAATCTTCCCTCTAATTAAATTTACTCTCCCAGTGTCTTCTACTCCCAGCTGTGATGAATGACTTCTTTGGCTTTGACGGGCTCTTTCCCCTCAAGTGAAACTCGCCTATGTGTGTGTGTGTGTGTGTGTGTGTGTGTGTGTGTCTGAGTTATGGCGGTGTATCAGCGGGAGGGAGTCCAGTCCATAGCCCTGTTACTTTACCTCCTTGGCCTTCTACTCTTTGTCTCCCTCTTTCTCCAGAGACCACATCTGTTTTTTCTGTTATCTGTTTTTTTTTCTGGCCCTCCTTTTGCCCACTAAAAGTGCCTGAGTCAGCAGAAACCTGATTCAGTAAGGAGGAGGGGCGTGAGCTGCCTTCTCCTCACAGAGGGCCTTTATCTTCACCGAGTGCTAAAACTCATCTGTACCCGCTCTGAGGTGTAACTTTAAAAAAAAAAATAAAAAATTATATCAAAGTTCATCCTGTTAGCCCACATTTTTTTGCAGATTGTAAGTCGCGCAGCCACTGTGATTACAGCTGGCCGCGTCCCGTATTTTAAATTAAATGTCCTGTTTGTCTCTTAGAGGCTGCTATGTGAACAAATTGTGCAAAGTTCCTTTATTTCTTCCAGCTTTGGTTGTAGTGTGACATCCACATGCTCACATGCACGTATACTTAACTTCCTCTGCTGTCACAATGTCAGTTACATTCCTCCTTTGTCTGGCGACTTGAAGTCATTACATGCAGTTAACAACAACATGTACTGTATGCAGTCTATGATTAAAACACCTCTAGGACATGTTGTAATTTGTTGCAACATGAAGGCAGGTAATGTTGACATAGTGTTAGAGTCTGCTACAGCTGTGCCATATCCATACTTCTTTTTTTTTTAAAATCAAGATTTATGTGATTTTACACTTCTGTTCCAAAGTTTGGGCCCAACTTTAATTAATATAGAGCAACTTCAACTCATTTTAGAGCAACCTTAACTAAAAGAGAGCAACTTTAACTAGTATGAAGCAACTTTGACTAATATAGAGCAACTTTAACTCATTAAAAGCAACTTTAACTCCTTTAGAGCAACTTTAACTCATTAAAAGCAACATTAACTCATTTAGAGCAACGTTCACTAATAATATCAACTTTAGCTAATATAGAGAAACTTTTATGTTGAGCCACTTTCACTAATATGGAGCAACTTTAACTCATTAAAAGCAACTTTAACTCCTTTTGAGCAACTTTAACTCATTAAAAGCAACTTTAACTCCTTTAGAGCAACTTCAACTCATTAAAAGCAACTTTAACTCATTTAGAGCAACGTTCACTAATAATATCAACTTTAGCGAATATAGAGAAACTTTTATGTAGAGCCACTTTCACTAATATGGAGCAACTTTAATTAATATAGCACAACTTTAACTCATTTAAAGTAACTTAAACTAATATTTAGCAACTTTAATTAATATAGGGCAACTTTTATAACTAATGTAGAGCAACTTTAATTCATGTACACTATCATTCAAAAGTTTAGGGTCACTTAGAAATTTTGTTATTTTTGAAAGAAAAGCATTTTTTTTTCAATGAAGATAACATTAAATGAATCATAAATACAGTGTAGACATTGTTACTGTGGCAAATGACTATTCTAGCTGGAAATTTTTAATGGAATATCTACATAGAGGTACAGAGGAACATTTCCAGCAACCATCACTCCTGTGTTCTAATGCTACATTGTGTTAGCTAATGGTGTTGAAAGGCTAATTGATGATTAGAAAATCCTTGTGCAATTATGTTAGCACATGAATAAAAGTGTGAGTTTTCATGGAAAACATGAAATTGTCTGGGTGATCTCAAACTTTTGAATGGTAGTGTATATTCTAATTTAAATCATGTGTGTAGTCTGAAAACGGTGACATTTTCCAAATCATACAAGACAGAAAAACGAAGACAACTCTGACAGTCAAGAAGCTGGCATTCAGGAATGTTTCAAACTTTTGATTTAAAAAATGACTTGACCAATTCTTAGTATTTCTGACTAAGTTTGGGCATATTACTCCCGTCATCGATTCATCATATTGGCTCTAAGTAAGTGGATGCGTACTTTTCCTGAGAAACTGCAGAGAAAAAAGTGTTTTGTCTGGTCTTGTTGTGAATAATACATCAAGTTTCTTCCATTAGAATTCAAAAGTCTGTTACTGCCTGTTAGTCTGCAGCATTACCCACAATGACTTAATGTGACCAGAGAAGTTCGTTTGGCAAATCTCAGCTGACACGTTCCTCTTTCATTATATTTTGTCATATTGCCCAGCCTTACGACAGAATAGATTTATCCACTGTTGTACATTTACTGAAGTCAGTGGATTTCTCCTGAGGACAAACTGGGTTTTAACTGGGCTGTATGTGAAGTAAGAATAAGAAACCGGCTACAGCTGGAGGTCAGCAGCTCAGGTCCCATGTGGAATTTCTCCACCCTGAGGTCACTCGGCGTTGAGAAGTTACTCAACTCGCTTGGGTCAAACCCGGCTGCGGGTGCACCGTGTAAGCTATCGGAGAACGACTGTGCGTTTGTGCAAAGCCTGTGGATGATCTGTTGGCCTTTTGTGCATTTGGACACTCACACAGAGACATTTACTGAAGAACACGGCGGAGTTGTGTGACAGTCGGCGTACGTTTGTCTGTCTGTTTGTTAGCAACGTGACTCAAAAACGGATTTGGATGAAATTTTCAGGGAAGGTCAGAAATGACACAAGGACCAAGTGATTAGATTTTGGCAGTGATGCGGCTTGTAGTCTGGATCCACGGATTTGTTAAAGATTTCTGTATCATTGCGAGATAGCGGCACGGCGTCACTGTAACTATGACAACAAGTGAACACTACATCAGCTGCCTGCTGATGATCACATGATTGTGATCCTACTACAAATCCACCCCTGTGGACTTATCGGGACTTACCCATCAGAAATGATACAAGGAACAACTGATTAAATTGTGGGGGTGTTTCAGAGTCCCATCAATTCCCGCCTCCAGCTACATATTTAGGTCACGCGATTCGGTATCCATACATGCCTGTGCTCAGCACAAGGTCATTTCTTATTCAAGATTTCATCCGTTGGAAATGATACGACTGAGCAGCCTTGGCAGAATACTGAGCTCTCTGAGTGCTTTTCTAGTTGAGTATGCAGATTTCCCCTTGTGGGACTAATAAAGGATCTTCTATTCTATGTGAACGCGGCCGCTGTGGTCCTAGATTTAGGTGAAAATGTTCCCGCTCCCTCTCAGGTGTTTCCGCTGCAGGGTACTCCACAGTAAACTTGGTACACTGGCGCAAAACAGCTGATGCTCATAAAAACAGCACTTTTAACAAGGTGTGTGCACGGCTCTGGGGTCGGTTTCAAGGGCCAAAAAGCATAAGCTATTAAAGAAAGAAGTGAAGTGGAGGAGAGCAAGAAGAAAAGTACGTTGACTGAGCCGTTCACAGTTTGGTTTTGGGCCTTGTGTGTCTCAGGAGGGGGGAGACGGAGGCATTCTTGCTGAAGGGAGGGACACAAGGCAGGGTAGGACGTGGCTGCTGCATGTATGGCAAACAGGCAGCCTGAAATTCAGGTCAGCGGAGCATACACACATACACTGGAATGCAGAGTTAAGTAAGAGAGGCAGCGTAGGGGAAGAGTCTGCAGATGGATGGATGGGGTCACAAAACTAGCAGGCCGAGTATTACTAGAACGCTACGCAGCCACATCCACATTCAGCACGGAACGCTTTTTTGGCAAGCAGGGAGTTGCGAGTGATTATTTGTTTGATTATGCATTGAAAGACTGGATTAGAGCTGCAGGCGTTCTGTCATTCACCATCTGTTCTCACCTCTTCCTTCTTCTGTCCACTTTAGTTCTTGTATAATCCACCACAGCAGTTTGAGAACCCTTAAGTGGCTCCTTGCAATAGCCCATCCACCTGTCAACAAGTGACTTTCTTTTTTTCCAAATTTAATAACTTCCAAAATCTACCAGTACACTGTCTGAAAATCTGAGCGTGATTTCTGCAGCAGAATTGTCTTCTTTCCTCTCCATCTTCCCCTAACACCCTCAGTTTTTGTCCCGCGGCCCTTATCGGGCCTCGATCCTCAAATTGGACCTCACCCTCCTGTTCTAAAACCTTCCTTTAAGAAGCTCAACTTTTACAGTCGACACGGAGCCTGGAATCCTCTCTCATGCCACTAGACTCCTGTGTTAATCATTGACGAGGATCATTATAAAACCCGACCTCCCCGCGTCAGGGGAATGTTTTTATTGAGCTCGCTGAACTTGTCTCTGCTCGTCCATCCAACATTTGCAGATGTACTTTCCGATGCATGCAGCGGAAGGCAATTAATGTTCAGGTCTGTCAGTTGACATGTTGTTGAGATGATTCAGAGATGCATAGGGAAGCCTGTCTCTATTTTCACCCTCCCCTCTCGGTGTGTGCTCACACGCTCTCTTCTTTAAATTCTGTTTGACATCTGTTTTTCTGTTAACACCGCTGTAAGCTGGCTGTGCTGAGGAAGGGATTTTGTAATGATCCATGCTTGCACAGTGGATTGTTTCAGTACACGAAAACCATCAAATAAATCTAATTAGTCGGCATTCCCAAGCACGCCCAGTGGAAATTCCAGTTTGTTTTGTGGAAATACTACTACACCGAGTGAGTAGCAGACTAATTCTGCTGTTTCCGGTTATTTAATCACCAGTAAAGCATGCAGAGCCTTTTCTTTAGCGTAGTTCTGTGAGAAGCAAAGTTTCCTCCCTCCCCTCCCTGTGCTATCCTGTTGTGGTGTGTTCAGGTTTCTGTTTGCAGCTCTTGCGTGTGAGAGCCCAGTCATGTGAGGTCGAGCTCCATGTTCCTGCCGTCAGGAGAATGTGTTTACGGGGGACTTGTATCCGTCTGTCTCGCCTTTCAGTTGTCACTGCACGCAGCGGGTGGGTGTGGCGTCCTCGATGACAGAAAACAAACACAGCTCGTCCCAGACGACTGACATTTCATACCAGCGATAAAAGCCTCTCGTGTCTCCTTGTGCTTCAGTGTGCGCCTTTCGTCTCAGCGGCGTGGGCAGCATGGTGAACCACGCTGCCAGTTTCACATGAGCTGCTTCTTATTTTTCTCCCATCTTGTTTTTCTGAGACGGCACATCAGATCTCTGGTAAATGTAAACATGTTCAGGGCAGGCCTGCAGGGCGACAGAGAGAGTAATGAAGGGCTGCTGAAAGGCTGTGTGTGTTGTAGGTAGGGTCCCGTACCACCTCAAACCTCCCTCCAGCTGCCTCGTTCTCCCCAGGAACCTGCCAGCCAGATGTAGAGCCACCCCAGTGGCAACCTCAAATTCCACCACGTCACCATGGTGATCCACACTCACGCAATGCAGCCCCCACTTTCACTTCCCATAGCAGAGAGGGGGGCAGATGCAGAACTTTTAATAGGAAAAGTTTAGCTTTTTTTGCATAATGTGTAAAAGCTAAGAAAAACATATACTATGTATACAAACATATGTAGCCCTCTAAGCCCTACCATTTTGCAAGGACATATTCTTACATTTTTACATACTGTAGTGCAATTTTTTTGGAGTATTTTCATTTGCTTTACATCAATATAACTCTAATATCCCAAGTTTTAATAATATGTATTGACTTATGTCTTAACTTTTACAATAAATTGCTTAAAAGTGTTGTTTTTTCACATATATTTCAAAATACAGAAAGTGTATAGCTGTATCCCTCAAATTTGTAAATGTAAAAAAGTTGCACAATATCCCATGGTCTTGTTTATAAAGATTTTTGTTATGTGAGCTTTATTATGTATTTTCACAAACCCGTCACTGCAATGAAAAAGCGCTCTGAGACCTGGTGAATGTGTGAAATGTTAGTCAAACTCCCCAGATTTTACATGCAAAAAGAATGATGGATCTATCTTACCTGGTTTCAGATCTACTGCCAATCAAACATGAATATGCAATCATAGCGCCAGTGCTACGCTGGGCTCTATAGGGTTAAAGTTTAATTCTGATTTATTACAGCTTCATATGTTTGTAGTTTTGGCCATCAGTAAAGGTAAGATTTTACTCTCCAAGTTAAATACTGCATGTAGGCAAACTTATTTGGAATAAAGATAATTAAGTTACTACCCAGATTGGCTTCCTGGTTCAACTGAACCATGTTAAAACGAGTACCCAATATATCAGTAATGAGTTCAGATTGCAGCAGAAAACTATCAATGGCAAACACACTGAGTCAGACCTTTTTTTAGCAGCCAGCTTTCCAGATCTCAGTAATTTACCTGATGAGTGCAGTGTTATTACTGGTAAGAATGGCGGCCAAAACTCTAAAAATGAGATCTTTGTAGTAATGACCTGGAATTATCCCTTAAGTCCTTAAGAACACAGTTTTCATCCTCTTTATTTGAGAGCCGTCAGATGACAAAACCCTCGAGTTTGATATGTTGCATTTCGAGATTACATTATCGCATTATTGTGCAGCCTGCACGCTAGGGCCGGCGTCGCATTTTCTCTCCTTAAAACCCAACGGGGAGCAGCTCTGGCAGCGAGGGGAAACGCTGTGGTGGTGTTTCTGATGACCTCTGACCTTTGTTTAGCAGGTTTGGCTCGGTGCCAGACAAGCTACTCGGTCCTGGGCGTACGGGTTGAGGAATGCGTTAGGCTGCGGTGAGCTCATTAAACAGTGCAGCGAGTGAGGGGTGAAGGCCTGTTGTTTGCACTGGCTCGCCTTCTCAGGCCCTGTGGCTCTTTGTGTGCCGATCGAGCCATCCTGCGACACGCTGTGGCCACCAGGACAGTGTGTGTGCATGTGTGTGTGTACATTGCACAACTGTCTTTTCTCTGGTGCGGAATACAATAACGTCCATCAGTGCGCGTCAATCAGTCAGGCTGCTGCAGGAACACTCCAGCGACATTTCCACAGTTGTTCTCCTTCCAAGGCCAAAAGCGCGAGCAGGTCTGTGAGTAAAGGCCCGATGTGTACCCAGCCAACCTTGGAGCATAAGTCAGCAGTTTAAATAGCTTGTTCCAGTTTCAGCAGTGTGCAGCTTTCTGAGCAAAAGTTCCTTTTTTTCTTTTTTTCTCCCCAGTCTTTGCTTTGTTTTGGCACTGAGCCCCTGATGGAGAGAAAAGAGGGAGGGGTGAGGGAAGGGCAGAGATCAGACACAAATCATCCCGTGGTACTCGGCACGTGAGAACAGTCAGGTGATGATTTCTCCTCAGACGTGACTCCTCCAGATTCACTTTTATACCCTCAACGTAGAGGGCATGCTGTTTTTGCAACTTTGGCGATTTTCACTGGTATCTTTTCAGTCTTTAATGCTGCTGCTAGAACACAATACCGATATTATTCCCGGCGTATTGTGTCCGTCGTGCAAATTAAACCCGACTTTTTCACTGCGTTTCAACAAGCCTGTACTCTGCCCCAACTACAAATCATGTGACACCGCACCAATGGTCTCACACTGTGACGCTGTTCATGACTGGAATATCAAAGACCATCCTATTTTCAAACCAGACAAATTGGAAAATTTGATGTGATTCAGGACCATGTGTGCCAGTCGCTGCGAACTCTCTGCTTTCAGTCACGGACACAACATTCGCGTTCGCTCGGTGCCACGCTTCTTCGCATAGCTGTTTCAGGCAATCTGATAAACATTGCGTGACCGAGGCTCGGCTTAAGGAATAACAAACGTGAGTGAGGGAGGGTCCTGCACTCCGCTCCAAATCGGCTGTGTGCTCTTGAAGGAAAGTAGCGAGTGTGTCTCGTGGCAGGGAAACACATGCTGCTGTCAGGGACACACTGCCAGGTTTACTGTAGGGCCACTTTTATTGATAACATGTAGCTTTCCTTAGACAGAAACGTTGCCATTTTACAGGCGGTTTCATGCCAGACTTTTTCTTGGCTGAGCGCTGTGACTTCCTCGAGTCCTGTTGTCACTGTGATATTGCAAACAAGCTGTTTCCCCCCAGTTATCTGTCTTTATGCTAAGCCAAAGCTAGCTGTCTGCTGCTTTTAGCTTCTTTTTCACTGTACCGACATCGGAGCGGTTTCGGTTTTCTCTGCTACTGGCATTAAAGCAATGAATTTTCTGTTTTCCCAAAGGTGAAACTACTCATTTAGTTTGACTTTGTTTTGTAAATCAGTTCATGTAAATGCTTCGCAGCCAGTGCTTTTAACAGGTCACGATACTTAGCAGCTTCCTGAACAATATCAAGCCGTTTCTCATATGTTGGAAGTTAAATTTTGCACCACTTTAACACTGTAATCAGAATTTTAGTCTGGTGTTTATCTCTTCTTTGTATAATCCCCTGAGTGTTCACAAAATACATGACAGAGCAGTTGTTCGATATGGCATTTTCCAGGGTGTCAAACATGCGGCCCGCTGGCCAAAAAAGCAGCTCCCAGAGGGTCCAATCCGGCCCATGGAACGACTTTGTGAAGTGTAAAAATTACAGAGAAGACATGAACTGCAGATTGTAAATTAGTAAAACTATGCATTTTAAATAATTTCTAGACCATGACAAGTTGTTCAGTGTTCTTTTGTCTTTTTGTGTTTCGTTTTCATCTCGCTCGCTTTTTGCCTTATTTTTGTCATTTTGTGTTTTGCTTTATTTGTTGTTTTGTGTAATGTTTGTGTTGTTTTTTAGTCTCGCTTGTGTTGTTAGTCTACTTCTTTGTCATTTTGTCTTTCGCTTTTGTCATTTTTGGTCTCGTTTGTGTCATTTGTGTGATTTTTTTGTCTCGTTTTTGTCGTTTTTAACTATCAAATTTTTTGTTTTGTTTCGTACCATTTGTGTCATTTCTTGTGGTTTTGTGTCTCATTTTTGTAATATAAACTGTTTTGCACTAAAACAAAGGGGAAAATGTGGAATTGTGGTTATTTATAGAATATTATGCTGTGACTTTACTGGTCCGGCCCACTGGATATCAAATTGGCATGTATGGGGCCCCAAAATGAGTTTGACACCCCTTGCATATTCCATTATACTTTCATTTAACTGAAAGCTTATCCCTTTTTTTTTCACCTCCAGAAAACAGGTATGGTCAGCCTCCATGTCACCATGGGTGTGGAGTGGCAAGTTGTCTGCTTTTAATTTAGGGTATGATGAAAAGAAGTGGCATTTCTGAAGGCTTGAATACAAAGAAGTGCAAACATTCGCATGACTTTTTTAGCAATAAAAGCAATGGTTGAAAGTGCACCGGAGCACATTTCTGTCGTGGACGTGCCAGGTAAAATATGTGGTGAGCACACATGTGGGGCCTGAGATAGGAGAAAAAAAAGGGTTTTCTGGAAAGGTGAGGAAGGGGGGAGGAACGCCTTGTTTTTGTTTTTCATTACAAGAGAAGGATGGAGGTTGGGGTGAGGTGCAAGATGGTCACCCATTGGCTCAAGTTACCCTTTGGACGGTGTGTGTGGAGCGCTGCCTAGTGCAGCTGAGCACACTGCGCTCAAAGAGCCCTTTTTTCAACCCCGGAGAGAAAGTCATCCACTTGCTCGGACCCCCGCTCCCTTCCAAAAAAACACCCCTCCTCCCGTCTCTCTGCTCCAGACCCCCTGCTCCTTCCTGCCCGCTTCCCCCTGGCCGCGGCCCAAGTGCTTCATGTGGCTGGACTGGGGCAGGTCGGAGGTGGCCCCCCGCCCCGGTCCTCAGAAGACACTTGTTTTCCAGCGGGACGAGGGTGTGTTGGTGTTGGCAGGGTGGAGCAGGGGGTTGAAGGGGTTCAGCGGATGGGGAGGGGGGCAGACTTTCCCCCTGGGAGACGGGGGAGATAAAAGAATGAGAGCACTTTCACACGCCCTTTATCGGGGAACACCTATATGCACCTGTAGAGGGGAGAGAGAATGTCTAAAGGGCATTTGTGCTAATCTTCGTCATATATATCCAGAAATCCTGTATGCATTTTTCTGACTACAATTCCACAAATCCATCAAAATTAAAGATGAAGTTATTGTTTAGGAATGTAGGGTATTATGTTAAGTCACCAAGACTCTGTTTTTGCCCACAGGCCGTCTGTGGTCGACCTCTAAATGAAACTACTCAGAGGGTCTTACTTTATGTGAAAAATACAGGTGACGCCCTTCCTGAAAAAGAAAAAAAAAAACACAGGGAAAAGACTGTGTGTGCATGTGTGAAGACTAGTCGAGGCCTCCCGTGTGCTCAGCTCTGCAGCCAGCCCCGGAGAGCTTCATTTCTCTGATTAGGTTTATTGTGGTTGCAGCGATGGCCAGCGGAGACCTTCCATTGTTGGAGTTTGTTTATCGTTCAGCCGGAGTTAGCCAAAGGAACAGGAGAAAAGGGGGAAGACTAGCTCAGAACAAAGAAACGGTTCATGGACTAGCTTGACTAATGGAGGATTGAAAGGCCTTTATGAGGAAATCTGAATGGGCCAAGGACAGAAAAGGGGATCTGCTGATAAAAATGTTGTGAATGAGAGCAGCCCTTTTTAAATAACATACAGTAACCATAGAAAGTCGCTGCTGCATGTCCACACAAAGGCTAACTTTGCCTCGTCTTTGTTATCACTCAGATAAACATCCAAAGGATGCACCCAGCGCGCTGTTTACTTGCGCATCGAGGGTTGTCGGCCTGGAGGGTGTTGGCAGTGATGCAGGGTTTTCTGGGGTCACAGTTTGTCTCTTGATTTCAGTCAGCAGAGTCACCAGAGCAGATGAGAGGCCTCTAATGCTGCCATTTTTTCAGTAAGGATTTTTTTTTTTTTTTTGAGTTCAAGGGCTCTCTAGTGCATTGCAGTTTTGACAGTTTGTGAGGCACATGAGGTTTGGAACAGCTGTGGTGGACAGCAATATACAATGCACACTCTTCATATTAAGGCCAGTTTGTTGTACTGTCACCCCAGATATACACTACCAGTCAACGGTTTGGATATACCTTCTCATTCAGTGCTTTTTATTTATTAGTATTATTTTCTACATTGTAGATTAATACTGAAGATTGACACTTTTTTGTTTACAACATAATTACTCTGCAAAGGAATGCGGCGGAGTTATGCGACGATCGGCGTATGTTTGTCTGTCTGTTATTTCGTCTGTGTGCAACATCACTCAAAAATAGATTTGGATGAAATTTTCAGGGAAGGTCAGAAATGACACAAGGAGCAACTGATTAGATTTTGACAGTGATGCAGCTTATAGTCTGGATCCACGGATTTGTTAAAGATTTCTGTATCATTGTGAGATAGCGGCACAACGCCACTGTAACTATGACAACAAATGAACACTACATCAGCTACCTGCTGACGATCACATGATTGTGATCCTACTACAAATCCACCACTGCTCACTTATCTGGACTTAAATGTCAGAAATGATACAAGGAACAACTGATTAAATTGTGGGGGTGTTTCCAAGTCCCATCAATTCCCGCCACCCACTACATATTTATGTCACACGATTCAGTATCCGTACATAACGTACACATGCATAATACATGCCTGTGCTCAGCGCAAGGTCATTTTGTTTGTGGGTACACCTCTATTAAATGGCCACATTATATGTTGCTGTGATTTGTGATCATCAATAACTAATAAACAAATGCTGCATTTCTATAAAAAAATGCTGCATTTCTGACAATGCCATGTGGGGGGAATGAACAGCTTTGGTGCTAGTGCTGTTCTTGTTCCATATGTATTCTTTTATAGTTTTGATGTCTTCAGTATTATTCTACAATGTAGAAAATAATGAAATAAAAACCATTGAATGAGAAGCTGTGTTCAAACTCTTGACTAGGTGACATTAGTTACTGTGTGCTTGTGTTTTTGCAAATGCAAACCACACAAATGAAACCAAAGCTGGCTAATCACAAAGGGAATATTCAGTTTCATGAACAAACAGAAAAAGGCCTCCATAGTAAAGGCCTGTTTGTAGTGCAGAATGCGTGTGGGTGTGTAAGGAGAACAGATGAAGAAACCATGGCTGGATGATGTTAGCTACAATCTACAGTCCGTGACACATAATAAATATAGTATAGCTCATTATATATTTGTCTTTTCGACCTCTGGACTGAGCTGATTACTTTATTGAGTATCCGGTTAGATATTGTTGCTATTTACAGTTTATTACACAGGATTCAAGCTGTTTAATTACTGAAAAATGCAATGAGACCAAATTTAGGCTGGTAAAAGATTCGTCATGGTGGTATTTCAATCAGTTGTGTTACTTTGCACAGTTTGTCTTTTTGTTGCGGACGACGAGCCTTCGTGAGCTTTGATCATTTGCAACCACAGACAGTCTGAACACCCTCAACCTTTTGAACAAAGTCTCACGGTCAAGTCTCAAAGTCACAAGTGAAAGCAAAACTGCAGAGCATCATGCAGCACTCAGTCTCACTGTTTTCGAGTACAAGAACAGGACGTGAAATTCAAACCCCACGAGAAGCGGTATTTGTTTCTGTCCTTTAGGAACATGTGGATGAGCTCTTCTTCTCAGCCTGTTTGCGTAGGTAGCTTTCTCACTATCTGCTTGGTGGACATGTGCTGACTCATTCTGTGCTTGTGT
Source organism: Amphiprion clarkii (assembly GCA_027123335.1). Classification (NCBI taxonomy): domain Eukaryota; kingdom Metazoa; phylum Chordata; class Actinopteri; family Pomacentridae; genus Amphiprion; species Amphiprion clarkii. The sequence goes on from CM049568.1 coordinate 25,488,956, forward strand.
GCTTGCAGACGTGCCAAACTACGGCTGTATTTGGAGCAGCTGAAGAAGCTGGTGCCTTTGGGTCCAGACAGCACGAGACACACCACTCTGAGCTTGCTGAAAAGGGCCAAGATGCACATCAAGGTACTTTAAAACAACGGCAACGACAAAAATGCCCTCGTTCACCACACGTCTGCTGTTCTGTCTGGATCTGTTTGAAAAGTTACACTTCCGGAACTACAATTTGTTTGCCACAGAAGAGACTTTGGGTGATTCCAGTCTGTCTGATGTGATTTGATGCTTTCTATTATAATAAATTGTATATCATGGGGTTTTGATCTGCTGGTCAGGCAAAACCAACAATTTCACAGCATCATTGTGGCCTTCTGGTACATTATGAAAAGCAATTTTGTTCCATTTTCTTTCAACAAAAAGACCTATTGATCAAAAACTCTTCTCAGAAAGTTATTTTCTTCTCTGAGCACAAAACACAAGTTCTTCTTTTCCCCATATCTTTTGGCTGCCTGTGTTTTTTCTCCCCCCTGTATGTTATATTGTTGCCTAATCTCCGTCTGAGTCGCTCAGGGCCTGCCAGAAAGGGGGGAAAAAAAAGAAGACAAAGACTGAAAACCTTTGTGGAATATACAGGAGATGTGGCGGCTGATATGTGGCAGAAGACAGGATGATGTTTGGTTCGTTTAATGCTGGCTTATCCTCCATGATTCATGAACAGTTTCAGTTCGAAACCCTCAAGATGTTCAACAAAGGACATAAAAGAGCCTTAAAAATGTCAGTGCATGCAGATTATTTGATTCATAAAGTCGCTCTGGAAGATGAGCTGTAAGTGGAGTTTAGGACACGCTGTACTGATCTTGCTGTTTACAAGCGGCAACAGTGTGGTCGGTGGAAAATCCAGACGTAGCGAGTTTTAACCCTTCATTTCCTGTTTACCGTGCATGTCCTCTCTGCTCAGACGATCTGCGCTAATTCTCGTCACTGTGCCGCGTCTTCTCGGATCACAAGAGGACACGTGTTAGTCTCTGCTTTGATTCACCACCGAAAACTTTCATATATGCAAAGGAGTGCAAAATATAGGTTCACAGTTTCTAAACTGTGAGCCTCACACAGTCATTTGGCTACTTCCCCATGAAATGCTGAAATTTGTCGTTGGTAAATACATTCTTTTGTGACGGAGGATTGCAACAAGATAGAGAACAAACCCGGTTTCATAAGCTTTTACGCTCGATAAAATCAGGAGCAGTATGATGCCACTTGAATCTAAATTTTGGCAAAGTTAACCCTTAATTCTAGAGCAATGTTGGGAATAATATGGTGATCACAATATGAAGAATGTGTTCACATCCTCTGCTGTGGACTTGTGTCTAGTCCTACACTACCAGTCAAAAATTTGGACACGCCTTCTCATTCAACACTTTATTTATTTGTACTATTTTCTACATTGTAGATTAATACTGAAGATCAACATTTTTTTGTTTACAACATAATTCCACATATATTCTTTGATAGTTTTGATGTCTTTAGTATTAATCTACAATGTACAAAATAATGAAATACAAACCACTGAATGAGATGGAGAGTGGGAACTTTTCACTGGTAGTGTAAATTCACAAGGAAAACGTGTTCATAGGCAGGTTTAAGTGCATAAAACATGTTCTTTCTTTTATTTACACACATGCATGGTGTGGTACGCAGCAATGAGCCGTCTTTCTTGTCAATATAAAGGTCCGATCCTGGAACTATTGATTTATGTCATATTATTGTGAGCTTTTCCTATGTAACCCGCTATGGTAAAATTTTGTGTTGTCTCACAATTAAGTTTCCTGTTGCAATGTCTTGCAAGGGGCTGCAAGAAAGTGACCTTTAGGAGGAAGTGCACATTAATATTTTTTTTTTTTTACTGTTAAGAGAATGCAAACAGGTGTTTGGGTTCAGTACCATTATCAGTAATTCTTGGCATTTCTGTGTGTGTGTGTGTGTGTGTTTGTAGAAGCTGGAAGAGCAGGACAGGAAGGCTTTAAACATGAAGGAGCAGCTTCAGAGAGAGCACCGCTACCTCAAACGCCGCCTGGAGCAGCTCTCTGTGTCAGGATCCGTGGAGCGCATCCGCACTGACAGCATGGGATCCACCATCTCCACCGACTCAGAGCAAGGTACGCTGGCTTTAAAAAGTCAACCGGTGGTGTTAAAGCAGGGCTCAAGTCAAGCTACCAGTGTTTATAAAGCACAGTTAATGCACATTGTGTTCAGTTTTGATGCTGGGAATTTAATTTCTCTCATCTTTAATGTAAAGTTCTTCCATATGTACACTACCGTTCGAAAGTTTGGGGTCACCTGGACAATTTAACACTTTTGTTCATGTGCTAACATAACTGCACAAGGGTTTTCTAATCATCAATTAGCCTTTCAACACCATTAGCCAACACAATGTAGCATTAGAATACAGGAGTGATGGTTGCTGGAAATGTTCCTCTGTACCCCTATGGAGATATTCCATTAAAAATCAGCCGTTTCCAGCTAGAACAGTCATTTACCACATGAACAATGTCTAGACTGTATTTCTGATTCATTTAATGTTATCTTCATTGGAAAAAAACTGCTTTTCTTTCAAAAATAAGGATGTTTCTAAGTGACCCTGACATTTCTAGAGTGTATTTTGGTGAGTAATATTATCAAGACCTCAAAAGTTCTGAAAAAATTAATTCAAGAGACTGCTGCAGGAGTTACGACTTAAATTAGGTCGTAAATTTGTACTCTATGCACAGTCTTGGGCACTGCTGACCTTAATGTAAATCAGTATGGATTGCCTCCATGTTTGATGCAAATTACTAAAGCCAAGGTATGGCTCTGGCCGGCACTGACAGACTCACTCGATACCCTGAAACTACAACTTGCAAAAAATTCTCCAAACAACTCTATAGGTGCTTTAACCCAAATGTAAATCGGGATAGAGCTGTTTGGCTGTTTTTCCTCCTCTCACTGTCCACCGATGCACTCCGAGCGGCTGTGTGATCCGATGATTAGCCCCGGCGTTGTTTACAGGTGAAGCCCCCGGGGTCAAATGCTAACACCTCAGATTACAGATAAAGAAGTCTGGCTCTGCTCTTTAGCTACTACTGGTGGGGGATTTTGTGTCATGTGATCTTGTTTACTAGTGCAGGTTGTAGCGGGTCGACAACTTTATCATGTGCCAACTGCAGAAATAATATCAATACAGTAGTGGTGGGACGCAATTGGAAAAAAATTTATCTAATTAATTACAGGCTTTGTGATTAATTAATCGCAATAATACACACAATAAGCGAGCCGTTTTTCAATTCAAATAAATTTTGGTTGACGACTGAATCGATAAATTGACATACACGTGACCTTAAACAACAAAAATGTTTGTTTCCAAGTCCAATTATCGTGATTATATTCAACAATTTAAGACTTTTTGTAAACTCAAGCGCTTTCAGTGTCTTGAAAAGTGGTTTATTATGGGATGGCTACACCGTTTGCTGGTACCAGGACCGTTGTCGCTAGCGTTAGCTCTGGTGCTAACAGCAACATGTTTTGCATTGAGGTGATACCGTCAACTTGAGGTGCTACGGTGATCAGAAAACTCTTTGTTGCACAATTTGCACACAACCATGCTTTTATCTAAGCTGCCGTCAGGAAGTTTTTTAAAAGAATACTTTCCGCCCAACAAGCTCAATGCGGTCTCGTCTTCCATTACTGTTCACCAAACTTTCTTGTGCGCTGACAGTGCGTCCTGTGTATCTTCTTCAGGGCTGGAAAACAGACTTTAGGTTCATTACTGCCACCTACTGGGCTCAAGTGTTCATCAGTGTTACCGGTGTACCAGAAATTAGGAGAAAGGTGCGATTAAATGTGTTATTTTTTCTGTAATTAATTAATCAAAATTAGTGCGTTAAAGTCCCAGCTCTAAAATACAGTAATCTGTGGTCGTTTGAGGTCAGAATCAAGTTTTATCTGAAGGCTATTATCCTGAAACTGCAGAAAATCTCACAAGACTAAAGGTGTTAGTGCTTCTAGGATGGTCAAACAGGTTGGCAGGGTTCAAACCTCTCACTGTCTTCACTGCATCTTGCTAATTCTAATGTTTGCCACACCACAAATAGCTTCCAGGACTGACTGTCAGTGTGGCTGATATCAACACTTTTGCGCTTTGATGTATTTGGACGGCATGCCGGATGAACTAGTTGTTGCCAGGCTTAAGGAGAGAATCTGCCCATCACCACTCTCACAGACTTCCCCGAAACGCTCGGTTTAAACTGTTGAAGTTGTTTACTAATCCCGGACGAGGTAAACACACATGCAGTTATTTATCAATGGACGGGGATTACCTGTGGCAGCACAAAGATCTGCCTGTTTGCCCAGAGCCAATAGCAGCCTAAATCCCGGGTTAATCCACAGCCGCAGCAGGATCCCTAATAAATATATCCACAGTTGGGTGGAAATGAACAGTTTCGTCTCTCTTGCTCTGTTTTAAACGTACTGAAAATAACCTTTAGCGTGTTTTCTTTTCTCTTCGCGTGCAGAGGTGGACATCGAGGGCATGGAGTTCACCCCCGGCGAGGCAGACAGCGTGGACAGTGTCAGCGACGGCGAGGAGGAGGACCACTACAGCCTCCAGAGCAGCTCCAGCGACACCAGCTACACGGCCACACATTCCCACAGACTGCAGCCGCACCACTGTTAGACACCGCAGCGGCCATCCATCTGTCAACCAGCTTCCTCACCCCGTGCTTTCCTCCCCTCGCCGTACCTTCCCCCCGCGATTTGCCAACGCCGCCCAACTACCTACGTCAGACCGGTCCACGACGGCGGTACGCCCTGAACCCGATCCTTCTCTCCAGGAAGCACACGAGGCTGCAATGCCACTTAAAACCTTCCTTTACCACCCCCTCCTACCCACCCCCCAACCACTGACCCTACCTCACCCTGCTGTATCCTGCCTGAACCTGCCCCTCCTGCCCTCTCACTGCCCTCACAACCCCGACCTAGCGTTGCTGCAGGCTCCGAGAGTGCAGAGCCGAGTTTGTGGTTTTTGTTTGGGAATTCTGTGGCACGGTGGACAGCTTTGACTTGTTAATTGGCGGGTGTGTGCATGTGTGTAAAGTGAAGGTGGGGAGTTTAAGAAAAGTCAAAAATATAAGCTAGAGTCATTTTAATGTGGCAATAATACACAGACAACACATTGCACTATGTGTGTGATGTGGAAGGTAAAGCACTTGTCTTTGTTCGGCAATATATGCAACATCGGGACCTCGAAAGTTGCTTTCGTCGTACGGTATCTTCCTTTTACACAACAAGATTTAAAGGAGACACTATTGCAAATGTCCTGCAGGTTCCTTGAAACATCTGACTGCTGAAAAATATTGAGGGAATACACTCATTCTCTTCTTGCTGAGAGTTAGATGAGAAGAGATCTGCACCTCTAAAGCTCACAAATTCACACGTTAATCTGTACAAAAGTCAGCGTTAAGTTGTAATTTTATGGGATTCACATGTAAGTAGCTTGGTTGGTGGAGAAATACAGGGTGTCCCTAAAGTCTGGACACATAGGAAATCTCATTAACTATCCTTTTTTTGCCTCCACAGATTAAATATGGCTTTGTTGAAAGAAGAAAGAGTTGAACTAGTACTTAGTGGACGTGAAGGATGGACAAAGCCATATTTAATCTGTGCAGGCAAAAAATTATAGTTAATGAGATTTCTTAAGTGTCCAGACTTTATGGACACCCTGTAGTGTAGCAGGTGACTGCATTTTGATGCTATTAGATGGTTTTTGTACACAATAAACAAACAAGATATAACATATTGATTGGTGAGCTTTAGTAGTTCTGCATATATCTTTAGACCAGCGGTTTCTATTCTTTATGCTAAGCTAACTAGCTGCAGTCTTTGGCTTAACATTCCGGCACATATGAGAGTGCTGTTGATCTTCTCAGCAGAAAAGTGATCCAAAACTGTTTAATTTCCAATGTTTTAGCAAAGTTGCAAATGCACAGCAATACCTCTACAAGCTCACGACTTAAAACGGGACTTTTTCAATAGCAGTTCTGTCGCTTCTTTATCACTGAGTGCAACACGAAAAAGTTTCAGAGCTGTAGCAGAGAAGAAAACTTGTAAATAGATGTACAGTTACTATCCAGACCCTCATGTCTCCCTCTGGTTGGGCTGCCTAACCACTACTCCACACTACTGACCACTACACTATACCACCCTATGGTGTGGATGGACTACTATGTCAAATAACAAAAAAAAAGGAGTTGCCTCACAACTAAAACTCTATTCTTTTAAATATAAAGTGACATCTTGTGTTTACTTCTCAGTAGCTAATTGATGTAGCAATAAATACATGGGCAGAGTGTCAAATTGATTCTGGTGGACCGTGAGGTGTTGTGGGAGACTTTCTCTTGTCCCAAATTAACCCTGTAGATGACAAGTTGTTGCTTACAGACAGCAAACTTGCAGGAAACTGGGCTGTCTTCCCCACTTTTTTTAAATTTGCTTTTTCACTAATGGATCCTTCTCTGTGTGCACGCCATCTACCCAGAATGTGCATTTCTCTACAGCTCCGTTGCTTTTTCTGTTGCGACTGGTATTCACGTGGGTTTAAAAATGTGTATAATTCCAATTAACAAGTCAAAGCTGTGATCGTGGACACAAGGGCCAGCTGTAATGATTTTCTTCTATCCTAGAAGCACCTATTTTAGCAAACTAATCACCTTTCATTTCTATAACAGCACTATTACTCTTGTTTTCTCTGCTATCTGTTCCTTATTTCCGGAGCTTTGAGCACTGCTGAAGGCTGACGTAGGCGACGTTTCTTTCTCTAACTTGTCAGTAACTTATGCACAATAGTCACTATTGACGGAGGAGGCGCTTCTGTCGCTCTCTGACCATTTAATAATCATTAGCACCCAGTCTCTGGCAGTCTTTAGAGCTTGGCACTTTAAAAACAAAAAGGGCCGGTCCACCACGGGCGGGTCTGACCAAAAAAATCAAAAACCTACAAAAGAGTCTGAAGAAAACGACAAAAAATTGCATACAAAAGAAGCTACTCGTCACTAAAAGTGATGCTAGCCAGTGTAGTCTATATTTCTTGTATTAAATTTTGTATTATATTTTCCTAAATGTTCTCTTGTAATGAAAAGACAAAAAAGAGTGAGTATATCTAGATCTATATATATAAAAGAGAGACAGACCGACTGACCGACAAGGAGGCCAGGCTCGTTGAAGGGAGAGTGTGGGCAGGGGAGCTGATACACTGGCCCCTCTCCCTTGGGTGACTCTCCTGCTGTCATTCTGTGCCTTGGTGAGCCTTCGACCTCTCTCGTCCTTCTCCTCCTCCTCCCACCTCCTCACCCTCGGCCCCTACTCAGGTCACACTCCCCCTCCTCCCTCCCCTCTCTCCCTCTTCTTCTTCTTCTTCTCCTCCGGCAGGGCTGAAAGCTTCGATTTCAACCCGAAACACTTCCACAAGCAAAGGGGGGGGGGGGGGGCGTGAAGAGAAGACCTCAAAATACAGAAATGACAAAAAAAAAACAACAAAAAAACAAGTCCCCTTGGTCTCTACTGAAGCCGCTATTGTACTACACTCTGTCCAGGCACTCCCCACCCTCTCGATGCCCACCCATCTGCCATTTTTCTCTGTCATGGAAAAATAAAAGAAAACACACACTGGTAAAACTCCCATGGCAGCTTCCAGTCGCCCCCCTCCGAATGGTCACCGACGGGGGGGGGGGTTTCGAAACTTCTGGGCTTGAAGCGTGTTTATCTTTTTTTTCTCGTCATTTTATTATTGTATGTTGACTATGTATGTGTTTGGTGGGAATCACTGGGAGAGGAGAGATAAAAGAATAATCCAATCAATGGCAGCTTAAGGTGTTATCCTCCGAGCTCCCGGTGGTCTGTCCCAAAAAATAGTGTTACCCATTGATCAGGGGACCTCTTGAGACACAGCAATATTACCATCTTGTGCTTTCTGAGGGAGGGAGGGTGGGCGGGCAGGTTTTTTTAGTTTGTTTGTTTGTTTTTTAAAAAAGACAAGCAGGTGGTTTTGCTTTTGACTCTGTGGTGCATTTTGGTGACCAACTCTTTATTTTTGTTTCGATGATTTTACCTCCTAATCTGCACTCTCTCCATACACTGCAGGAGGGAAAAAAAAAAATTGAACTAGACATGAGAAAAATGTTTTTTTTTGTCATCAAGAGTTTACATTCATGTCAAAAGATTTGTACATGACTGTTTGTAGCAAAAATGTCCTTTTGAACAACTGAGTAAACCATATTAATGGAATAAGATTATTCTCTTGCACAGAACCTCCCCAGTAAGAAAAGCGACAGAGTGAATGGGATGAGCTCGGGGGCCAGATATGAGATTATAATTTTTCAGTGGCGTCATTGAAAAATGTACATAGCACACGCAAAGCTCGCAACGAGTGGTTTACGAGCGGCTGACTGGACGTGGTAACATTTAGCTTGAATGTCGGATGGATAGTGTTTATGGAAATTATTTTAATGATGTGCCTTGGAAAAAGTTATTTTCTTTAATAAGTAAAAAAAACAAAAAAGAAGCAGAGATTGTACCAATTTATATAGACTGTTAAATCAGGTTTGGAGAGGCAAAAGAAGATGTTAGCGCTTCCCTTCTCAGAACAAACGGAGTGTAATTTAGGGGTCACTGGAGAGAAGAGGGCTAAAATCCCAAACTCGAGAGCGAGTGTAGATGAGATTTTATGTTTGCTTTCATGTTGCCGTTGCACAGAGATTCGATTCGAGCTCGGAGGTGTGGGGAAGTCATCAGGGAGAGAAGAAAGGAATCTGTGATGAAATAAGGGTCCGATCAAGGCACTAAATCGCAAACACCGAAGACATCTTTCTACCCGTAAGTCTGCCAATTAATGGTGCTCCTAAAATCGACAAAATGACTTCCGTGAGATATTATTCCTGCCAAATAAACAGTCACTTTTAATCCTTCCACGACTAATAAGAATTCCTGTATGTAATTCGAATAGCTTTAACTACCTGTAGGCTTTAGGTCAGCTTCCCACTTTCCGCACTTCAAGTCTTCATGTCTTTATTTTTGCATCTTTGTGTATCTTTGTGTGACACTCGAACCAAGGACGAGGAGTTTGTTTAGGGCTGACACACTGTGCAGAGTCGGGAGAGTTCTGTGCCAGAGACCTGTGAATATGTTCCTTTATAGCGGATGTGTAATATGCATTCAGAAGATGTTATATAAGTTCCTTTTTTTTGTTTATTTTTTTGTGAGTGCGAGTGTGTGTACACGAGTACCTGGTGCTGGCTACATTTTAGCAAACACTTGAAGGTATCGCGTATTCTCTCATTGTAATATAATTAAAATGTTTTATACATAAAGACGTCAAAGCCTCATTACTGTCTGCCGTGATGTCGTTTATGATACGTTGGTGAAGCAGCAGAGAAAACTGTGACGACTGAAAGTCAACCAAGCAAGCAGGAAAATACAGATAAAGACGCTCAAATGTTCTGGGGCTTCCTGTTTGGTTTGTGCAGCTGTAAAACCCTAATCTGTAGTCTGGAATATCAAATAATGTTTTAAAGGTTCAGCTTCCGTTGCTGTTACACCAGAGAGATGGGGTTCTTTCCAGCTTTTTGGGGGCCTCCCCTCCGGATTTCCAGCAGTTATGAATGCACCAAATGTCAATCTCATATTTCACATGCATATGAGTGAGAACTGATTATACTTGAAATTGATTTTTAATGAACATAGCTGCATTGTTGACATGGAAATAATAAAAATCCCAATGATGTAATACTAGTTCTGCCAATGTTTGTATGTAAGCAGTTGAAGGCCTCTGAAAAGACCCTAAAAATGGTGACTTCTCATCACAACAACTTCACATTTTTTGTTTATTTTGAAGTTATTTCTTGGCCTTTTTGCCTTTATAATAGTGACTGAAGAAAGAGACAAGAAACATGGGGAAAAGACACGCAGTAAATGGTCAACTGGTGGGACTCAAACCCACGACTGCTGCGCTGTGGACTGTAGTGCATGTTGAACCTACTGAGCTGCAAGCATGACAAAATTGGGCATGCAAATCGGAAAGGGCATCCAGCCATCAATTATCTATACACCGCTTAATCCTCATTAGGGTCATGGGGGGCTGGAGTCTATCCCAGCTGACTTAGGGTGAAGGTAGGGGACACCCTGGACAGGTCACCAGTCTATCACAGGACTACATATAGAGACAAACAATCGCACTCACATTGACACCTACGGACAATTTAGAGTTACCAGTTAACCTCAGCATGTTTTTGGACAGCTTGAAGCCATCCAAAAACAGGCCTTGAATCCATTATCTAACTGGGGATCTTCTAGCTGCAAGGCGAAAGTGCTCACCACCAAGCCACTGTGCAGCCTTTCAAAATAATGAAAAAATACCAGCTCTGCCAGAATTTGCTCGTAAGCAGCCAAATGCTCCATGAAGACCCCAAAAAGACCTACTGCTCTTTAAAACAACTTCAGACTTGACAAACACAGAAGTTCCATCAAGTAAGTAGACGTACAGTGCGAAAACAGTCATTGACCCAAGTAGGGATGAAACCCACGGCCTTGGAGCTGAATTAGCATCACAACGGAGCCAACTGGCTGCTGCTCTGAACCTCCACACAGAACGTAGCTATGTTCAGAGGGCAGAGGGATGATTATTATACACCAGGGGTCACCAACCTTTTTGAACCTGAGAGCAACTTCAAGGGTACTGAGTAGTACGAAGGGCACCTTGTTTGATAGAAACTTCCTCAATAGCAAACTTGCGCCATCATCTTTAAACAATAATAATAATGAAAATAATATGTAAAAAGACTGATCACATTTATGTTAATTATTCCTTACAATAATTATTAACAACGATTTCCACGACAGTAGGAAACACACACACACACACACACACACACACACACACACACACACACGTATATGGAAATCTGTTCCAATATTTAAAAGTCAGCGGTATCCCATCTCTCAAACTTTGGTAAATATCTTTCTTGGCAGTTTTGTATGAATCAGCATACTGGCAACATTTTGTTCAAAATCACACCAGTTACATTTCTGTGCAAATTGTCACTTCTAACATCTTTAAGAAATCATTAACTGTCATCAAATCATGCTTCATTTGTGCAAACTACTACCTATGTAACATTTTTGAACAATTCATGAACTCTGCCCCATGTTTGTACAAATTATCAGTTATGTAAGAAAAAAATATCAACTCTTTCACATTTTGAACTGAATCCTATCACATTAGCACTAATCACCAGCATTTTTCACCAGCATTACAACATTTTTAACAAATCATAACATGTTTTCAACAAATTATTTTTCACATATTGTGTAATGGCACCGTGTTTTGAATGACAACATGTTACCTCTTTCTCTGTCTGTAAATGTGTGTTAGTGGGAAGCCTGGCATTGCAGAGCTTATCATGTCTTACCTTTACCTTGCAGCTCACAGTTCGGATGGTTCAGTTTCCCAGTGATGTCCGTTAAAAATGCAAGGCAAGAATCCACTCAGTGTCCTCAAGCAGCAAGGTGTCTTCCCCTTTGGATTGCATGAACTCTTTGTTTCGGCCAACAGTGACAAAAAAACGCTGCAAAACTGGTCCCTGCTGATCCATGGGGTTTCTGTGTGCAGTAACAGGTCACCATGTTCAGCTGACAGCTCCTCCAGCAGCACCTTCAATGTCCTGGTTGTTCGGCTTTGGAGCCATTTATGATCTTTATGACACAAGTCATCACATAATCAAATCCTGCCACTTTTGTACATACATATGACCTGCTGGTGAATGCTGCAGTGGTAATGTAGGAATGTTGGGAAGTCTGGATCACCTCTGCATCGTACAATGAAGACTGCATACCGACCCGTCATGGAGGAGCTCCGTCCGTCGCCACTGAAACAAGCTTTTCTAATGGTACATTTTTCTCCACGAAGAAACTTTTCGCTGCGTAGTAGATGTCAAAGCTGCCGTTAAGTCCCGGGCTTTTCCTGTCCGTAATGCGCATACAGTCTATGTGCGCTACCAGGTGGCTAGTTAGCATGGAAGCTTTGTAGCGGCTAAAGTAGCATCTCTCCACATTGTGCCGCTTTGCCGACGCAATAGTCGCCCCGCAAATACGACACACACTTATCTTTCACTGTCGTGAAAAAGAACTCTTCCTCCCAGTCATCGTGAAAATAGTGTTTTCTCTTTCACTTTTCTGCCATGATTTTGGAGGTAAAAACCACATCTAGCTTCCCAAAGCGTCTGCGCCCGGACGCTTCAGCAGAGTGACGTGGTGGTTTGACACGCGCAGTGAACTTTGACTCGGACATGGTCAAAGTTCATTTACACCGAAGACATTTTTTTTTTTTTTTTTGTTTTTTATAAAATTAAAACAAAAATATATATATATATATACATATATATATATATATATATATATATATATATGTATATATATATATATATATATATATATATATATATATATATATATATATATATATATATATATATATATATATATATATATAAAAATATTGTAATTTAATATCTGCATTAATGTAAGTATTTCTGATTTAAAAAGAACAGCAACTAATTTTTTTATAAGGAATTTCATGGCGACTAGTGTTATTTTTAGAACATGTGTCACAGGCAACTCACATGGTCTCTGCAGGCAACCAGGCGCCCGCGGGCACCACGTTGGCTACCCCTGTTATACACCATGACAGCCTTAAAGCCTGAAATTACCAGAAATGTCCATTTATTTTGGAGGAGGAGGGAAAAAAAAAGAGTTTGTGCAGTGGGACCCCTTGGCAGTCACGGGGCGCTGCACATGTCCAAGTATAGCAAACAACAGCTCCGCAGAGAGACGGCAACACAGAGGCTAAATCAATAACTTAAGTTTTATTAAAGCGCCGTCTGACAAAACATTAAACACAATGACAAACAAAATAAACTTGTTGAAAATGTTTGGGTTGTAAAACATTTTCAACTCAAAGTCTAAACAATTTACTTATTTTTGGACATCTCACTACGTGGTTAAAGTAAATCTGCACGAGTCCAGCATCACAAAATCCTAATTCTAAACAATTCATAAAAATACATCTTATCTATTATCATTCAAGAATTGCAAAACAAACAAAAAACCCCACTAAATCCATCTTAAAGGGAATGCAATTATTGAAATGTTTACATTATCATCTTTAACACTAAATAATCTTTACATAAACAGGTAGATTTAAACGATCTATTCTCACCTAAGCAGCTAAGTGACACTCATAAAGGCTATTCACATTAAATCTGAGCACAGTATAGTGAGAACTTTGCTCATTCTGACTTTTTTGATATAAGTCACTTTGGTATACTGTGATTAGAAATGAGTCAGTACAGGCTTTCTGGCAGTAGCTTTCTAATTATGTTTGCAATATTACAGGAAACATTGTGCGCTGACACTCGTAACACATACAGCTGTGCTTCAGAGCTGGAAGTTTATTACAGTCTCAGAGAAGAAAATCATAAAAAGAGGGAAGTTTTTGCTTTAATTATTCCCCACAAGCACAATAAAACATTTCATTATATCCTGAACAGTCACAATGTGAGCTTTAACTTCAGCACAAAAATACATTTGATGATTGTAATAAACCTGTGGCAACCCCACTCATTTTATTATTATGCAGGAAATGCACAAAAAACAAAAACAAAAGCTTATATAGTGATCAGAAAAATATCATTATTCCACAGTAGATTTATAATATATAAATAAGTGGCCCAGACACTGCAGTTCTGAAAGGCAGGAGGTTTCATACGAAGGCTCAAGACCTGAGATTTAATGAAATGAAGAAAACAGACAGCAAAGAAGTCCAACAGTAGATGTAATTCCACAGAGGCTGGTTTGTACTTCAGAAAAATACAGATTGCAGTAAACATGGAGATCCCAGCAAGACGATCGAGATGATCAAAAGGCATTGTGCTGACTTCCTGTCACCTGTGCAGTACTGCAGTCAGTCCTGTCAGACGTACTGCTGAGGTTTCTGTGGGACAGCAGCAGCTGAAGCCAGAGTCTTTGCTGCCTCCTTGGCCTTCTCTGATGCATCCTTCACTGTGTCCCTGAGCAGCCGCTGGGGCGTCTCTCCTGAAACACCAGAATGTCCAGAGAAAGAAACAGAACAGAGTGAGGACAATGCTTCTTAAATATTACCTTTCAGACACAGAATACATAACATCACTGGCTTCACCAAGCTGTTGAAGTGACACCTTTTTGTTACTCGGCCAAGGAGCGCGGGGGAGTTCTGTGATGACTGGCGTTGGTTTGTCTGTCTGGCTGTCTGTTAGCAACATTACTCAATGGATTTGGATGAAATTTTCAGGGAAGGTCAGAAATGACACAAGGACCAATTGATTAGATTCTGGCAGTGATGCGGCTTATAGTCTGGATACACGGATTTGTTAAAGATTTCTGTATCATTGCAAGATAGCAGCACAGCATTACTGGAGTTATGACTACCAGTCAAAAGTCTGGACACACATTCTCATTCAATGCTTTTTTAAAATTTGTATTCTTGTCTACATTGTAGATTAATACTGATGATTAACACTTCTTTGTTTACAGCATAATTCCATATGTATTTTTTTTAATAGTTCTGATGTCTTAAGTATTAATCTACAATAAATAAAATAATTAAATAAAAAATATTGAATGAGAAGGTGTGTCCAAACTTTTGACTGGTAGTGTATGACAACAAATAACACTACCTCAGCTGCCTGCTGACGATCACATGATTGTGATCCTACTACAAATCCAGCTCTGTGGACTTATCAGGACTTATCCGTCAGAAATGATACAAGAAATAATTGATTAAATTATGGGGATGTTTCCAAGTCCCATCAATTCCTGCCACCCGCTACATATTTAGGTCAAGCGATTCGGTATCTGTATATAACGTACACATGCATAACACACGCCTGTGGGTACATCTATATTAAATGGCCACATTCTATATTACCATGATTTCTAACCATCAATAATTAATAGAAAAATACTGCATTTCTGACAATGCCATATGGGGGAATGAACAGCCTTGGTGGAGTACTGAGCTCTCTGAGTGCTTTTCTTGTTGATATATACGACAGTAAGGGATGCTCACTAAACACTTTTCTTCTTAGTTTAAACATTTATAAGAGCAAGAATTCTGCTGCGTAGTTTTTAGTCTGCGACAAAGAGCAAGCAGTTGTTTTTCTATCTTTCTTCTTTCCGGATATTCATTTATTCATTAATGCTGCTGGCATTGAGTGAAAGTTGAAAACGTAAGAAGGCATTCAGCCGGTCTAACTGTGGTTCAACAAGTTTCTTTTTTTGTCCCCAGTTGCACTGTGATGAAAGAATAATTGCAGGGCCTGATGTGACCTGACAAGCATCTGTCTGACAATGTTAAATTGTCTAACTCCTTATTCATTTCAATTGGTATAGAAGATGACAGCTGTATTACATTTTAGTGTGTGTGAACACAAAGTGAGCTGTTCTCTGTGCTGCAGCAGGCTTTTCTTTCATCTGCCAGTGTTCAGTTCAGGGTTGCGCTGTACTGAAAGTGACTGATCCACTGAAGCTGCAATCGTGACTTTTCTATGACATGGATTCGGGCATGCTAGAGGGAAAGGCAACGAAACCCAAACGATGATGGACGTTGCAGAAAAGGAGGAATTGCTTTTGAGAAGTCAGTAAAAGGGAACCTCCACCCTCGTTGGCCTGCTGTTATGAACTGCCTCACATTGGATTCAGCGCTACAGGCTGCAGAGTCTATTTGTGTCTGCCCTGACTGTGAACCCTTGACCCCATGTGAGAACAACGACTAGTGTCACTATACAGCCGTGTAATTTCCCTAAAATCTGAGAGGGACGGAAAGCAGGGAAGAGATGAGCCGTTTTTGTGATATTTACATATTCTATTCTAGTTGCAAATATTCACTGAATGTTTTTCCTGGGTTGGAAGGAGAAACCTCTTTCCATGTCCGGAGGCTGAGTATAACTGAAGGAAGTGGATCTTGGGGATTGATAGTGGTTGAAACCAGAACGAGTTGTGTTACCTGCTTTTACACTTTCTAAATCCTAAAGCTTTTTTTGACAATTAGTGGAAAATTGCCCGTCATTGTACGAGTAGCATAAAAAGGTTTTGATATCTGGATAAGAAAGCTATCAGTAAATTTTGTCAAAGTTCACAAGAGTAATTTAAAAAACAGCTTTTGGAGAAGGGAAGTCCAGATTCAGCCCACATGGATCTGATGGTAGAAGCTTTTTGCCGACACCAAACTGCACTGAAGTTATGATGAAGTTTTAAGGTCGGAGAGTTAAAAGTTTGAGGCTGTTGTGCGTAAACTTAAACGTTTTGACGCAATCAGGATGCAAATTTAAAGAAACAAACCGAAAATTTGTTCAAGTGGTAGATGTGAATCATTCAGCAGAATAATGATCCAAAGAACATCAGCCGCAAGAATAATTTGCCAAGAAGGAAATCGGAGTCTTCGATTGGCCCTGATGAAATCCCTTAGAGCACCTTCAAGATGCAATGAAGCTCAAAAATACTTGAGTGTCACTGAACTGAAAGCTTTGCTGGCAGAAACTATGAGGAAATGTTCACTGGTTGATTTTATTACCACAAAAATACTGTAAAAGTGATCTACAGTAAGGCTAATACTGAGCGTCCTACAATATTTTATTCATTTATGACTTAAACTCCTTTTATGGAATATTTTTTGTTGGTAAGTGTGTGTGTTTTCTCTGTCTTTCGACCACACAAATCTTTGCTAAATGTGAAAGGAAATTGGAATTAACTACTTCTATGAAAGCACATTGAAAAAAGAAATCTTATATGACCTCAGGTACACTCACAATGTCAGGAATTACTCAGCAGAGTCTGTGCCTGGTCGGTTTCCAACATTGCACGAATGCCAGAAAATCAATATGGTTTAGCCAGAGGTGGGGACATTTTTGTACTGTGATATCTCAGATTATTTGTCAGACACCACTGGTTTATTCTGATACGCTTGATTTAATGCATTAGTCTGACAAATACTAGATACAGTCAGTAAAATGTCTAATAAAGTCAGAACCTCATCAATTGAAAGGCAAGATTATTAAATTACTGTGTTAGAGCTGGTATTTGCTTAAGTTAAAGCTGCAGTAGGGAAGATTTTGTCTCCCCCTTCTGACAGTAAGAGTAATTAGACACACACCGTTGACGCATGCTTGTAATGTTTGTCCCTGTTTCCTTGGATGTTTTTCCACTGTACCAATGATTCTGCAGCCTACTCTGTCCTCCCCCACAGATGCCTTCTTCAGCTCTGGTAAACCAACCAATGTTGGCTGCCGTAAGTCAGAGAAAGTGATGTACACTACCATTCAAAAGTTTAGGGCCACCCAGGAAATTTCTTGTTTTCTATGAAAACTCTCACTTTTATTCATGTGCTAACATAACTGCACAAGGGTTTTCTAATCATCAATTAGCCTTTCAACACCATTAGCTAACACAATGTAGCATTAGAACACAGGAGTGATGGAAATGTTCCTCTGTACCCCTATGTAGATATTGCATTAAAAATCAGCCATTTCCAGCTACAACAGTCATTTACCACATTAACAATGTCTACACTGGATTTAGGATTCATTTAATGTTATCTTCATTTTTAAAAAACAGCTTTTCTTTATAAAATAAGGACATTTCTAAGTGACCCCAAACTTTTGAACAATAGTGTATGTTCGCTGTAGTACCTGGTTGTGGCGCATCTAACTGTTATGAGATGGAGTTTCAGGTGTGTTTGCTGATCGCCCATAAAAGTTGCCTAAATTGAGCTGCTGTCTAACTGCTGCCTGTGGTACTCGTGTTAATGAACTCCAGCTGTCTGGTTTAGCTAGCTACCTGAGGCTTATGCTAAAGCTAAATTGGTAGACTAACACATGCTGAGTGTCTGTCAGCAGACAGCTGCTAACACTGCTAATGTTCAGGACAAGCAGAGCTCCGCTGCATACTTCCAACAACATACAAATTATATTGATTAGTGCTCTGCTCAAAGTATAGATATATTTTGGAGGTGACATTTCCTGGACTGATAAAATCACTGTGACATTTGTGGACATCTGTTGCAGCTGACCACTTGTTCACAGGAAAAAGTCACTCCATCATGTAGCTCAGGTATGAGGGTTATTTTGATATCAAGACTGAATTTGATTTTCTGTGTTTAATGCTTTGGATTTTGCTGCATCAGTCGATAAATAGCGATTTGAAATTAGACATTTTCTGTCTCTCCAATGTGTAATCCCAGTAACCTGGAGTTTTGTAGTGAGGAACATGCACTGAACGTTTCTCCATGTGATATTGAATTTTAAACACCTACCATCTGCTATTGATCAAGACAGTTTAGTTAGCTGCTAAGATGTTTGAATCCTCTTTGAAAGATTACACTGCAGTATAATTACAGCTCTGGAAAACTCAAGGGAATTTATTTACTAGCTCTGCATTAGCCTTTACTCAGGGCTTTTCTAGCAGCTGATGATGGCAGCAACGCTAATTATCTGACAGTTTATCCACAGCAAGACGTCAGACAAAAGATGTGCAGCTACGTCTCAAAAACAACATACCGTGTCATATTGTTTTAATTTCTCATTGGTGAATTTAACTGAGAAATACTCAGTGACTTTCTCGTACCCATCCCCTGACTTGTGATTTTCAATAACCTGTTCACGGAGTTGTATGGAGTGTTCCTTTTGTCTTTGCTGTGCAGTTACAGACAGGATTCACTAATGACCAGACCTTCCACACACAGGTGTGTTTATACTATAATCATTTGAGACACATTTGCTTCCTTCAGTTGATCTACATTTCACTGTTTGTGTGACTTCCAGCACTAACTGGCTGCACCTGTTTTGATTGGGTGAGTCACTTAAACCGGGCCTAAGACTATGACCGCATAGCACCTTCTTTTTGGAGTGAGTTAAAATTCACATTCACATTGACATTACTATAACACAGTGCAGATTTCCAAGGACATTACCAAAAAGGCCAAGCATTTAGTGGACTCGACCAACGCCTTTAAGAGTAGAAGAGGACTTCATGCTAGTAAAGCCAGTAGCACCTGTTCTAAGACTTAACATACATGAACTTTTAATCAGATAAATGGAGCTAAAAGTTTAGACAAGCATCCAAAAAAATTTCTGTTGATGTATTTCCTGTTTAATTGACCCCTTTCCTCATTACAAATTTGATGTCAGCACTATTTCTGGTTGGATTTATACAAGATTTGGAAGGTAAGGAATCAATTTTTTGTTTGTCTGAAGAATTTACTGTTTAAAACCCACATGCCATAGTCCTTTACTAAACAAGGAACTGCGCTGAAATTTGTACTGTTTGAAAGATTATGTATTTGCCGAATTTAATAAAACACGTCAAAGTGGGTAATATAGCCTCATATCACATTTTCCTGTGTATTCTCTTTTGCACGTAACCAATTTAAACACTTCTTAGTTTCTTTTCTTCTGCTTTGTAATATGCGTAAATTCAGTGGGTCATGATATCATGAAGTTGTTTTGGTGTCTCTGGTTGGCACATGCAGCCAATGTGTTAACCACAGTAGCATGAAGTAGGACTTTTATAACTTCATTGGCTGTAACAGTCTGTCCCTGTCTGATGCTTAAATCAAATTGCTTAGCTGATGTGTGCTAAAAAGAGAAAGCGGTCTGGAGCTGATTATCTAAAAACAAATTTAGTAAAGAGGAGGCAGCCGGTGGATATGGGGAGGTTCGACTCAGACACACCTGATGATCCGACTGCAAGTGCAGGAACATGGAGACTGAACCGATGGCTAACACAGAGGTAGGGCCACAAAATGAAATCAACATTAATCACAATAATGATGTTAGCGTTCTAGCATTACATGAACACTATCTACTGCGGTATTTACACTTAAAAATGCCCTCTTCCTATGAAATGCAGAACGCTCTTACTTTAGTTTTTTCAATTTTCCACGATTCAATGTTAAAAGGCGACAAAGAGGAAACACTTTTTACAGACACTGTATGCAGGTCTAAACCATGAACACTGCGTCTCAGTCATCGATCAATTAGCATCAAGTTGTGATTGTAGATCAGCTGACAGCAGAGGTACACAGACCCAGGAGTACTGCACGCAATCACAGCATTTCATCCCACACCTGACCTTCCAACCTGTCAAATCCCATAAGAATAAACTGCATACAAAAGCCAAACAAGCAAATAAACAACAGCTCAGAGTGTTTGAAACTCTGTTGAACATCCTTCATCAGTAACTGTACAGCCACACAATGGCAACCTTTAGTAAGTGATGTTACCTTCTCAAGTTATGAGGGTTTGCCTTTGCTTTATAACCACTTTTTTTATGTAAATGTAATGCAGGACCTTTTAATCTCTAAAGCCCCTAAATTCGGGGTCAAAAATGCAGATACCTCAGTTTTCAGTAACTGCACAAACAAGACAAGAAATCCAAAAATAATTTTTGGCAGTATTTTAGTAATAATCAATTTAGTGTGAAAGGAAAGTATTTCTGTAGAGCAATTTTCAAATACAGTTCATCTTGATGTATTAAAGAACCTTGATTTAAAACAGCATGAAACACCACAACAACAATCACAAGCAAATTTCTCACAGCAGTGTAGACCTGTTCATCAGTCTGACACTGGACATAAATTCTAACAAAGTGTCGCTGCATTTGGGGGAAAAACTAAAAAATACGACTGGATCTAATTTTCCTCCAGTAAAAGGGTCTTCACAAGGGCTCAAAGCAGTGTGTACGATTTAGTGACATCTAGTGGTGAGGTTGTACATTGCAACCAACCATCTCAATCTGTCCTTTCAAGAGTGTAGGAGAACCTACATTGGCATTACTTCAATATAAAAAACATGACACTCTCTCTTGAGCCAGTATTTGTAGAAACACGACCACATAGTGGGCTCCATGGAGGATCATCCTCCCCATATGTACAGGTCATTCTAAGCTAACAAGCACAGAATACTATATTTATTTCCTGAGAATAGATCCTCGTAAATCCTACACACTGATCCTTTCATTTATCCTCTTAGGGGCAACTAAATAATACATAATCTACACTACACTTTGTGTCACTGTTACTCAGATGCAACAAACAGGGGAGAGAGTCACTACTCAACTACTTAACTTAACTTACAACTACTTGCTTAACTACTACCAGTCAAAAGTGGACACGTCTTCTCATTTAATGGTTTTTCTTCATTTTCATGACTATTTACATTGTAGATTCTCACTGAAGGCATCAGAACTATGAATGAACACATATGGAATTATTTAATAAACAAAAAGTGTAAAAAGAGTCAAAACATGTTTTATATTTTAGATTCTTCAAAGAAGCCACCCTTTGCTTTGATTACTGCTTTGAAAACTCTTGGCATTCTCTCCATGAGCTTCATGAGATAGTCACCTGAAATGGTTTTCACTTCACAGGTGTGTCTTGTCAAGGTTCATTTGTGGAATTTCTTGTATTCTTAATGGGGTTGGGACCATCAGTTGTGTTGTGCAGAAGTCAGGTTGGTACACAGTTGACAGCCCTATTTGACAACTGTTAGAATCCATATTATGGCAAGAACCAATCAGCTAAGTAAAGAGAAACAACAGTCCATCATTACTTTAAGAACTGAAGGTCAGTCAGTCCAGAAAATTGCAAAAACTTTGAATGTGTCCCCAAGTGCAGTCACAAAAACCATCAAGCGCTACGACCAAACTGGCTCACATGAGGACCGCCCAGGAAAGGAAGACGAAGAGTCTCCTCTGCTGCTGAGGATAAGTTCATCCCAGTCACCAGCCTCAGAAATGGCAAGTTAACAGCACCTCAGATTAGAGTCCAGATAAAAGCCACACAGAGTTCTAGTAGCAGACACATCTCTACATTAACTGTTTAGAGGAGACTGACCAATCAGACCTTTATGGTCAAATAGCTGCTAAGAAACCACTACTAAGGAAAAGCAACAAGCAGAAGATATTTGTTTGGGCCAAGAAACACAAGGAATGGACATTAGACCAGTGGAAATCTGTGCTTTGGTCTGATGAGTCCAAATTTCAGATCTTTGGTTCCACCTGTCGTGTCTTTGTGCGACACAGAAAAGGTGAACGGATGGTCTCTACATGCATGGTTCCCACCGTGAAGCATGGAGGAGGAGGTGTGATGGTGTGGGGGTGCTTTGCTGGTGACACTGTTGGGGATTTATTCCAAACTGAAGGAACACTGAACCAGCATGGCTACCACAGCATCCTGCAGCGACATGCCATCCCATCCGGTTTGTGTTTAGTTGGACCATCATTTATTTTTCAACAGGACAATGACCCCAAACACACCTCCAGGCTGTGGAAGGACTATTTGACCAAGAAGGAGAGAGATGGAGTGCTGCTTAGGTCAGATGACCTGGCCTCCACAGTCACCTGACCTAAACCCAATCCAGATGGTTTGGGATGAGATGGACCGCAGAGTGAAGGTAAAAGGTCCAAGTGCTCAGCATCTCTGGGAACTCCTTCAAGACTGTTGGAAAACCATTTCAGGTGACTATCTCATGAAGCTCATGGAGAGAATGCCAAGAAAGTGCAAAACAGTAATCAAAGCAAAGGGCGGCTATTTTGAAGAATCTAAAATATAAAACGTGTTTTGACCCATTTCACACTTTTCTGTTTACTACATAATTCCATATGTGTTCATTCATAGTTTTGATGCCTTCAGTGAGAATCTACAATGTAAATAGTCATGAAAATAAAGAAAAACCATTAAATGAGAAGGTCCAAACTTTTGACTGGTAGTGTACATGGCCTGGGACGACAGATGGATGCACCACTCCTAACATACTTACCACAACGCTCAGCCTGATGCCAATTCCTGCAGTGGCATCAACAAAGGGGCAACAGGACAGAATCACAACAGTGAGAGAATGCCCTTTCAGACAACAGTACGCTGCATCAGCACAACACATAGTTTGTAGCGCCACACAATCCTCCCTTGTCAGGGCCCACAACCAAAGTGGGCACCACCTTTTTCATCGATGGCTTCATGTGATTGAAAGTCACCTTATTGATTATTACAATCACATCTTCCAGCTTTTCAAATGTGAATATTTTCAAGTTTTACTGTGGCACAATAAATATCTTTGTGTTTTGGACAACTGATGAGACATACCAAGAAGTTTGTTGTCAACTTCGTATTTTTATATCTGTTTACCTATTTTCAAAAATGTACTGCAAGAAACACACAGCTGCCAGTTCTTGTTGCATTTTTACAGGTAGTCCATTTCACTATTCAGAAGTTCTTTCTTATTTACATGATCAGGTTTGTGTTTTTGATCCACCTCCATCTTTTACAGAAGTGTCTTGTAATACAACCTGCTCTACTAAATTTTGTTTATGCAACACTGGCTTTAAACTGTTTTGACATTAACCTAAATCCACAAATTCAAGCTGACTGTCTCTGTAATTGTCATGGTTTCATATCCCTCTGCAGTCACATGGCATTTTCGAGCAGCACCAAGGACCTCTAGGCTACTTTGGGTGCTTAAAATATCCTGTTCCTTAATCAAACATGCAGGAGTAAATTAAGCTCTGAATGGCAAGGGTGAGCTATTTCAGGGTTTTTTCTTCTACGGACTTGGCAAGAGTCGTTATGGAATAGAAATGTTTCGTCACGCATTCAAACTGTAGGAAGGGGTTTGTATATAAATTAAACCATAAATGGGTTAAAGTAAACAGTGTATAACATGTCACAGTCCTGTGTAGAGGAAAGTCAGCCCTGCTTCCTGCATGTGTTTTCTCCTTTCCAGAAATGGCAACAGTTAAAAATAAACTGTTTTGTTTCCCGTTGGCTTTTTCTGCTGGCACACACGTGCGTGGTGAAACGTGAAGTGTACATACCCTGTAGGTTGGACAGCGCGTATTCCAGCCCCTTCATGGCCTTTACCTGGTTGCTCTTGAAGCGGGCCAAACCAAACTCCTGGGAAAACACACAACAGGAAGTGGCTTTGCATGGGGGAGACATCTGAAAAACACCAGCTAACAGTCTTGTTTCTCCCACTCTCTGGGGATTTCACAGCGAGCCTGGCATATTCCACATCCAATAATAACAATTTTCGGCTGACATATTTTCGGCATCGCTTTCACTTCACCCCACAAATCTCCCACTTCTTTATTCTGGCATTTGCACACAGGCTCTCACTTCTCTGTTGTCCACTATGACCTACAATCAAACGCTCTGAAATCCTCTATGTCATCCTCCATGGTAAAAATAAATCGATCTGCTTGAACTGGGGCATATACACGACCGTTCAAAAATTTGGGTTCACTGAGAAATGCCGTTATTTTGAAAGAAAAGCAGTTTTTTCCAATGATGATAATACTAAATGAATTCAGAATTTGCATCAAACATGGAGGCAATCTATATTGATTTACATTAAGGTCAGCAGTGGCCAAGACTGTGCACATGGTCCAGAAGAACTACGCACTACAAATTTATGACAAGTCCTAATTCCTGCAGCAGTCTCTTGAATTAATTTATACACAACTTTTGAGCCCTCAATAGTTTGACTTACACCGAAATGCATTCTAGAAACGTACACGACCGTTCAAAAGTTTGGGGTCACTTAGAAATGTCCTTATTTTTGAAAGAAAAGCAACAAAGATGACATTAATCAGAAATACAATCGAGACATTGTTAATGTACCTGAATAGGCTTGGAGAAGCCATAAATGCTTGAGGATATCCACGCCTCCCGTTTCAGTTGTGTGGTTGCTGGCTGCTCCACTGAGTCCTTGAAAACACAACGCTCTTCAACCGACTAATTGGTAGACAGAGAAAAGTGACAGAAACTTCAGGATTTCAAGCAACTCCAGCAATGCTTGTGTCTTTAAAATGGTCACATTAGATTGAATTTGCACCCTCATGTAGAATAAAGCACTTAATACATTCTAGCCAGGCCTTTTCCGATTATAGTTCTCCAAGAGTCTATTATTTAAGAGACTCTTGGAGAACTCTGTTCAAAATATTTTAACTTTTTGAAAAAGATGTTACAACAGCACAAATGTTCTTATCTTTGAATGAAGAAATGAGGACTTTATGGGTCCCTCCCTGCACTGTAGTAAAAATATTTCAAATGTTTCCAGCCTCTCCCACACTCATCTGGGCTATTTTCATCAATGCATACATCAGACAATTTCTTGGACTTCCGCCAGTTACTTTAACGGCATTATGTTTTATATGGCGGTAGATTAAAAACATCATAAATCAAACCAGCTGTGGTATGTAGTTGTACAGCAGTCACAATGTAGAAATACTGCATCTTAAAGTTGCATAACGTACAAGTCATGTCAAGGTTTAAGATGAGACTGAATTTATTTACTTTTTCTCCTCCTTGCCAACTACACCTGACTGTACTACGCAGTCAATGTATCCGCATAGCAGACAGTATTCAGCAAGGATTTGTACACAGATTTGTTAAACGTGTGGTGATTTTTAAAGTACAAAATAAGGACCTCAGTGTCAATTGGTTCCTTCAACCCTGGTGTTTTAGCAACCGACAGAACTGCTCAGTGTGGCCAGAAATGCACCCTCCAGCACATGTTACTACTGGAAAGGTATCGCAATACCCTGCTGTTAAAAATACTAGTATACCTGTTATGTCAACGCATAGACTTTTGGATGAATGGCAGGGTTTTAAGAGAGGCTACATTTCCTACGAGTTGCTTCGATGTGCAACAACAACACAGTGTGTCTGAGTGAGTCCGTGTGTGTGTGTGTGTGTGTGTGTGTGTGTGTGTGTGTGTGTGTGTGTGTGTGTGTGTGTGTGTGTGTGTGTGTGTGTGTGTGTGTGTGTGTGTGTGTGCGCAGTGCGCTGCTTCCTCTCCCAGCAAGGACAGTGGGCATGTCAGACGTTTTTTTTCTTTCATATGCAAACTGCAGCGGCTTTCAGGGTGACAAAACGGAAAGCTTGCCTGCAAATTTGAGCACTCTTGCCGACAGCCAACGGATTGTGCTGAAAACATGCACACAAAGCCAATATGACCCGAAATATGACCCCACAGAAACCACAACGAAACTTAGCAAAGCATCTCGCTGAGTAATATCGCGCCTTGTCCAGAGAACTCAAAGAGCAACAGGTTAGCGAATGCCCTCAAATAAAGACAATTGACTTTAATTTCTTTTGTGACATGCTAACTGCTTTTGCCGTTGGAGTATGGCAAGGTAAATTATGGTAATGATCATTGTTTAATTTGACTTCATCTTTTTAGCTAACTTACTCAAGTAGGATGACATTAACCCTTAGATGCACGAGTGACTGGGCCCTCCACTCTTCCAAAAGCGGGTCAAAAATGAGAATCAATGTGTTTTCATGCCACTTTTGTCATTTTGGTTGAGAATAATCATTTGTATTATTGTTTGTATTATAGTTTTGTCCACATAAGAATGATTTCATTTGAAACTTAATTTAAATATGTTTATTTTTCACTTTATGACAGATTTGGAACACTTTGATAATTGAAAAAGAAGAATATTACACAGAACAGCAATAGAAGAATGTCAACATCCATTTTATTGACATTTTTCTACTCTTTTCCTCTATCTGTTGCTGCTCTCTGTTCCTCCAAGTTTGTGCACTGCATTCCCTCTTGTATGATATCAGTGATAAAGAGCTTGGGGTAGTCATACAAATATTACAACCTCTTTAAAACTATAAAAGCTAACTTGAAAACCTAAATGGAATGGTATCAAAAACATATTTTTGAGGAATAGCTGGAATATAAAATGATAAAACCTTTTCATTGCAAAGACATTGCAAGAAAACGACCTCACCAGGTCATTTTTGACCCATTTGTGCATCTAAGGGTTAACTTAGAGACGTTGCTGTTTTGATGTGGTGTCGTTCCAGTACTGACATTTAGGTAGGTATCGTACTGAAGTCAGTGTTTCGGTATCATGGAACACTACAACTGATCGTGATGTCAAACCACAATACTTTCCCATATCATGCTAAATTTAACACAATAATACAATACAATACAATACAATACAATACAATAACTGTATTAATCCCCGAAGGGAAATTCAATTGTCTGGGGTCTCATCTGTTTACTTCAGAATTAAATAGTCTAATTGCTGATGGTAAGAAATATTTTCTGAATCTTTCTCATTTTTCTGAATCTCAAAGCCTGCGTAAATTACATTTTTACTTGCAAAAACTAGAAATTCAAACACACGTTTTACACGTGAAAATCTATCTGAAATTTGCCTAGTTTAGATCTAAAACACAAAACCACAAAGACACAGATGAAAGCTACAGTCATACTATCTGAAGAAATAGAACACTTGATACCAAAAGCTGCATGTTCATTACAGAGTCGCTGAAATTACAGAATGAAAGCAGCTGACCACAGACACTGAGAGGCCTCACCATGAGTGTTGTGTGGTTGAGGTTCCAGGTGTAGGTGGTCAGGCTCCTGTTGACAGGGTCAACGATGGAGTCCTCGATGATGTACACAGAGCGCGACATGCCTCCAGGGAAGAACTGCTCCGCCCAGCGAGGCAACCGGTTGGTCTTCATCAGGAGGCGCCTGGAGAAGAGCCGATTGTCTGCAGTTACCTCCCGATACACAACGTCCTCCGTGAGAACGTGGGTGCTGGTTGACACACAAACACACAGCTGTGTCAGATAGAAGCTAACCGTTAGGTATGAAGCTTTATAATGTTTGAGGATACTTTCGCTTGTGCTTAAACAGTTGTCCATTAGTAGTTACAAGAAAATGGACGCAAGTATTTCCTGATATCTGGCACAACTTTTTATACACAACCAAACGGCCCTATGTTTGTGAAATCATCCATTATCTATACATTGCTTACTCCTCATCAGGGTCGCAGGGGGCTGGACACTCTGACCAGGTCATCATCCTCTCACAGGGCTACACGTAGACACAATCAATCACACTCACATTCACACCTGTGGACAATTTAGTTACCAATTAACCTCAGCATGCTTTTGGACTGTGGGAGGAAGCTGGAGAAACCTGAGAAAACCCACTCATGCACGGGAAAACATGCAAACTCCATGCAGAAAGATCCCGGAAAGGTCGGGATGTGAACCGGGGATCTTGTAGGTGCAAAGCGAAAGTGCTAACCACCAAGCCACTGTGCAGCCCCTGATGCTGCTAGCTAAAGCAAAAAACAAATCAACTACCTGACCACTCAGGAAGGCTAAACTTAGTTTTACTTCTCTGGTGCATTTTCTCAGTTCCCAAGATAAACCATGACAGAGGCTCTATTTTGCTGTCAGTCTTCAAAAGCAAAGCAGTGTACGCACAATACCTTTTATAGTAACATTAAAACTGCCTTCTAACTCAGCACACTTCTGCAGGCCTCTCAGCACAATGGTACAAACGCATCACATGTACTATTATTAAAAGCCAAACTTTCTCTATAAGATGAGAATTTACGGATTAAATCTTTTTTAAAACATATAATACACACTGCCCCCTCCCTGGGCTGTGACCTTGGGTTTGCGTTGCCTTGGGTTTGCGTGTCCCAATGATCCCAGGAGCTATGTTGTCGGGGGCTTCATGCCCCTGGTAGGGTCTCCCATGACAAACAGGTCCTGGGTGAAGGACCAGACAAACAGCAGCCCAGAAGACCCCAATGATGAGAAACAACATGGAACCACGGAAGAAGAGACGTGGGACCCCCCTCCAGCAGGCTCACCACCCACAGGAGGGGCCATAGGGGTCCGGTGCCATGTGTGTTGGGCGGCGGCCAAGCTGCTGCCCCCGCGACCCGACCCGGACCAGCGGTAGAAGATGGATGGATGGATGGATAATACACACTGATGCTGTATATATTAAAGTCTTATCATTATTGTGACTTATTGTCCCCAGTGCACAGTGGATATTTGACACGGGCACCAAACCAAAAATACTGATCTAATAACATAAGCACTTTTTAACCAGTACATTTTACCATTTTAGTTTAGTGTGTTAGCATGCTAACATTTGGTATTTAGCACAAAACACAAAGCACAGCTGAGAGGGACGGGGACATTAATAGTTTAGCAAGTCAAGGGATCAAGAAATCTTAACTTTTAAAGTTTTGAGTGTCTGTACCAAACTTTGCGACAATCCAGGTAATAGTTAAGACATTTCCATAACAGCCAAAAATGTGAGCCAGCATGGCAATTCATATGATAGCTGTCAAAATACTGCAGCCTAAACCACAACTGTCAACCTCAAGGTGGAAACATCAGGGAATCACAAAAATGTAGGACCACGAATAGCGGTACAAAAACCACCAAATGTGTTCCAAGAAGCACCTCTCATAAAAACCTGACAATAAAAGCATTTTATTACCTGAATGGGTTTGGATACCTCTGCCAGAAAGCAGAGACAACATGGTCCCATGCACTTTTAATGTCTGTGTTATTACAGAAATATTTGACCATTTTTCTCTCGCTGATGCGCCGGATGCCCTAAATCCCGAACCCTTAGGTCCCTTCTTGTGACTGCATAAAACAATGAAAAGCTGGGTGCTGACTCCATCCAAAGTCTGGCGTGGTCCTGATGGAGTGAAAAGAGTTGATTGTTAAAAAGCAATAAGGAACAGGGTCAGATTTGATGATCACATGTGATTTCGCAGTGTCACTTCTGTTAGTCCACTGTAGGAAATTCTGCATATTATTTGACAGGATTGTTTCAACAGGATTTATGGACCTACAATCTTTTATTAGATATTTAATTTGCTGGTTAAGTCCGAAACATCTGGTATTTTATCCATGAATAATCTCTCAGCTGGTTTTATAGAAAACAGTTGAGAGATGTTTTGTTTGTTAATCTTGGTTGTGTCACAACTGCATTTTCCCTTTACAGTAGGTATTAGTTGTACAGTAGCATGTCCGCGAATACCAAAGTCCACAATGAGCCAGGGAAGTGTGTGATGAATTTTCTAAATATAAAAAAAGAGATTGAAGCAATATCCTTTTTGCCAAATTACAGTAATCGGTAAACATCCATAGCGCCATACGTATACTCAATTGCTCTATTATTCGCAAAACACCCTAAATGCATCCATACAAGTCATATTTCCCCCATTGTGTAAAAATTAAGTTGTTGTTTAGGAATTACGTACATGTCACCTTGAAATACAGCCTACACTGTGCTACAGCTGAGGTTAAAGCTTGTTGTTAGCTTCCTGAATACAGTTACTGCTACAATGTTAGCTCCCTGGGCAGCTAAGTGCTAGCTAATTAGCTTCAAGAAAACGTTAAATACTCAAATAACTCAACATATTTACATGTAACGGTTATAGTAAGACTAAGTAACAGCCGGTGTATTCATTATTTTACAGTTCAATCGTGACTGTAATGAGCATTTGGCAGGTACCTATGTTAATAAACTTGAGCTAGTCTCAACGCCAAGTGGACATTTAACCAAAGATTCAAACGCACTCAGCTGCAATAGGAAACAAGACGAGCTTACCTGGAGTTACTGCTAATGAAATGCTAAGCTAATAAACATCCGTAGACAGTTTGCTTGCTGTGCCTCCAGCCCTAACACTTCCAAACATTAGCTAATTACATGCATTATGCTACATGTGACAGACAGGACGAGCAGTGATGGTCAGGGTTGGACTGTTTTAAAGGAACACTGCTTCCGGCTATCGTTTCAAAGTAAAGCTCTTAGTCTTCTTTTCGTAACCTGTCGGTTGACAAACCAGCTTAAATACGCACCACCGCCACCTTTGGCTCGAGGGTAAATACCGCCATTTTTCAACTGATGACAACAATTAATTAATTGTATAAATAGATAATAAACAAACAAATAAAAAAATGAATAAATGTGTTCAATTAAAGAGTTTATGCATGTATGCAAAATAAACCAACAAATTAAAAAAAAAATCTGTGTACAAATATTCATTGAGAAATGTTCTGTATCTATTTATTTATTTATTTTACAAATGATCAAAAGTATTCCCAAATATTTGTAAACAAATGTTTATTTGCTTATTTGTAAACAAATATTAATGTATTTGTAAACAGATATTTATTTATATATTATAATCTTCAAAGGATAAGATAAGAATTGGTTTTCTAGACAAGGGTTTCTTTCTTTTACCTTTCTCCTAATGTTAGCCATATCTAAGAAACTGTAGTAATCATTCCAAACCTAAGGGTGGTGGTTATTCACTGATACAGAAGAAGACTGAATAAGTAAATAAATAAATAAATGTATGTTTGCAAATATTTGTTTGTAAATAACTTGATCATTTACAAATGTCCATTAATAAATGTTGTTTTGTGTGTTTATTTATTTGTTCATTTATTATATAAATAATCAAACATATTTACAAATATTTGTTAACAAAAATTTTATTTATTTATTTAGCATGTAAATGATCAAAGCTATTTATTTAAATATTTGTAAACAAATACTCATTTATTTGTAAACAAATATTTACTTGTAAGCAAATATTTTTATTTTAAAACTGATATGTATTAATTTGTTTTTGTGAACAAATATTTATGCATTTATTTGTAAACAAATACTTATTTACTTGTAATCAAATATTTTTTAAACTGATATTTATTTATTTATTTTGCAAACAAATAATTATTTATTTGCAAACAAATATTTATTTACTTGTAAAAAGATCTTTATTTACTTGCCATGGCAACAGATTCACTTCTCGCCCTTATTGGGTTCGCAGACACAAGAGGCCTGCAAAGTCCACTGCTGTCTGCAGACGAAGGCGAACTGTCCAGCGCAGACACTAGTCAGCCACATAAAATTCGAGAAAACAAAATGAAGCAATAAAACAACATAGATTTACTTGCCTTTCTCTTTGAATTTACTTTACGTGAAAACAAGTGTTGTTGTTTGAATGATCTTGCATCACCAAAAATCTAGTTTTTTTCAATGAAGATAACATTAAATTAATCAGAAATACAGTCTAACCATTGTTAATGTGGTAAATGACTATTCTAGCTGGAAACGGCAGATTTTTAATGGAATATCTACATGGGGTAGAGAGGAACATTTCCAGCAACCATCACTCTTGTGTTCTAATGCTACATTGTGTTAGGTAATGGTGTTGAAAGGCTAATTGATGATTACAAAACCCTTGTGCAATTATGTTAGCACATGAATAAAAGTGTGAGTTTTCATGGAAAGCATGAAACTGTCTGGGGGATCCCAAACTTTTCAAAGGTACTGTATACCAACATCATATATCAGTATGCAACTATGGTGTCCTGTAGTGTCCACTGTCGTCCTGTAGGTGGCGCACTAGAATTAGTCGAACTGTCGCTGCCTCTTCTTCGTTGGTGCACTTGCCTGCAGAGGGAAGTGTCCTCCATGGTGTCATTGTAGGGCTTCTGAGGTTGAATATCCACAAGTAAAACGATGTCTGGGTACACGCCAGACCAGAAGCTCCGTGTCGAGCAGCTAGCGAAGCTCCGGAGGCAGTGGCTGAAGGACCAGGAGCTCAGTGCGAGGGAGCCCGTGATACAACCCAAACCTCCCGGCGCCGTCGAAAAGTTCTGGACTGGTTTTCTGGAGCCGAAGAGCCTGTGGAGGCTTTACGTGAGTCCGGCTACACAGCTAACACAGGCTAGCTAGCTAACAAAACAACCGCTTATTATAAAAGTATGCATGCAAAACTATTGGAGCAATTTACGAAGTGCAACTGTAGTCACTGTCTTTTTATTTTTAGTAAATGTAACGTTATCTTGTTTACAGTTAGAGTACGGAGTAGCTGTTTACTCAACTCCAACGTGGTGAACATTATTATTATTATTATTATTATTATTATTATTATTATTAATAAGTAAACATTATTTACATGACAGGCTTGTGTGTCAGTGTAGGGTTTATTTGGGACTACACAGTAAGTTTTGTAAAATTCTGCCTAAATTTTGAGAATGTGTTGTTTTCAGACCTAGGAGTTGTATTTTCAGTTCCAAAGATGTCTTTCTTGTAAATTTATTTTAATGTTTCTCCAGAAATGTAACTCCGACAGCCATTAAATTTTGTGGATGTCACAGACAGAATTGGCAAAATGACTCCAGCAGAGGACAGATTTTAATTTAGTGGCCTTTGAAAATGGAAAGATGTTAAATAAAATCGATCTGGAAGCGGCTTGTAACTTTACACACGCAATGGCAATGCACACCCCTCTGCACATCACTTTTTATCCTTTGAATGAGTCCACGTCTGCATTTTGACATAACCATTATCTGTACACTGCTCTGTAATAATAATAGTAATAATAACTTTATTTATGTAGCATCCTTAAGAACACAAGCTGCTTTGACAGTTAAAACATGCACCATAGACAATCAAGCAAGACAACACGATACAAAGCAGAGCAGTCAATTAAAATAAACAGTAATAATGATAATAATAACTAGCTAGATTAGCACACATATCAAACAAGGGAACTAGGCAGTTTAAAAATTAAAGAATCAAATGGAAGGCTAAAAAAGATAAATAAAAATATTTAAAAAAAATAGTGAATTTAAGAATTAGAGTCGACATCACACAAAAGACAATATATAAATCTATAAAAGACAATATATAAAATAAATGGCATAATACAGAATAAAACACTGAAACTAATTAAAGCTAAAAATAAACTTCACATAAAAGCAAGTCTATAAAAGAAGTGATTTTAAAGAAGTCACTGACTCTGCAAGCCTCATCTCCTCAGGCAGGTCCTTTCAAAGTGGAGGGGTTCTGATGGAGAAAGCTCAGTCACCTTTAGATGTAAGCCTTGACTTTGGAAAAACCCTAGGATCCACCTGAGGATCTAAGAATGAGAGTAGGTTCATACTGGGTCAGCAGGTCGCTAATATAGATTGAGACCCTTTAGAAATGATCAGTAAAGTCTTAAAATCAATTCTAAAATGAGCAGGGAGCCAGTAGAGGGAAGCCAGGATAGGTGTGATGTGATGTTGTCTGTTAAAACTGGTAAGGTTGTGAGGGGCTGGACTCTATCCCAGCTGACTCAAAGTGATGGCAGGGGACACCCTGGAGAGGTCAATGGGCTTTTACAGAGCCACAGAGAAAGACAGACAACCAAGCACAGATGCATTCACACCAGTTAACCTCAGCATGTTTTTGGACTGTGGGAGGAAGCCAGAGCACCTGGTGAGAACTCGCACAGGCACAGGGAGAACATCTAATCTGCACACACAAAGACCCCAGGCTGAGAGTTGAACCCAGGGCCTGCTAGCTGTGAGCGACAGTGCTAACCACCGCTCCACCATGTCGTCTCATTTTGACATATCAACACTGTAAAAACCTGGAACTTGGCTTGCCATACTTCCACACAGTAAATGCTAGTTGGTGAAATGTCAAGTACTGTAGTTGGAAGTATATATATATATATATATATATATATATATATATATATATATATATATATATATATATATATATATATATATATATATATATATATATATATATGTATATATATATATATATATATATATATATATATATATATATATATATATATATATATATACACACACACACACACACACACACACACACACACACACACACAATTACAGGAACTTTCTGGAGTCTCAGTACCATCTTGTTTAAAAATTTCGCACTGCGATTTATTTTCAAGAGTAATGCGATCATTAGGATCTGCTGGAAACAATTTTGTTTGTGTCTACACCAAATTTTCTGACTGTGAAAGTTATATTTCTGGAGATTTTGTCCCCTAAATATAGCTTCCTGAATAATAGACTTAGAGTAAGAGAATATGCTTTAAGCTGAATGTAGGATATAGGAGTTGGTATGCCCAATATGTAGGATAAATGCTGTGATCCCTTATGTGTGTATCTTTCTTAATACGGTATTTGTTTGTCTCCTTGCAGACCTACAAAGCGTACAAAGGAGGAGTTTTCGCATTAACGCGGCTGTTGATACCTGCTTGGATTGTTCACTACTATGTGAAATACCATGTTGCTGTAAGTTATGAGAAATGTGCAAGCAAAGAAGGCTATTTTACATTAGTTAGTTCATGCAGGTGTCAACTTTACTGTATAAAAACAAAATTGTCATTGGTTCCCCACAGCAAAGACCCTATGGTATTGTGGAAGTGAAACCCAAGCTGTTCCCAGTAAGTATACCTTGTTTATTAATCCATATAATCACTGTTTTTATTTTCTATACATACAATTCTGATTAGTTTGCTTTACCTGCCATAACAAAGTCTGATCCCATGCATACGGACGTCTGTCAGAGACACTCACATTAACCTCTTGGAGGTCTTACTGGAGAAAAGAGTATTTTCTGAATCTTTCATTTTGTCATTTTTTTGTGCCCAGGGTGACACCATTCTGGAGACAGGCGAAGTTGTTCCAGATCTCCCTGAGACCCACAGCCATCATTGAAATATTTCAATTATTTCCTCAAGTTTCTGTTGTAAAAACTGTGTATATGTCATTAAAATATTACAGTCATTTTTGTGCATGACTCTGACTTTACCAGTGATTGTTTATACCGATATATTAAAGGTGATTTTGGGGATTTTTTTTCCTGAGAGATTGTACTAAGGGCAAAATTACATTTAAATGTTCTGTGTTCAGCTCAATAACTTCTTAATTCATAGAGTTAACTGTTATCTGGAAGGGACAGTTTGAAGATCTGTTATTTCACTATTCAAA
Source organism: Amphiprion clarkii (assembly GCA_027123335.1). Classification (NCBI taxonomy): domain Eukaryota; kingdom Metazoa; phylum Chordata; class Actinopteri; family Pomacentridae; genus Amphiprion; species Amphiprion clarkii. Next base: position 25,524,729 of record CM049568.1, read on the forward strand.
AAATGTTCAAGGAGGAGTGCTTTTGACTTAAACGGAGTCTGTGGTGTTCTTTGGATGTAGATTCAAAATCCTGCAAAGTCCAGGGCACTCTCGTTTTCAGTCAATCATTAAAATTATAATTATTATCATAACATGGTCACGTGTAAAGGCTGGGATGCATTTTGACATCAAGTCTTCACTTGTTAGCCAAGCAGATCGCAAAGGCTCTTTTCTAGTAGGAATCTTCTACATGATGTTGTGGCCATTAAAGAATGCAAACATTAAAAACTCCAGTAGATGGCAATGTCTTGGAACACAATAGTTTTAAATCAAACGGCATCAAAGTGAATACAATGATTAACAATGGATACCAGAGCAAACAAATGCATTTAGATAATTAAAAAATGACAAATGTTTTTTAAAAAGCAGTGAAATCTCATTTAGACATGTTTACTTGGTAGCCTGTAATTTGTAAAATTATATTTTAGTAGTTGGATGCATGAAATTTTGAATTGCAATATTAAGGCAAAGTGTCCCGAATCTTAAAACAAATATCCTTTAAGTGGCGAAATCCATTTGCAGTAACTGGTGTAGAGCTGCATGTCTGTGGTCATAATTTCATGTAGAATTTGAATTTCATACCAACTGGTATACTGTAATTACTGATGATTGGCTGAATTTTCAGGGAGCAGAGACACACCAGCAAACTGTCAAACAAAAAAATGTACTTTCTAGCACCACATATGTTTACTGTCTTAACTGACACATTTCAAGTGTTAATTCTATAAGACAGTAAACATTCATGGAACTTAAAGTGCTATTAGCACTAAATTTATATAGGTAACCATAGGATATGGGATTTTTTTTAATCTGTAATTTGTGACAAAATGTTAGTATTGTTAATGGAAAAAACTTTCTTATGGTGACATTTTATCCATGCATGATTCAGCAGGACTCCTAATCCCTTGGACACTATTTATCATTCTGCAATAGGATTTATTACTGGTGGTAGCTATAGCACTCATCGCTGTGAATTGTATAACCCTCTGTCAACCAGTTTTAATTATTTATTTTTATTTCTCTCCCATTACATTACTTAATTACTGTCTTTTTAAAATGAACCCTTACAACATACACTTCGCAGGTGCTTGGAAAATGCAGTTTTACTCCACGTTTTTTAAAATCTTAAACATTCCAATTAAAGTTCAACTTAATATATAAAATCTTTATTAATAATTTATTGCTATCCAAACCTCAGTGCACATTTAGTTTGAACAAAGGTTTAAAACAAAACAAATGATATGGGTGCTTTTTTTCTTTTTTTTTTAAAGTGAGGCTTTTATTGTGAAGGTAGAAGTTGTTCGTTGAATTATGGAATACTGAGTGTACGATGTGACATAGAAGGAAGGGTCTTGTTAACTATCAATATGATGTTAATAGTCACTCACCCGTGTAGAAATGAATGAGTTTCTACAACACTGAGAGGAGTAGTCAATTGCCAGCCGCATACCTGTGTGAGGAAGTCAGAGGTAAATATTACACAACTTTTCTCTAACGTTCTAACTAGTCGCAGATCTGCTAGCCTCCCCTAGCTACACTGCGGTAGCCTACTTAGCTAGCCTGCTAACTTTAGCCAAACAAGTTAATCTGGTTTCTGGAAGTTTTAGTCATTAACCACACCTACATATGTCTGACAGAGCTATTCGTATACACGCTGTGGTTGTCATATATATGTGTAACAGCGCTTACACTCGATGTATTCACTATTGTTTGCCGACACTACTCACTTCTTTGAGGGAACCATGACTGCTGTAGGCTAGCCTGCTAAGCTAGAGCCCGCTAAGCTAACAAAACGAAAAACAACAGCGAGGAATGTCGGTTTTGACAACACTGGGTTAACTGCGATATTTTCTTTTAATTTTTTTTCAAAATTACAATGAATGAGAAAGACATTGATGAAGTCTAATATCTGACGATATAGCACTGGTGTAAGTCCTTCATAGTTATGTATGTCCGACTGTTCTGTATCTGTGTAGTGAGATCTTAGTGTAACATATTTTTCACGTTATTCCAAAAAATCTAATGTTTTGATTACACGTGCTCATGTGTAACATGCACATGAGTAAATGTGATGCCATTTGTGTTGGCATTGTCTTTGTCCTCCACATTTGGAGAGACTTAAAACAAAATAAGCTGTTACGTCCCAGTGGTATTGCAGCACCAGCTATTAGCATAGTTCAGTACATCATAGTGCACTGTTTTGGTGACATTGTGTTACTGTAAAAATCCATTTCTGTGTTTGTCATTGTGGTTATAGTTAAAGATGGTGTTGGACTGCATTGTATGAAAATGTGTCTTACTTTTTGTAATTCCTATTTACACACTGTGGGACAGAATATTAGAAAATATTTGATTGCTCATAGACATCTGAAATATGAGAAAGTGCCCAGCAGCTGTTTTATAAGGACCAGAAATGTCAGAGACCATTGGTTCCCTTGATTCAGTACAGTTGGTATTTTTAGCACGTTTTGATTTAAATATTTGAATCTATAAAGCAACTAGTAGCTACAACTGTCAAAAAGATGTAGTGGAGTAAAATGTACACAGGGTTTCAGCAGGGCATTGAAAAGCATCAATAGTCATTAAGTTGATTCTGTGAAAGTTAAAGCCTTAAATGGCACTAAAAATTATTAAATTTGATTCTCAGTGGCATTAAAAATTCTTTCTGCAGTTTTCAAGAAAAGATTTGACAATAATAATATATAGTTGTAGACTGCCATTCGTCAGATATGTGCATTTGCGTAAACATGCCGAAGCATTACGATAATTGTTCCGGCCAGTCGGGTACAATTGCCAACAATTGCATGCTTTTAAAGTGGCCAGCAGGCAGGACCAGGAGGAGAAATGGGGAAATGCAAATTCCAGCAAAATGTAAAATGTAGGGACAGTTTTCATATAAAAATCATCTTTCACAAAAAAACAAACCCGTGTAATTTGTGGAGTTCATGGTCATGGCATTAAAATTTTTACAGTATAAATGTATTTAAAATGGCATTAAAAAGCATTAAATTTGGCTGGCTGATTTCTGCAGAAACCCTGTGTACAGTGTTTGCCTCTAAAACACTCAAGTAGAGTATCTCATAATGGTGTTAAATACTGTTCTTGTAGATGCATTTAGTTAATTTTTACCATTGCAGCTGTGTAGTATAAAACTACCTTATCTGCAGCTCTGCAAGTTTTTTTTTATTGCTTGGTGACCAATGTCTGTACGTACTGTAGGTGTTTGTTTGCTACGTTTTCGACAGATCCAGGCTAGCTATTTCCCACTGTCTATATGCTAAGCTAAGCTAACCAGCTACTGTAGCTCTATAGTTAACCGTTCCTTTAATGAGGCATCTGAGCCGAACTGTAAATGATGTATAGTTTGATGTTGGTATATTTACTTCCCCTTGCCAGAGGGATGTTTCATGATTGTTCTCTGTCTTTATGCAAGGCCTGCATCGTATTGTTAAATGTACTGTGCAGCAAATTACATTATGAGCACATCTATAACATGTTTTCATTGAAAAAAAGACCAACTTTCCACGTTTCAGTCTTTCATTGCATGTGATCTTCATTATTTAGCTGTCATCCCTCAAATTCTCATGCTAGTGCTTTCATAACGCTCTTAAAAGTCCACATAAACTTCTACTTTTTGACTTCTTCAGCAATGGTGCACCACAGCAACCTCTGTGACTTTGTTGCTGAAACATGTAATTTAATGACATCAATCAAATTTAATATTGTAAACATTATACAAATTTTACTGTATGACACAAGACAAGGTATATAGAGTACTTTATTATTCTTTTCAATGATAAAAAATGACGGAGAAGGTAACTAAAAGCTCAGCGCATTGTCTCATACAGATAATGTTATTTAATGTGACATCTTCAGTGATGCTTTATGTAGCATGCAGACTTTTAAGTGGAGTTTACTCTGGTATCAAGGCACATTTATCTCTAAATACTGGATTTTTTTTAGAAATTGACAGGTTGCTGGTCACTCTGTAACTGCCCTGCCGTTATTTTTTTGGTAAATGTGAGAATTTCCAAAATTCAACATCACCTTAATCTGCTTTTTCTTTTTGCCAGATCATGTCAGCAATCAAGGTTGCCCTGCAGCAGAGCCAGAAGAGTGGCAGAAGCAAAACCTCTAAAACAATGTCTGCAGAGGTGTCGCCAGACTCCAAATGTCCCATCTGTTTGGACATATTTAACAACATGTCTTACCTGGATCTCTGCCTGCACAAGTTCTGTTTCCGCTGTATTCACGAGTGGTCCAAGAACAAAGCTGAATGTCCACTGTGCAAGCAGCCATTTAATTCAATCTATCACAGTATAAAATCGGAGCAAGACTTTAAGAAATATGACCTGCGGCCACTGGAAACTGCTTCTTTTGGCACTTTTCAGGGAGTGCGGTTTAGATACCGCACAACTCTTACCGGTGTCCAACGACAGGCGAGGCGAAGGACCTCTCCACCTCCAGACAACGGAGTACTTTTCGAAGCCTCAACAAATCAACCCCAACCGCAGTGTAACCGTTACATCCAACACGTAATGACAAGGTTGGCTGCCAGGAGAAGAGCTGCAAGTGAAGGCAGGACAGTGAACAGTGTACGGGAGCAAGAAATGGTAAACTTCAGGAGGGAACTGTACCGACGGGGATTTAGGGTCCGAAATGTTCGAGATGGTGGTCGCTCTCGAGACATCTCAGCTGAGTTCTACAGAAGAAATCCTGCCTGTCTACATAGACTGATCCCCTGGTTAAAAAGAGAACTCACTGTACTGTACGGGGCCCATGGCTCTTTGGTCAACATAGTTCAGCACATCATCATGTCACGTATTACACGTTATGACATGGAGGATGGAGCTATTCAGGAGGAGCTCAGGCCGTTTCTGCAGGGTCGCACAGAGCACTTTCTGCATGAGTTCACCAGTTTTGCAAAGTCCCCCTTTAATATGGAGGCCTACGACCAGCATGCTGTTTATGACTTCCCAGCTCCTTCTTCAAATGAAGACAGCAGCACCAACTCATCTGTCATTGCTATCTCAGAGGATGAGGAAAATGCTACAGAGTTGGACCATCCAGGAGCCTCAACATCTACTCTGAGCAACTCTATGTGGGATGATGAGACACCTGGGCCATCATACTCTACAACAGCAGAACAGGCCAGAGCAGAACGACTGTCAGTCCCGGACTCTGACTCTGATACCAGTTTAGAGGAAGAGGCACATGAGTTTGGTGCTTCTCCACAGCAAATGAGTCCTCATAACCAAACAGACTTGACTCAGGGCGAATGTAACAACGAAGAATGTCTTTCCTCTGACAGCGACGACTGTGTCATTGTAGGGTTCGTTAAACCAACAGCAGAGAGGACTCCTGAGCTGGTTCATCTGTCCTCTGACTCTGACGAATCTGCCAGCGAAGATACTAAAGAAGTGCCTCTTCTGCCTCAGCACATCCGCTTCACCAGTCTGAGTCCTGCAGCTTCACAGAACAGCGATGCCAGTGGTGTTGGGCGATCGGAAAATCAAATGGATTCTAAAGAAAGATGCAGCTCATCTACATCTAGCAGATTCAAGACATCCAGCAAGTCAAACAGAAAAGACACAGAAAGAAGATTTGACAGTAAAGAGAGATCTCGGGAGAGGCACCGGTCAAAGGACAGAGACCACAGGAGAAGGAGGAGGTCAAGAAGTGGAGAGCGCTGGCACTGCAGAAGCCCAGTGGTCTCCCACAGCATTGTGAGCACTCATTCCAATGACCGAGGCTGGGGCAGAGACTACTCAAAATGTGACAGTCGTTACAAAAGGAGGGACAGTGATCACACTTATCAGTATAGTCATTATGGCCAAGAGAGAAATGGTAGTGGGATGCATTTAACACAGAGACAGTCCTACTATTACACTAGCCACAAGTCCTCAGAATTGCGCTCTCGCTCCAGGAGCCACAGCAGAGACTCGCGGAGACAGGATAGGAGGCATTCTCGATCTAGGACTTATTCCAGCAGTCGCTCTCCTTCGGTGAAAAGAAAATCTCACCACGACAAGCCTGGCGGGAAGAGGAAATACAAAACGAGGCATTTGGACGAACCATCCAGTAGCACACTTTCTAACTTGCACGCCGAAGGCGACTCGACGAAGCACAAGAAAAAAAGCAAAGAGAAGAGTCGCAAGAAATCCAAAGAGAGGTCGAGAAAGACCAGCCGGAGTCTCAGCGTGGAGCTCATCAGTGACGACAAAGCGTACGAGCGAAGCAGGCGTCACCATAAGAAAAAGAAGAAACACAAGAAGAAAAGCAGAAGGCACAAGAGCAGTGAACCCACAGAGAAGCGCTTACCCGCGGTCATCACCATCGATAGTGACAGTGACTCCTGTGCTAATGATAGCGTCACCCAGGCCAGTAGCGCTAATAAGGAGAACCCCACTGAGAATACCACAGATGATCCAGTCGACCCCACACCTGTGGACTCACTGTCATATTCGTGCTGATAGATTTACCCTCAGCTGCTAAAACCTGCCACCAGTATTTTAGTATATTGAATTCACCAGCCCTCGGAGGAAATGGTGTACACACATATGCACTTAAATGCCACCAAAAGTGTTTTCTACAGAGACATTTCATTGGACTTGGGCTCACATTACAAGTACGGATATCTGTACTGAACTGGATCGAGGTCATCACCAGATAAATGATGTAAAACAATGCTATTTTATGTGCAAACATGCCACTCTGAACAAATCAGAAAGAAGTAATAATATTGGGAGTAGCACATGTTTTTCAAGAATCAGCTGTCATTCTGGAAATTCATTTTATTCTATGTTGTATTCTACTTCTAAGGTGCTCTCAGGGATCATGCTGATTACATTTTTTTTTGTTGTCATAAGTCAGCTATATTCTTGAGACAAAACTATTTCTACCTGCTGCTCATGGAGGTGTGCTTATTATCTGCAGCTGGTGTTTGGATTTCAGAATGGGCTCTTTTCTATTGAATTTTATTTAAGAATAAATTGCAATGCATAACTGTGTGCACTCTATTTTGTTTATGCAGTTTTTTGTCATTAAGATATGAGGGCTGGAGTTTTGTTACATAACAGTGTAAACATACTTTATATTCATTGTCGTTACATAGTAATAGGAAATTTGCCAATGATAATTTAAGTAATTGAACAGATCATGAGGAAAAGTCCCATTTTTTGCTAAAAACCTAGGTAGCTACAATTATATTCTCATAACGGGAGACCAAAATATCAAGTCACTGATGTGCCATGGCAGAAAGTTTTAAAATGCTGCCTAAGAAACGAAAAAAGAAAAGGAATTATGACTTTAATTTTATCGTCTTATATTACAGCTTCATACTCAAACAAGATAAATCCAAGATATCAAAGGAGGAAGAGAGTTTAAGACAAGTTAAGGCAAGTATAGAGTGAAACTAAACTTACATGCAAAAACAGGTGTAGGTATCATAAAGTATTAAAACACGACAGGTTAAGACATAAAATGAAACATAATTCAATATAACTGTATAAACGCAAATAAAAAATTATGAAATAAGACAGTGATCACTTTAATGAAAGATTATGTATCTGGATCAGTCATGATATGTAATTGCACATCATTTAATATTATGATAGCAAAGATATGCCTTTATGAAGCTTTAATGTGCCTAGTAACAAAATAATTTATGATTATAAGCAATAGTGATTGTGACATTTAGGATGTGTGTATTTGGCATAATTATCCTTGACGCTAACATAATTTACAGGTGCATTTTTTAGGTATATAAAATAAAAAAACATCTATTTTGCAATTATTCTATTAATTATATTGTTAAAAATATTACTTTCATGATTGAAATCAATCATTTGGATGCAATCATTTTTAACCAACTTGAATTGCTCATTTAAAGCTATTTGAACTTCAGAAAACAATTTGATTGGTTCAAATCTATCGCACAGGGCAGGTAAAATCATGCGGAAACACAGGAACAATTTAACGGATGATCACTTTTTTTGCTCAATTATTATCCTTAAAGTTCAGTGTGAAATTTCAGTGTTAACTGCGGAGTTGACTTTAGCGCCAACGGATTCATGGAAAGTTTATTTAAGTTAAATAATTGTTTGCTGTGGAAAAAGCTGTAAAAACAGACAGCTTGACTAAACCAAACAGCCCGAGGCAGTGTGCGGCTGTGTTTTATTTTGAAAGGTACACATGAAACGTGTCCGTTGTGCTCGCGGATGTTGTTACGGGTCGGAGGAGACTATAAAGCCTCTCAACTTGTTCAAATCTGCACTTGTACAGACAAGAAAACTGTCACCATGGCGTCCGCGCTGCCCATTAAGGTAAAAACCTAATTAAATGTCAAATTTCTACTTCTAGTGAAGTCGCAGAGAAATTAGCAGCGACGGTCATTTCCTGCCAGATGTGCAGCCGTTACCGGGAAAGAAAGGCTCTCACGTGTGTTAGCATCGTGTTAGCAAATGTTGTTTTCATAGTTTGAAGTAAATCCGACATATAAGCGCTAAAACTGCAGGTCTGTGTGAGCTCGGTGCCGTTAAAGCAGCTGGAGGTGAAGCAGCCCAGGTGGAGCTGACAAGGCACATGGCCCAGACGGAGCTCAGACTGGCTGCAGGATGTCAGGCATTTATACAGAATAAAACTATTTAAGGCAATGCAAAGTGCTTCCCAATTGAATTTACCAGTCATTTGAATAATAAGGGTTAGAGCCCTGCAAAAAATTTGATGAAATGCTACTTCACTTGACTGTGATTATTGTTTAGGCTAAGACCCTGCAGTATTATTTAATATAGAAAGTAGCCGAAATAATTTTAATGTAGGGCTAATTATTATAACTGTACGGTCTTAGCCTTATCAATAATAATTATTGACACATAGAGATGTGTCAATAATTATTATTGATAAGGCTAAGACCCTACAGTATTAATAATTATCGAATTTGACCTAATTAGGTTAAGACCACTTTATGTGACTATGATTATTATTACTTGGTCTAGGACTCTATAGTATTATTAAATATGGAAATTAACATAAATAATTTGAATGCCGGGCTAAGACACCTTTATGTGACTATTATATTACTAAGGCTAGACTCTACAGTATTATTAAATATAAAAAGTAACCTAAATTATCTAAATATAAGGTCACAGCCACTTTATGTGACTATTATATTACTAAGGCTAAGACCCTACAGCATTATTAAATATAGAAAGTAACCTAAAAAATTTAAATATAAAGTTAAGACATCTTTATGTGACTATGAATAGTGTTATTTTTATTCAGGCTAAGACCCTACGGTATAATTAAATATAGAGGAACCTAACTAATTTAAATACAAGGGTAAGATCACTTTATGTGGCTATTATATTACTAAGGCTAAAAGCCTGCAGTATTATTAAATATGGAAATTAACCTAACTAATTTGAATGTAGGGCTACGACCACTTTATGTGACGATTGTATAACTAAGGCTACGACCCTACAGTATTATTAAATATAGAGAGTAACCTAACTAATTTAAATATAAGGCTAAGACCATTTTGTGACAATGAGAAAAATCTTCATAATAATAAGTAACTTGACAGGACAGAAAAGCATTTGGACTTTAGTAACTTTTACAGTTTCACTTTACAGTATAATACTATTCAGTTTTCAGCTCTGTCACAAATGCTTTATCTGTAACTTTTAAACTGGGGCTGTGTGTGTGACCTCGAACCTGACTGAAGTGAAGGAAAACACAGTGTCATGGAACTAGTTTTAACAATTTAACACACTGAGTATCTGGGACTGTGAATTAAGGCTAAATAATTAACTGATGTATTATCAAAGTTGCAAGATAACCAAGCAAAATATCCAAATTGTAGCCACAATTTAATGGAGGTCATAAAAAAAAATTACCATTCCCACTAAAACTCATATCTTAATATTTTTCATAATAATAATAATAATAATAATAATAATAATAATAATAATAATAATAATAGCAATATGATTTTTTTTAAAGAAGCGGCCCTTACATTTTTGTGTTAAATGTTAATCAACGATTAGTATCAAGGCAGCTATTTATTCATACTGCTAAACTTCCCGGTAATGTAGTCATAATGGTTTATGTCAGTTACAATGTGGAGTGTAAATGAGGTGGAGAAAAAAAAAAAGATGCCAAACCATTTTTATATCTGTCTTCTCATATTCCTAAAAAACTGAAAAACAAACAAAAAAAAAACCCCCACACTGGAATCCACTGGAATCTTTGGCAAAGTTAATACAGAATGTTTATTCTAGTAATGATCAATTGATAATGAAAATAATAATTTGGAGCCCCAAATATTTGTCTTTGAAATACAGTAAAGTATAATTAAGATGGTTTAGTAAATAAACTTGCCTTTGAGCGTCACTCTTAATGGACTGTAAACACGTTCAGAAGCTAATATGTGATTAAAGTGTTTACCTTCAGGCAACTCTGTTAACTGACAGTAAACACGTAAAAGCAAAGTTAGCAATCTCCCATAGTGAGAAACAACAGCATCAGGTGTTGTCATCAGAGTCTTCAGTATATCATAGAGTTGTAACACTGCTTATATTTCTGTCTTAATTTCTCTAAATTGTGGGCGAAATACGTTCTGCGGAGGTTGATTATTAATGTTCTTAAATTGGTGTACAGATACAGGATTTCTCCAGGTCTAGAAAAGAAAAAAAAGGCTTTAGAGGATAATAAAAAGTCCAAAATTTCATTTCCTGAAGTCGTAAATATGTATTTTGTCTGCCTTAGTCTGTCAGTAATGTTAGTTTCTTGTAAAATAATTTTTCATCTGTTAACAGAAAGAGTTTTTGATGTGACAGTGAATCCTGCAAGCAAGAAACTATTAAATCCCTTATTTTTTAAATTATTATTATTAGAATTATTATCTTTTGTAAAGATGCACTGTGATGTAGATATCATCATCGGTATCACTCAATAAGAATTTTAAATTAAATATCAACTGGCTAAAAATATTTTTAAAAAATGTATAAAATAATTAGACATACATAGTAAATATCTTTTGTCTTACTTGTAAGCTGAAGTATTTTATTATTATTATTTTTTAATATGGTAACTCAGTAAAGAAGTCTGAAAATGGGCGTGTCAATTTTTAGCAAATACTGAAGCTGAATATATTCATAATTTTTAACTTGTTAATCCAGCTAATCATTTTAAGATGCTTAATAATATTCTAGGTAATGATTATTCTGTACTGTTTGGAAGCAGGATCCTAAAATGGATTTTAAATTGCATTCTGTGTGGTATTAAAGTTACCAGTTTATTTCAGTGAAACCTGCAGAAGCTCCGGTTCAGATATGAGCTCTGCTGAAATGTCGATGTCTAAACTTTTCTCCGATTTTTCCCTCTAGATCGGAATAATTGGTGGGTCAGGTCTTGACGATCCAGATATCTTAGAGGGAAGAACCGAGCGCTACGTTGACACACCGTATGGAAAGGTTCGATGAGTCACCAATCTTGTCAAATAGAACAGTGTAAATAAGAAGCTCTATTTGGGCTTATTTGCATGTAAAATAACTCCTAACTGTAGTTATTGTGCTCTTCTTGAACAGCCATCAGATGCCCTGATTCTGGGGAAGATAAAAAATGTCGAATGTGTGCTCCTGGCTCGGTAAGAGACGGTATTTTATTTTGCTTTTGAGTTGTCAAAATGTCCTCTGTATTAGCACCATCTAGTGGAAAAAGCTTGCACCTGTCTTGTATAAATGGAACGACGACTTTTGACATTCTTAGGCATGGGAGACAACACACCATAATGCCATCCAATGTGAACTACCAGGCCAACATCTGGGCCCTCAGAGAAGAAGGCTGCACACATCTGCTGGTCACCACGGCCTGCGGCTCACTGAGGGAGGAGATTCAGCCCGGAGATATCGTCATCATAGATCAGTTCATTGACAGGTTAGTAGGATGAGACCTCATCAGCACATTAACATTCAGATATGTATTTATTTATTTAAAATCTGCTCCCAGAACTCAGTCACTCATAACAGGATAGATTGTTACCCGAAAAGACTAAGGACAGAAATGGGGAAGAACTAAGCAGAAAAATAGGGGTCTTGCAGAATGTCATAAATTATTTTCTTGCACATACAGTAACGTTCAAAAATTTGGGGTCACACAGACAATTTCATGTTTTGAATGAAAATTCACACTTTTATTCATGTGCTAACAATTGCACAAGGGTTTTCTAATCATCAATTAGCTTTTCAACACCATTAGCTAACACAATGTAGCATTAGAACACAGGAGTGATGGTTGCTGGAAATGTTCCTCTGTACCCCTATGGAGATATTCCATTAAAAATCAGCCATTTCCAGCTAGAATAGTCATTTACCACATTAACAATATCTAGACTGTATTCACAATTAATTTATTGTTATCTTCATTGATAGAAAAAAAGCTTTTCTTCAAAAATAAGTCAACTTTATCTATACAGCACATTTAGAAAACAACCAAGGTTGACCATAGTGCTTCACAGTTCCAAACAGAAAACAAGACATAATCTGTGAGGAAATATACAGAGCAAGATAAACAATGCCATATATCAAGGTGTCAACGCTCAACTACAATCAAAAGCCAGAGAGTACATATTTGTCTTCAGTAGATACTTGAAGGTATCAAGAGACCGAGCAGTTCTATTTTGAACAGGTCAGCAGTTCCACAGAAAAGGCTCGGTCGCCTCTGTTTCTGAGTCTGGATCTGGGAACTTTAAGGACCATCTGATTAGCCGACCTCAGCGATTAAACTGGAGCGTGGAAATTTAAAAGCGCCGATAAAAAAGAAGGTGCCAACCCATTTAACACCTTTTTAAAAACAAGCAATAAAATCTTAAAAACAATTCTGAAGCAGACAGGAAGCCGGTGGACAATAAGGACATTACTAAATGACCCCAAACTTTTGAACAGCATTGTGTGTCTTGCTGCTATTTGACTGAAAGAAACTTCTTTTTTCTATGTAAACAGCAGAACCATAGCAGTAGAAAAAAAAACAACAAAAAAAACAGTGTGACACAGTTATACTGCCATAAATGATTAAAAAAGAGAGAAAGTTACATTTCTCTAAGGAATTGTAGAAAAAAAAATTAATAAAAAAAATCTAGAAACAACACATTTTTTTCAAGTGCTCAAAGATGTTACCAATACTTGAAGAAAAATGGTTACTGCATACATTTTTAACTGTTTCCGTTCTCATATCCCATTTGATTTGTGTAAACACAGCCTGTGGTTAAGCCAAGTTCAGCCAAAAATAGATAATATACTATAGATAATGCAGATATCTATACATACAGATAATAGAAGAAGGTGATTTTGATGGAATATCAGGATTTTAAACTTGGATTTGGTCACAGATGAGTAGTTTCAGGACCATGGTTGTTGGAAATCAAATGATTCTGACATCTGGCTCTGATAAATAGTGTAATTTTGGTGATTTTTATTTTTTAGATAACATGCCTTTTGGGGTTCAACAAGGGGACTTTTTTTTTTTTTTTAGATACGATCTTGCAGAGTCTCCAGTTTGTGTAAATAAAATGGCTACATTGTTTGCTGATATTTTATAAAACAAAGACTGGTTCTGTTAACTGTGCTAATGTGTTTCTTTAAATAGAACTGAGCATCTGTCAAAAGTTGTTGTTGGCTGTCATCCTGTCTTCCCACACATCTCACTGACAGGATTTGTGTTACTGAGTGACGAACAGTGTCCCGGTAATTGATTCACCATGTTTGGCATTCATCTGTCAAAACTAACATTTGTTACTTTTCTGTTCTGTGGGAAAACAAATCATCACCATCAACTGGATATTCTGACAGATTATCAAGTGTCACAGTTTCCTTTAGGCTTCAGTGAGAATTAGAAATGTTGTAACTGTGACATTCCACCAGTGGCATGACAGTTTATCCAGAACACAAACAAGTATTTCTGAAAACAGTCGTGGCTTCTTTCTGTATGTCTCTTGTGTCACTTGGTGGATCACTTTCTTGGAATTGCAAGAATTTGAACTTTGGGTTCTCGTGTGTTTAATATACCCATCTGTTTTAGAGAGGTGTTATTTCCATTTAACAGTCATTTATGAAGCTGAATTTGTAGTGGAGATGTTTCTATTATTTTGTTCAATCTATTTACACTACCAGTCAAAAGTTTTAGAACAAGTTTTTTTCAGTTTTTTAATGGAAATTGTGCATGTTAATGTTTCATTGTACTCTGAAATGAAAGGATATAACAAATAAAGAAATTAAGTTTAAAAAAAAATCAATTTAGAAATAAAAATGTATTCTAAACTTTTGACTCATCAAAGTAGCCACCTTTGGCACATATAACAGCTGAACACATTCGTGGCATTCTTTCCACAATGGAAATCCATTATCTTTGTATCTTTGTATCCATGTCCTCAGTCACAACTAAACCACTCGAAATCCAAAATTGTTCACAGCTTTCTAGTGATCGCGAGCACGTCTACACAACAGGGATTTTTGTCTCAGCAGTTCAAATTGCAGCAGGTGATTATGAATTCTGCCTTAAACACACTTGCTGGTAAACCTGATCATATCTTTCAGTGTCATGGGAAATAGTACTTTGTCAGCAGTTTCTGATCTCAGGGTTCTACACATGTATACTTCCTTTGTAGCACACAGAGCATCGCCCGTGGGAGTGTTGTACTTGACTCTTAGCTAAATTACACAACGTGTGTTGAGAGGTGTTATTTAAATTGGACGGCTTATTTAGTATGCATGAGTTGGAATATAACTGCTTGGACTGAAATGAGTAGTAAGCTGCCATCCCACAGTTGTGTCAGTATGTTCCCCTGTACGACTGCATCACGTAGCCTGTGGCTTCGTTGACTGTGCTGGTGAAGTGAATGAACTACCAGTATCAAGCACAAACAAGATCTATTTATCTGAAATGAGGAAGTTGCTTGTTGGGACTTGCTCAGACTTGTCCTGCAGCATGTGACAGCATGCTTCTGAAGGCCTCACTTTATGCATTCACCTCCCCTTGCTTGTTGTTGACAAACCAACCACTCGGTTGCTAATAAATGAATGTGTACTCGGTGCGGTTTCAACCACAATGTCTCACACTGTCCTAAAGCATGCTTCCAAATCCTTTATTTCGATTCTTTTCATTAAGTTTTCACTTTGCTTTTGACTGTAGCAGATCTTTTCATGTGATTAAAAATGCTAAATATCCTTATACTGGCTGAATGGAATCTCAACAATCTCAGCTATAGTTGATGGGTTATATATGCCAACATGTATTTATAAAACAAGTAGTTAAAAATTGTGACTCCAGATGACTTAAGCTAGCACAGGAGCTTGTTTATGGCTTGATAAAATGACTTGAATATTACAATGGTTTGATAGACGACATACATACCCTAAATAGCATTAACAGAATCTAAAACAAAAACACAAATGAAATCCAAAACGGGTACATAATGTACACTACCAGTCAAAAGTTTGGACACGCCTTCTCATTCAATGCTTTTTATTTATTTGTATTATTTTCTACATTGTAGATTATTACTGAAGATTTTTGTGTACAGCATTATTCCATATGTATTATTTTATAGTTTAGATGTGTTCAGTATTATTCTACAATGTATAAGATAATTAAATTAAAAACCATTGGATGAGAAGGTGTGTCCAAACTTTTGAGTTGTAGTGTACCTTTTGTACAAACTATATTATTTATATCATTCATAATAAAATCAGAATAGTGGTGTAATTTCCCAAAGCTTTTGGAATTATTTCGCACTGTGAACGTAACGCATTGTTGCCAGCAGGACATCTGTTTGCCATCCAGGAATTATGAGCATATTTGATAATTAGAGGGTGTGGGAGCCATTCTCTGCGATAATGACTTAAATGAAATCCCAGGCCAAGGTAACCTGATTTCTCTTGCATAAGTGAGCATTGTACTCGGCTCGTGGTTTATCTCACACACCAGTGTTGGCTTTTAGCAGGGCAGAGCTGTGGCTTGCGGAAAATATTTAAACACTGACTTAGTCTTCCTCTGCCAGGGTTATGAATAAGAGAAAGGGTTGGGCATCATCTTGAAAGAACACTGTTGAGACGTTCATATTTTAGATGTCTAAGATAATTATGTGATGACTGTGTAATCCGTGGGAAAACAAGAAAAGCCAAGTTGTGCTTACTGAAAAGTCCTTTTAATTTCCCCATGATATAATGATCTATAGTACCATCAAAGGTTTGGGCACACCTACTCATTTAAGGGTTTTTTTTAATTCTCTTTTTTAAACCATCTTCTACATTAAAAAAGCACACTGGAATTTATTTCATAGGCAAAAAAATGTATATAATTCAAAAGTATAGTAGCATATTCTCAAGAGCTGCCTTTTGTATTGCTAACAACTTTATTCTCTCAGTCACCTGGAGCGTTTCTTAAAATACTTCTTGTCGGCTACTTTTCCTTTCACTTTGCGGTCCAGCTCATCTCAAACCATCTCAGTGGGTTTAGGTTGATGATTGTGGAAGCCAGATCAACTGACGCACCCCTCTATCGTTCTCCTCCTTGGTCAGATAGCCCTTACAGAACCTAGAGGTGTGTTCTAGGTCATTTTTCTGCTAAAAAACAAAAGAGTCAAAAAGGTATGTATATAAATTAGTTTTAGTCAAGAAAAAAAAGAAGACATTACTTGAAACAATGAAATATTTAAGATGAGCCAGAAAAGACGAGACATGACTTACAAAGAAAAACTGGTGTATTTAAATGGAAAGAAATGACAGGAAGCAGTATAGTTATGATACACTGGATGCCAGTAGATAAACCCAATGTGGTACAGGCTTCATACGCAGAAGAAACAATTCCACGTTGCACTTAAGTTGACTTGGGCTTTGTCTCAGCATCTGTGACTTGGCGGATGAAGATGGCGTCCTCTGGATGGCTGATGTCTCCTTTGTCATGCATGTAGGAGGAGGCGATTGCAAGCATGGTGCCGTCATTATGGAAGGACGGTGATGCAATGCTGGTCGGGTGGAACTGACGCACGCTTTTTGTTGGATAGGTCCCAGATGATCATCAATCCGCCTGAGCCACCTGTGGCAAAGGTGTTATGAACACTGTGAAATGAGGTGGCATTGACAGGAAAAACCTGCTCAATTCCATCCTCCTTCAGCCCGTGGCACTTGAAGGCATACTTCTTCTGAACCTCCTGGCTTGGGTCCAGGTACTCCACAGCTCCACGTCCCTCGATTGAACTCAAAACATAGCCCTGCTTGTTGGGGAAGGCTCTATTGCTGCAAGTTTGATACTCGAGGCTGGACTCTCTCCTTTGCTGTACATAGCCCATGTTCCTCAAATCCCACCTAGATAGACCTATTATGGGCATACTTGATGGGATGGTGTGTCACAGCAATACTAGTTCACTAACAGTGTTACCAGCAAAGTGTTCTAGCCACCATCACAGCTTCCTAATGCCTTGGAGTGGGAACTACCCATATAGATAGCCTCCATTCTCCTCCTCTGCATCTCGCAAAGACACAGTGGTTGGAACCAAAAATCAAAAATTTGGATCCATTACACCAAAGTACAGATTTCTTCTTGTCTAATACCCATTCCTTGTATTTGTTGGCCCAGGCAGTTCTCTTCTCATTATTGCTCTCCCTTAGTAGTGGTTGCAGCAGCTCTGTCTTGAAAGCCTGATTCACACGGTCTCCTCCCAGAATTGATGTTGAGATGTGTCCACTGCTTGAACTCTGGGATGCTTTGATGTGGGCTTTATTCTGAGCTGCTGTTATTTGGTAATTTCTGAGGCTGCTGGTCTTCAGTTCCTGTGCAGTCTTTATCGGAACCAGCTTTCATTGGAGTGTTTGATGGTTTTTGTGACTGCACTCAAAGAAACTTTCAGTGTTGTTGTTTGATCAACTGACTGTCCTGTCTTAAAAGCATCTTAAAAGAATGATATGCTGTCATTTTGCTTTAGTTGAGTGGTCCTTGCCATATGTTACTGCAGTCATTGAATAGGGCTGTTAGCTGTATAGACTACAGCAGGGGTGTCAGACAGGCGGATGACTTTAAGTGTAGAAATTACAGAGAAAACATTAACTGCGAACTGTAAATTTGTAAAACTATAAATTTAAAATGAATTGTAAACCTCGACAAGTTCTTTTGATCATAAAGTAAAATACTATATTGTTCATTGTTCATTTGTCATTTTGTGCCTCATTTTTGTAGTATTGCGTCTTGTTTTTTGTCTGACTTTTGTCTGACTTTTGTCGTTTGTCATGTTTTTGTCATTTTGTTTCTCGTTTTTGTCTTTTTATGATTCCTTTTTGTCTCACTTGTGTTTTTTTAATGTTATTTTTGTTATTTTGTGTTTTTCTTTATTTGTTGTTTTGTGTATTGTTTTTGTCATTTTGGTTTTTTTGTCTCGCTTGTGTTAGTCTATTTTTTGTCGTTTTGTTTCTGGCTTTTGTCATTTTTTGTCTTTGTTTTTGTCATTTGTCAATTTTTTTTGTCAATTTGTAATTTTTTGTCTAATTGTTTGTCTCTTTGTTTTGTTTAATGTCATTTGTCGCATTTTTTGTCATTTTATCTCATTTTTGTAATATTTTGTCTTGTTTTATTGTTTTTTTGTCTTTTTTTGTCGTTTTGACCATAACGTAAAATACTATATGGATACCCGTGACTAAATGTTTTATGTCTTTATAGATACTCTGATCTGTAAGTTGTAATGTGTAAATGATAAACTGAGGCATAATGTTGCTGAAATTGAATTTATTTTTCTTATGAAATTTCACGTTGTTCATAATGTTTTGTAAAAAAAACAAAACAAAACAAAAAAAAAACAATTCCTTAAATGTGAACTTTTTTGCACTAAAGCAAGAGAAAGATGTGGAGTTGTGGTTATTTATAGGTTATTATGCTGTAATTTAACTGGTCAGGCCCACTTGAGATTAAACTGGGCTGAATGTGGCCCCTGAACTAAAATGAGTTTGACACCACTGGACTACAGGGTAGCACTAGAAACCCTGATGTTCTCAGGTCACTAGGGTGAGTGAATCAGTCTCTTGTATACTCCTGATTTGTTTCCATAGTTTACTAAGAGGAGACAGGCTGGCTCTGTGCTTGTTGCAACTCTACTGACTCAGCAGAGCAAGAATTATATAACAATTGTTGGGGTGAAGCTTGAGACCAGTCTGCTGCCGATCTGTGCTCCTGATAGATGAGACAGGACAGTTCATAGCTTGTTTATTAGTTTAATGATCAAACTGGGTCTGGTTTAGGAGATTATGATCATGATTATGACACAATAACTTTTTATTGTAGTCATTTTTGCTTACTTGCTGCTTGATATCATCTGTGTTTATGTCATCAATAATTCCTATAATTATTTAATCTCCATAGAAGACCTGCTGCTGTTGTTGTATAATCGCCTGATAAGAGCACAACAACTTGGAGGAGGCAGTTTGTTGAATTAGCAGCAGAGTGGTGGTTGTCAAAGGTGCTAATATCACTAATCTACAACTAGTAAAGACAAATAGGAAATTGCAATTGTTTGTATAAAAATTGAATCATCCACAAATTTTTATTCATGACAACCTACCGTTGAATCATTGTTTATTTCTCCATATTTTCTTTTTTCATTTTCCAATCTTGTAATGTAAAAAAAAAAAAAAAAAAAGTTCATTTGTCTACGTTTTTGTCCATTATCATAAGTTTGAGAATTCAGTATTTCTTTTGGATTTGACTAATTTGCAGCAACAGAACCCAACAGGGTGGCATCCGTAGTTTGCCTGGTTTGCTTTGACGATGACTTTCGATACGCTTTTGTTCTCCTGTCAGGACCACCAAGAGATCTCAAACGCTGTACGATGGGCAGCCCACCAGTCCCCCAGGTGTGTCGCACATCCCTATGGCTGAGCCTTTCTGCAACAGAACCAGAGAGGTGAGTCTGCAAATTTACCTGTACCCCATTTCAGACATGTCACATGCTATGCTTCTTAGGATTTGTCACAATTCTTTGTTTTACAGAATCATTCTAAAATGAAACTTTTATTAAACTTTTTTTTTAATTTCAAATTTTATAAAACAGGGCAGGGCAAATTTATTTGTATAGCACAATTCATACACAAGATGCTTTACAATGGCCAAGAAATACATTCAGAATATTAATCATAAAGATGATTTAAAAGTAGACATTAAAATTATACATTAAACTCGTAGAAACAAAACATAAAAGTGCAGTAAAAGTCAAGCAAATAGATTGAGCATCTAAGAGAAAGATGCAGTAAACAATCTGGTGTTCAGGCCTGATTTAAAAGAGCCAACAGTTTGAGCAGACTTCAGGTGTTCAGGAAGTTTATTCCACAGGTGAGGAGCATAATAGCTGAATGCTGCTTCACTGGTCTTGGTTCTGGTTCTGGGAACACACAGTAAACCTGTCCCTGATGACCTGAGGCCTCTGGATGCTTCATATGGAGCTATAAGTCCAGAATGTATTCTGGTCTAAGACCATTCAGTACTTTGTGGACCAGGAGTCAGATTTTGAACTCTATCCTTTCACTAACAGGAAGCCAGTGTAGTGATTTGAAGACTGGTCTAATATGGTCCAGTTTCCTGGCGTTAGTGAGGACTCTGGCATCAGAATTCTGGATCAACTGCAGCTGCTGGATTATTTCCTTGTTACGACCTGTAAAGACACCATTACAATAATCTAGCCTAAGTACAGAGTCACAATAGCCACATTAATGGGGAATACACCAGAGGTTGGAAAAAAACAGCATTGTCCTCTAAATTCCTGCTTTGTTTAATGCTTGACTGGTCACATGACGTAATAGGGCCACAAAAGCCATCATGTGGTGAGAGTAGAACCTGCCTTCAAAACAAACATCCGCTTATTTGTGGTAGACTGAAAACAGCAGACAGATAAGCAGTTACTACACAGGTAGTGATTCATCCTGAGGTGGATTGCTATTTGGAGCATGTACACAGTTCCCCCTCCTTTTCTTGTTTGTTCAATAAAGACCATTTCGAGCTTCCTATCTCGGTACAGGTTTTGGTGGAGGTGGCGCGGACTCTGGGGATAAAGTGCCATGTGCGAGGGACTATGCTGACCATCGAGGGGCCTCGCTTTTCCTCGCGGGCAGAAAGCCTGATGTTCCGCCAGTGGGGCGCCGACGTCATCAATATGACCACAGTGCCAGAGGTGGTGCTCGCCAAGGAGGCCGGCTTGTGCTATGCCAGCATCGCCATGGCAACGGACTACGACTGCTGGAAGGAACACGAAGAGGCGGTGAGTGGCAGGCTGGAGGTCCCAACTGCCGTTTTTCATTACTTTGATGTTTCTGGTATCCTTTCGGTGTCTCGAGAGCGAGTGACAATGGATGACGCTCTCTTAATGCGCTGCGGTCGACATCATATCCTGCCTGATCTTTGTTCTATTGTACAGCAGCACACTAAATTTCGTTTGTATCGGCCTCAAAATAGCTTTTGTTTACCCCTTTAATCTAGCTACCATCACTGAAGAACTTCTGGCGTAAAAGCTGTCAGCAGCTGTTTGCCTCAACGGCTAAAATGTTTACTGTTACCTGGCAACAGTGTCAGCTGCCCTGGGCGTAACCATCCTGATTTTAACTTGTAAATATAAAGCACGCTTGGTATTCTGCGGTCAGCCCCAATGAGTCTGAGCAAGTTGGGAGGGTTAAGACTGGATCTGAACACCACTTACATTACCGGATAATCTGAGCATCAGCGCAGATCAACATTCCAGACAAGATTTCTCCTCCCACTGTCGAGTAAGGGTGGATTGTCCTGAAACTCCTGTAGCGTTAGCCCAGCCTCTTTGTGTTAAATCTAACGACTCACCTGTTAGCTGGTCAGTCAAGTTAATTTTGTTTGTATAGCACATTTCATACACGGTGAACCTTAATATGCCTTTCAACTATTTAAAAATGGTTGAAAAGTTTGGAGTCACTTAGAAATGTCCTTATTTTTGAAAGAAAGGCATTTTTTTTCAAGGAAGATAACATTAAATTAATCATGAATACAGTCTAGACATTGTTAATGTGGTAAATGATTATTCTAGCTGGAAAGTTTTAATGGAATATCTACATAGGGGTACAGAGGAACATTTCCAGCAACCATCACTCCTGTGTTCTAAGTGCTACATTGTGTTAGCTAATGGTGTTGAAAGGCTAATTGATGATTAGAAAACCCTTGTGCAATTATGTTCGTACATGAATAAAAATGTGAGTTTTCATGGAAAAAACATGAAATTGTTTGGATGATCCCAAACGTTTGAAGGGTAGTCTATATTTGACACATGAAATGGAGAATACATACAAATATTCCACAAATATAAAATAACCATTCAGCCACCATACAGCGCACACACACATACATAGAGTCCAATTCCTAGTAGAGGCACACACCCAAGCTACTAAAAACCTGAGAGAAAAGGAAAGTTTTAAGAGCACTTTTGAAGATACAGCCACAACAGATTTCAGGTCATCAGGCATTTTTTTCCCCCAAGAAAAGCTACATTGTGGCAAAATGCAGCTTAACCTGATTTAGCTTGAGTTGCATTCAGGAAACACATATTTGATGATCTGATTACACAATAGCTAGTTAGCAGGTCAGAACTAAGTGGCTAGAGGTGCTAGAGACCATGAAGTGTTCAACCTTTCCTTCATCCTCCATCCTCAGGACGCTTGCCAGAAGCTCATAAAAAGCTAGACGATGATAAGATAGCTAGAAGCAGACAGTCTTGGCCAGGTCACGTTATGTAAGTGATTGCCTCATAATGGCTCCAGGAATGTCTGAGCGTCTGACATTCTTTGAAAATATAAAATAATTCCTTCCATTCAGAGGTCATGGCCATGTTTTTGCAAATGTGTACGCAAATGTGCCACGGATTCCAATGAAGGACTGTCTTTTCTATTTTATGCCACAGTGTGTACTCATTCATGCACCACTGGCGTCAAATTACAGACACAACGGTCATTTCTCCTTCTTCTTTTAATAAACGCTTTGCTACCTCGCGTCGGATAAAAACAACAACGCATTTGGTCTCTGCCAATGGAGATGTAGTACGAGTTTATTTGCATGTAGAGCGTGGACGTGAGAGACACATTCAGATGCCAGGTGTCGACTGACTTGTGAGCGGATCACCCAAGACGCATGTCGGCGCCAGGTGTGAACAAGAGGCACAAGTGTGGACCACATGCGCCAAGCTGTTCAGTCAGACAGTTACTGCATAATTATACCCAGACCTCCCACGATAGCTCTGAGACAGTCGAAGGCCTGATAGGATTGTGGCGCGGCTCATGTCTTCTCTCATCTCGTACACAAAAATGATGACAGCCAGACAGTCCCATCTACAGTTTATCAGAAGTGTGGGAACAAATAAGCAAGTCTGGGCTTTTGTAAATACTGTATGATCCCCGCTGACACTGGCACACACATCACTCTCTGGTCTGGTAGCGTTGAAATGAAAATCTTGACTTTCTGTGTGGCACAAATCTGCTCTCATCATCAGTGTGTGATCAGAAATCACGGGGTTTTCTGTCCAGAATACACAGGACAATGTGAGAGTTTGAAGTTTGGACACTTTTTTTCCCAAAAACTCAAGCAACCCCCAGAAACAAAAAGAAATAAATTAGGTAATATGAGCTCTTTTAAGACATGTTATTCACACAACTTACAGGGAATATACAATCACATTTTGAGCTGAAAAGGGTTAAACATTGACATTATTGCACTCAAGAGGGAAACGGTTTTAGTTCTGTTTACTGCTGTTCAGTCACCGCTTCAGCAAAATGGAAATATTTCAATCTTCCTCACCTTCCTGTTTGTTACCAACAAACTAATTCCGCCTTTTATCAACCTGCTTGGATCAAGGAAATATTTACTAAAACACTGTAAAACTGCAGAATAATGACACTCTATGTATAATGTGCTGCGTGGATTTTTTTAAGTACCAGGACACATTTAAATCAACATAAAAACCACCATGTTACAGATTCTGCTGTTGTTCTACCACAATATTTAGCAATTAAGAACAAAAGGCAGATTGTTTGCTTTGATTTACATACATAAAAAGAGTTTAAAGTACTTGAAATGTGATTTTTGAAGTTTCTGTTTTGTTAGAAGCTCAGCACACCACCAAGATACTGCGTTATTAAGAGAAAAACAAAAATCTGGACCAGCTTGTTTTGCTTTTATTAGCGTGATGGCTCCTCCACAGAGCTCTTTACCATCTGTGCTCTGCAAGCAGACAAGGGTATCTGTGGCTTTGTACAGCTTCCGAGTGACCTACCCTCTTTCAGGCGCTGGGGATAATTCAGTTGATGTACTGCGTGCGGGGGAGTTTTGGCTTATTTGTCACCAATCCAGCACAGCTCAAACTCCACTTCCGAGTTCCTGCAGCTGACCTCTTCCCCCTCCTGTTGCAGAACTGCTCGCCACATCCTTCCGCCCCCCCTCTCCTCCTCCCCACCACGCTCCCTCCCGGCCTGATACTACCTCCTGGCCTCCCCCTCCCTCCGTCGGCTTGCCTGCCAGCCTCCGGTGGAAGCCCTGCCAGAGGAGGTTGAGTCACACTTGAGTCATCAGCTTCACTGTCTTCATCCTGGCAAACACCACAAAAACACGGACCTAGTCTTTGAGTGTGACATGAAAACAAAGCACTCAAGGGAAGGGTTAATGAGGGTCACAGGAGGTAGACATGAACACAGGACGGAACTAATGTCGTAACTTACTGTACCGCGCGCCGTATGCCAGGCTGAGTCATTTTTCAAACGATTAAATATATATTCTGAAGAATGTATTATCTTGACCATGTGACTGAAGACTCCATTTCAAATGTGATTAGAGGAGATAAATAACCGTGCTTGTTGCACTGTTTTGATTCGTATTTCCTCTCTCGTTGTAGTGCCATTGGTCGAGTGAATAACACGATTGTTGTGTCATAGATACGGCAGCTCTTCAGGGTTTCATTAATGCCATACAGTGAGTCACTGGTGTAAAGAGCACAGCTGGCTGCTCGAAAAACAATATACTGCTTCTCACATCTGCACTTAAGACGAATTTGTCTTTGCTTTTTCTGTGGCTTCCACAGGCTCTGTTGTGATGTGATCAGACTGGAGATAAAAGTTTCAGGTGCTAACCTTAACTAAGCACGAACTTGTCCTATGTAGTTTAAAAAATAAAATTTTAAAGGGGCCATTTATTCAGTATGAGTGTAATGGTACATAAAATACAGAGTTGGGCTAAATTTCTTATTTTCGTTTATTTTGAAAAACTTAGTGTCTAATTGACCATAAGTCTAACTGTAACTTACACTACCATTGAAAAGTTTGGGGTCACGCAGACAGTTTCATGTTTACCATGAAAACTTATACCTTTATTCATGTGCTAACATAACTGCACAAGGGTTTTCTAAGCATTAATTAGCCTT
This sequence comes from Amphiprion clarkii, assembly GCA_027123335.1. Taxonomy (NCBI): domain Eukaryota; kingdom Metazoa; phylum Chordata; class Actinopteri; family Pomacentridae; genus Amphiprion; species Amphiprion clarkii. Next base: position 25,550,221 of record CM049568.1, read on the forward strand.
CCAACACCATTAGCTAACACAATGTAGCATTAGAACACAGGAGTGATGGTTGCTGGAAATGTTCCTCTGTACCCCTATGGAGATATTCCATTAAAAATCAGCCGTTTTGAGCTAGAATAGTCATTTTCCCACATTAACAATGTCTAGACTGTACTTCTGATTAATTTAATGTCATCTTTATTGAAAAAACTGCTTTTCTTTCAAAAATAAGGATATTTCTAAGTGACCCCAAACTTTTGAATGGTAGTATATGAGACACACAAATACTGCACAGCGTCAGTAAGAACAGATTAATTTTGTTACTTTTAAGAATAAAATACAAGAAAAAATGCCCTTTAAAGTAAGTGTAAGATAAACATCACTGCCTTTCTCTCTTCTTTTTTTTCTCAGAACAGAGGAAACGGCCATCTTGGCAAAACTTTTTTCATTTTTGTATTGACTGTGAAGTCAATTGACCCACACACTCTGAGCAGAGAGGTTTATAGATTGTGGCTATGCAGGAAGCCGGAAGCCAGAACTAGTGTAGTGGAAGTTCACACATCGTGCATGTTTAGATAAATTGGCACAGTGACTGCTCAGGTTAATGCTGCTGACATGTTTTAACTGATGGACTAGTGCACTGTTGGAACATTTCAGGTGGAACTTTTTCAGTTTTTGCAGAAGTACAAGTGTGTCGACATAAATAGACTTCCGATGTGAATACACTCCTATTAGTCAGTAGCATTAGTCAGTTTTCAGTGGAGCTGTATTATAATATCTTGTTCTAATTTTACATAGTTCTATTGTCTGTATCGGTGCCACCAAGCACTTCGTTAAAGAACAGCAAAATTCATTGCCATTATTTAATATAAATTGTAATGTACGCTGTAAGCTTTTTTTTTTTTTTTTTTTTTACATGACTTTACCTCTATTGGTCATTTTGTGACATGACTGATATTTATTTGAATATTAAGATTCAACCATATTGATTCGACCTGATTTTAATAATTTCTGCTATTAATAAACCAAAGCTCTTCAGATATTCACAAAAAGAATCCTGCTTACCTGGCGACTTTCCCCTTTATTTAAAGGACAGGTAGTTCGATGGTTTATTTCCTTGTCAGAGAATAATAAAAAGACACCAAACCATGTCTTTAATATATACTGAACTAAAGATGGCTTCAGCAGTTCACAAAGTACTGTCACTATGAATACACTGATGTTTGTTTTAACATTTGAAAACAACAAATGTATACAATATCACTAAATTTATTCCAGAGATTAACTGAGACTGAATGGAAAATCTGAAAATATATAGAAGATAACAAAAGCAGCTGTGATTTAAAGGATTCTTGTCTTTCTCTGTATGATGCATTCCTGTGAAAACGTTTTGTTTCATGCACTCTTCTTCACAATGCAGACATTTCCCATAGTGCAAATAAGGACGCATGTCAAGATCTTTATTTGGGAAGCACAATGTGACTGACATTAAAAGGAAGTGAAATTTGCGACATTGTAAGTGATTCCTCTTACATGACTGTTTTTTTTTTCCTACTTTTTTCCTTGTCCCAGGTCTGTGTTGACAATGTACTGAAGACGATGAAGGAGAACGCCAACAAAGCTAGCAGTATCCTGCTTACTGCAATACCCCAGATTAGTCAGATGGACTGGGCTCAGACAATGAAGACCTTGAAAGTAAGCTGTCAACTTTTGTGATGATTCATTTCCACTCGGCAAGACTTTGGAGAAGTTATGAAAGAGGGTCTGTTTACCTTCTAGCTAGTTATCTGGAACTGATGTTTCATTTATCATGTTTTCAGTTTCACCGCAGCACCTCTTAAATGTTCCTTCGAAAGAACAATCGAACCATATGGTGCTCGATCACTGTGAAAACACCCACCTGTTTACATAAGCGATTTCTGCTATGAAGCATGTCTGAGGTTGACTCAGACAGTGTGACACGTTGTGCTGTGCGGTGCTCGACTTGCAGCATGACCGATAAAGTCCTGCATATTTAGAATGTCTATTACATGGACAATAATAAACGTATTTTATCATAATAGTTGCAGGAATAAACACATTCTCAGTATCTATTTGAAACAAGTTTTAATTATGGCTGCAGTACTTTGAATTTGCATTGAGGTAAGTTTCAATTTAAAACGTATCGTTCTGGATTGGAAATGCCCGGTCTTTGGAAAAGAAGGATGAAAAAGTTTGAACTTAAAGAAAAATACACGTGACAAATTGGCATTTTCCTGTGACTTGGGTGGTTACTGCAAAATGCATAACATACTTTCGAACTTGAAAATATCCAATCAACGCATTTTAAAAAATTATATATAAAAGAGTTGCCTAACTTAGGGACTACAGATGTAAATTAGCATTGTGCTATAATCCGGCATATTTACGCCCATTTCTGAATAAATGGGCATTCATTAATGTGCACTGTCCCTACCAAATAAATAAATAAATAATTTAGCCGCCAAAAGTTATTCACTACTTCAAGCTAAAGGACAAAATACGATACAAGTTTAGGAATGTTCTCCTTCAAAAACATCAGTTTCAGCAAACATGTTTTGTTTTTATAGGTAAATATTTAATTGCGGGACTTTTTGTAACATAGTTGACATTTTTGCTGTTTTCAGGCCTAAAATCAACATGGCCACTTAAACCAAACATCACATGGCCTTTTTACAGAAAGATTCTTCTAAATATTATATATATAGTTGAGTAAAATTGAAAGTTATTTATATAGATATTGTAGTAAACCTGTTGACGTGATAAATCCACATTTGACTCACACACTACTTTATATTAAATAACTCAGAAAGCCTTGGAGTCTTGTCAGTCTTTTCTTCAGGAGGAAACGACATCATGTGGAGCAGGTCATGTGATCTGGAATTAACACACTTCCTTGAGAGGTGTTTTTGTTATGGGTGACTTAGTTGAAAGTGATTTCTCGGACGCAGATACAATTTGTTATTCTCGATATAAAATCTGATATATTTCCAAAAAAGAAATGTCTGTCACGATTATCTCAACTTAATTAAAGGAACACAATCAAAAATATTTTTGAATAAGCTGATTTTATTATTGTTTCGCTAATTAGAAGGTGGTTGTTATTAAATTTGGATGGTTATTTAGTTGACATTTTAGTGATATCCAGTCATTTTTTATTAATAAGTGATTGTTTCAATAATAAATAGTGATGTAATTTATAAAGACAAGATCATAATGAACATAAAAGACATTAGCTTTTTTACTTTAAAAAAATCTATGCAAGAGATAATCCATGGACTTCAAAAGTCCCTCAATTATATATTGACCCTTATAATCTTGCGTTCACAAATGTGTCAGGCACATCATCAACATCTGCCATCCAGTGTCTTCAGTGTCGGTAATCTTGACCTTGTTTTATTTGAATTGAATTTTGTTAATCTTGAGGACTTCCGTTATGTCTCATGTTTTTCTCTCCAACTTGCCAAAATGAATTACATTTCGTTAGTTATTAACTGAGCTGCACAGTGGTTCAGTGAGTCAGCATTTTCGCCTTGAAGCTAGAAAATCCCCAGTTCACGTCTCAGCCTCCCCAGGATCTTTCTGCCTGGAGTTTACATGTTCTCCCTGTGCATGTGTGGGTTTTCTCCGTGTTCTCCAGCTTCCTCCCACAGTCCAAAAATATGCTGATGTTAACTGGTGATTCGAAATTGTCTGTATGTGTGAATACAGTTGTGGTTGTTTGTCTCTATGTCTAGTCCTGTGACAGACTGGTGACCTGTCCATGGTGTCCTTCACCCTAGGTCAGCTGGGATGACTCCAGCCCCCCATGACCCTAATGAGGATTAAGCGGTGAATAGATAGTGAATTTGTAGTTGTCTAGGATATTTAACAACTCTCACAGGTGATTCACTGTTTTGTTGATGATTTTGCTGAAGTCCTTTCAGTGTTATCTGTTGAACTACTTGAACATGTTGGCTAATTAGTTTTGTCATCTGTTTGAATCTGCACTCCTTCTATGACAGAAGCTTCATTTAACTTCTCCCACTGCTGCTGCATGGTGGAGCAACTCGTCCTTAATTACTCAAAACTCTACAGAAAATCCAAAATTTTGTCTGAAGTGACTTGAAATTTGCCTAGAACGAGTTCATAAATGGTTCTAAACTTGCTAAAAATGACTCAAACTGTCTCATAAAGTCCCACAATTGGGTTAGAAAGTTTTCAAAGTGACTCAAAACTGACAAGAAAGTCACGAAATTTGGTCGTGGGTTGAAGAATGACTCAAAATGTGCCAAAAATGACTAGAAACCTGTCCAGAAGTACCCTCATCACCCCCTAAGTAACCCCTCATGGCTCAGATATATCCTGCTGTGACTCAGGATGGCAGCACAGACTCAAGTGTTTGGATGTGTGCCAGGAAATCTCGTCTCTCAGTTGAAGATGGATAGTTATAAGTTTCACATAAATGTGATTGCTATTGCTTTACACTGTTTGAATGAGTATGGAGATAAAGCTCTTTTCTTTCTGTCTGTTTTCGTTACAGTCGATGGCACAGTCTTCAGTAATGCTACCAAAGCACTGAGCATGTTGAAAACAATGAAGCAGAAAAAGGATACCAGACACCGCCCGCACAAACTCCGACACACGGCAACAGACTCAACTTTGCCGGTGGATTCGTCATCAGTGAATCACAAGAAAGTGCCTCACATAAATAATGCACATGATGTGTTTCCAGCTGGACTTTCAGTGTTTTGTCTCGACTCGAAAATACACATTTAACTCCGCTCTGCATACTGACTCAACGGGTCACTTTTTCATTTTCTCTAGAAATGTTTACTGTCATCTCACCACATATTTGGATAAAATCATTAAATAAAAAAGATCAACAAAAGATTTTAAGTCATAAGATTATAACTAGATATTTTGTGGCTTTATATTTTTTGTCGTCCGTAAATCAAATTTCTATATTTGTTGCCCGGAAGCCGTTGGTGTCTTCACTTCTGTTAATACAGGATCTGAGAAAAAAAAACGCTTTAGCACATGAATACTTTCCAACTGCCTTAGTTGCAACACAAACTTTTACTTTTTAAAGCTGATGTCTTGAACATATTTGAAGGCGTTATTGCAGTAAAACCTTTTAAATGCCTGTATACACTTCTATGAGTCTTATTAATACCGGGAATGTTTCTGTCTTTGCTTGTCGGGGACCCTTTTTTATATTTTGTGGAATGCTTTTGTTTTATTTCCTCCTTGGAGATGTTTGATAAATAAAAATAGCGCTTTATTTAGGATAGAATCTGCACTGTACATGCGAACCCTTTTCCAGCTTTAATTAGAAAATAACAGCATTTGAGAAACAGGTACTGACTGCATTTACACATGAAAATGTTTGATATATTGTACGATTTTGTCATCGTGTACTGAAATGAGCATTTTTGTAAGAGTGTTTAACCTTTTTGTTACTTCTCATGTTAGATCAATATTCATTTCAACATTTTTTAAACTTCATCACACTGCACAAAACATGTAGCCTCCTTGTGTTCCCTCTATATTGCATTTTTCCAACAATAACATTATTTATCCTAAATACTCTCCAAACAGTATTCAATGAGTTGTCATGCTTAGACCAGTTGATAAAAATTAATACTTGAGTAACTTGAACTGATTTAATGCATCTTAATTATAATTACAGTTCAAAATGTTTTATTTGTCACACCTAATAAGCACTAAAGTACATTTCTGGTCTTGATAGAGTGTTTGCATTGACTTCAGGGTATGATTTGAATCTAAACACACCCTCTACTTGATATGTGATGATACTGGAGGAGGCTGTTGGCTGTGCTCGTGTTAAAATAGACCAATAAAGCTGAATTCCGGACCCACGGGGGATTTTCTGTGTGATCAAATCTCCCTTTCGTTGCATGAAGCCACAAAACCTATTTGTCTGAAACTGTGGTGCAACACAAATGAATGGCCTACTTTATTAAGCATGTTGTTTCAGACTGTTTTCTCTGTATCTTGGTTTTGTTTTTTTTGATGTAGTCAGTAATATAGCCAATATCTGTGGTGGGCTGTTTAGTTGTGTAATGAGAAAGATCATTTTTAGACATAATTATATTACACAAAGGTCTAGTGGTGCTAACTGAGAACATTTCAGCTCAAGTTTTCACCGTACATATTCTACCGTTCAAAAGTTTGGGGTCACCCAGACAATTTCATGTTTTCCACAAAAACTCACTTTTATTCATGTGCTAACATAATTGCACAAAGGTTTTCTAATCATCAATTTGCCGATTAGCTAACACAGTGTAGCATTAGAACACAGGAGGGATGGTTTCTCGAAATGTTCCTCTGCACCCCTATGTAGGTATTCCATTAAAAATTTCCAGCTAGAATAATCATTTACCACTGTGTCTAGATTGTATTTCTGATTAACTTAATGTTGTCATAATTGAAAAAAAATAAAGTTTTTCTTTCAAAAAGGACATTTCTAAGTGACTCCAAACTTTTGAACTGTAGTGTACATATTTAACCCTTAGATGCATAAGTGGGTCAAAAATGACCCAGTGATGTTGTTTCCATGCAATATCTTTGAGATATTGCATGAATTTGTAATGAAGAGTTTTTATCATTTCATTTTCCAGCTATTCCTAAAAAAACAGTTTTGACATAATTCCATTCAAATTTTTAAGTGACCTTTTATACTTTTAAAGAAATTGTAATATTTGTATTACTACCCAAAGCTCTTCATCACTGATAATATCATACAAGAGGTGCTGCAGTGCACAAACTTGGAGGAAATGCATGGAAAAATGTCGACAAAATGGATGTTGACATTCTTCTATTGCTGTTCTGTATAATATTCTTTTTCCCCTCCAATTATCAAAATGTTCAAAATCTGTTATAAAGGGGAAAATAATCATATTTCAAACATGAAATCATTTTCATGTGGACCAAAACTATAATAGGATTACAAATTACTATTCTTAACCAAAATGACAAAAATGGAATAAAAACACATTGATTTTTATACTAGTCATTTTTGATCCACTTACGGAAGAGTGCTGGGTCCAATCACTCATGTGTCTAAGGGTTAAATAAACGACTGCAGCCTGGATCGAACTGCCACATTTAACAATAAAAAAAAAAAAAAAAAAAAAAAAAAATCGACCGAGGCGAGGACTCACTGATGATGAGCCGTTAGGAAAAACTGGATGAACACTACTGAAGATAGCACTAAATTAATCAGAAATACAGTCTAGACATTGTTAATGTGGTAAATGACTATTCTAGCTGGAAATTTTTAATGGAATATCTCCATAGAGGTACAGAGGAACATTTCCAGCAACCATCACTCCTGTGTTCTAATGCTACATTGTGTTAGTTTAATGGTGTTGAAAGGCTAACTGATTATTAGAAAACCCTTATGTGATTATGTTAGCACATGAATAAAAATGTGGTTTTCATGGAAAACACGAAATTGTCTGCGTGACCCCACACTTCTGAACGTTAATGTATGTGATCTGAATCCGTTAAAAAAAAAAAAAAGCTTAGAAAAAGAAAAAAATACAGGGAGAAGCCATCCAGCGAAGAACAGTTTAAGTTGTTGCCCTGAGGTTATTGTACACTTTGTTCACTTGGTGTTGCCACAGGCTTATTTTTCAACACTCTTCTTCGAACCAACTGTATTCAAATACGGAAATCAACAAACTCAACTGAAGCGAAAAATAACTGCTTGAGTCTAAAAATTCTCTCCAGTAACTCAACTGTTCGACAGAATATAAAGCACAGTTCACCTTTGCTTACACCTGCTCAAAACACATAAAATCTCTGAAATGAAAGTTTATTAAAGTGCATAATAGCCGAGATCTGCGTAATATTTGTACAAACAGGAAACAGAACAGTGCATCAGTTAAACATCTAATGTTCAAATGTGCAAAACATTTGATTGCTTTTAGGTTTTTTTTTTTTTGGTTAAATATTAGACATGAATAGGAATTTAAAAAAGAAAAAAAAACAATCCTTACCGTGCACTGCACCGTGATTATTAGGAGTTAAAACTGCAGCAAAAACACTGTGTAGCAGATAGAGCGTTGCAGGATATGTGTGTTATCTGTCATACCAGCGGCCCTGTGCCCACCCACAACCCTGATTTCGTTAAGAATAAAATAATGTTAAGTACTCAGCAAACGACAGTCAAATAAATAAAAAGAGATTTCACATCAAATTGCCGTAAGGCGCAATTTCGGCTGCAGGCCTCTCCTCTCCAGGCCGCGCGTCTCCGCTCAGAACCAGCAGCAGCAGGAACTAAAACACCTCACAGCCCGGTTTGTTTCTGCTGTCGTTTTTTACAGAGTCTCCAGGAAAGCGACGACATCCCTGTGTCCGTTCTGTGCAGCCAAATCGATGGGCAGACGGTTCGCGTGGTCCCTGGCCTGCGGGTCAGCCAGGAATTTCACCAGCAGGCGCGCAGTGTCCAGAAAGCCCGTCCTGGCCGCGTCGTGCAGCGGCGTGGATCCGGTGCTGCGGTCCGCCACGTTGGGATCCGCTCCGTGTTCCAGCAACGCCTGAGCCACCGAGGAGCTGCCCATCATCATCACCTTCACAGGAACATGGCTGTTATTTAATTACATCACCACACCAGGTGACAAAAACACACCCTGACTGCTGCAAAAAGGAGGGCATTTACGCACGTGGATAAATGTTTTTTTTGTGCTTTTAACGCACTTTTCCCCCCTTCGTCATCAGGGTATATTTGCAGATTTGTTTAAAAAAAAGGACCATTAGAGTTGTTTTTGGGCCTATGAATAAGTGGAAATATGGTCAGATGTTATCTCTCACTGAGTATCATTTGCTTGAGTGGAAATGAGCAAATGCAAGCTTCTATTTTACATCTAAACATTTTCTAAAAATGAGCAAAAAGCTCCTATACATTTAGCTGAAATACAAATTAAATAAATTGGGAAAGAAAACTGAGTGTTTCTCCACATTAAAGTTGCTTGATAACTCAGTTTTAAAGGCAACATAAGTGTAAAAATATGGTTGTGTTTATGTGCCACGGACAGCTGGAGTTATGCTGCTGATGCTGCTGTAATTATCAGTTTTAGAGATAAAGAACAGTATCTCACCTGGATGTTTTACGGGGTAATTATTTTATTATTGCTTTCGATTTGATGTGCGAGTTATAAAACAATCTAGAGCAAAACTGAAGAATCGAAGCCGCTGCAGCAGAACCGACTTTCAAACTGACAGTTTATTTAGCTCTAGGCAATTTGCAGCTAAATCCATTTTATAAATCCTAAAAGGAGAGCTGGGTTGTGCTTTTTTGTTTTTGTTTTTTGTCGGTAAAAATAAGCAGATCGCTGCGTAATTTGGAGAAGCGTTACTTTTTACAAACTTAAGCCGAATTAAAAAAAAAAAAATAGGTCATGTTCCCTGGTTGTGAGTTTCTCTACGACAGACATGCAGCTGGTTGTCATCTGACCTTAACTAGTGTTTTGTTTGCGTCTCCACCGACCTGTACCGCGGTTCGTCCAAATTTGTTCACCCCGTTAACCGGAGCTCCTGCCCGCAGAAGATCCTCCACGTCCGCCGTGTTCCCCTTCGCCGCTGCGGTCGTCAGCTCGTCCGGGAGAGACATTTCCGAGCCGCCGGGATCCTCCGAGTGGAGACTTGACAGGTAGATCGGGTGATGCTTCTTGTTCGAGGAGGAACCACAACAAGCTGGAGCGGACGCACGCCGGGGCGCCCGTCGAACGAAACCGCGGCTTGTGCTCGGTTTTGTTCCGCCGCTCGGGGCTCCAGCGTCCCCCGGGAGCTCCTCACTCCCTCCGGGCCGCCGGCTGCTGGGGTGAACGGAGCATCGCCTGTCTGTCTGTCTGTCCGTCCGTCCAGCCGTCTGTCGCTCGCTCGGTCGCTCGGTGTCTGTCCGGACTTGTCTTTATTTTGAATGGGTGACGTCACCGCTGCTGATGCAGTGGCGCGATCGTGCGCATGCGCCGCCCCAGCTGGACTTGACAGAAGCAGAAGCGCCACATTTTGTTTCCTCGATTCCTGCCGCGGGGATAAAGGAGGTCAAGTTTTACGGAAACACCTCCAAAAAAGCCCAAAAACTCTGTCTGTTTCTGGGCGGTTAATGGTTTGAATTAAAAACGCGGCAGCCAGTGGATGGAAGCAAATAGGTAGGCTACGTTTCCTTCTTGTTCTTGTGTAGGCCCAGGCTGCACACTTCACTGAAAAGTTTTTCTACACTACATTTTTTCTAACTTTGTTTACTTTGCAAACACGGATTACCAAAATACAATCACCAAACAAAGTATGATGCTTTAAAGGTGACAGAAAGGCTTTATTCATCCAGGAATGAGATCCACAAGCTTCACAGCTGCGTTTGATGTAATTAATAGCTTCACATTTCCCAGCTGCAACATTAAAAGATTGTTCTAAAGTTCATCCTAGTTGAGTGAGCAATCTCACCGTAGGGCTTTTTAACAGCAGTGTTGGAACTTTCAATTATATCACATTATTGTCATTAATGAAAGAGTCCACAAATGTTCTGATTTCTTTTTCCTCGCTATACTTTAATCTTACAAAAGTCGTTAAAATGCTCAGAAAGAAAAAGGAGATTTTAGGAGTAGTTCTGTGATTCTGTCCGCTGGTGAAGATCATGTGATGTGATCCAAAGGTCCAGAAAAACTACTAAGTGGATCTTGATGTGTTTTTTTATTACTCTGCCAAGGAACATGGAATTATGTGATGATTGGTGTTGGTTTGTCTGTCTGTCTGTCTGTTAGTTAGCAACATTACTCAAAAATGGACCAGCGGATTTGGATGAAATTTTCAGGGAAGGTCAGAAATGGCACAAGAATCAAGTGATTAGATTTTGGCAGTGATGTGGCGAACAGTCTGTATCCACGGATTTGTTAAAGATTTCTGTATCACTGTGAGATGGTGACACGGCACCATTGTAACTATGACAACAAGTGAACACTATTTCAGCTGCCTGCTGACGATCACATGATTGTGATCCTACTACAAATCCACTGCTGTGGACTTATCAGGACTTATCCATCAAAAATAATACAAGGAACAATTGATTAAATTGTGGGGGTGTTTCTGAGTCCCATCAATTCCCGCCGCCTGCTACATATTTAGGTCACATGATTCAGTATCCGTACATAACGTACACATGCATAACACACCTGTGCTCAGCGCAATGTCATCTTGTTTCTGGGTACATCTATATTAAATGGCCATATTCTATAGTGCTGTGATTTCTGATTATCAATAACTAATAAACAAATGCTGCATTTCTAAAAATAAAAAATGCAGCATTTCTGACAATGCCATATGTGGGAATGAACAGCCTTGGCACTTACTGCGCTCTCTGACTGCTTTTGTCGTTACTGTTGTCTTGCCAGGCAATGAAAGTCAATAAAAGGCCAACTAATTCCCTGTCACATTCCACCAACTTTACAACTAGAGGAGCACTCGGAGAGCGCAGTATTCTGCCAAGGCTGCTCAGTGGTTGTGTGATTTCTGACGGATAAGTCCACAGCGGTGGATTTGTAGCAGGATCACAATCATGTGATCGTTAGCAGGCAGCTGAAATAGTGTTCACTTGTTGTCATAGTTACAGTGACGCCGTGCCGCTATCTCGCAATGACAAAAAAAATCTTTAACAAATCCGTATCCAGACTATGAGCTGCATCACTGCCAAAATCTAATCACTTGGTCCTTGTGTCATTTCTGACCTTCCCTGAAAATTTCATTCAAATCCGTCCGTTTTTGAGTAATGTTTCTAACAGACAGACAGACAGAAGGACAAGCATACTCCGATGATCACATAACTCCACCGTGTTCCTTGGCAGAGTAATGATATAGTGATACATACACTAAGCAGCATAGAGCATTTGTCGGCTCTGGGACTTTGGTTAACTCTTAATTATTCAACTTCTACCGGCAACAGTTTTAATCTATATGTTACTGCTTCAGTGCACTAAAACACTAAGTCAGATTCTTTGTTTGTGAACAGCTACTCAGCAATAAAACTTTCTGATTTTGTTGGTAATAAGACAGGCTGGTTGTCTGCCCTGAAATACCTGAAATATACAGCCACACGGCTCTGGAAAATATGATGCAGCAACTGTTCTAAGTCGTCTGGGACAAACTGAAACAAAGCTTTTAAAAAAACGGTCAGTTTATGCTGAGGAGGCTGATCTGAGTTTTGTCAACATGGCAGAGGAACCAAATGCATCACCTCAGTAGAGGCCTTTCACAGAATGATGGGAATGTCCATCTGTCTCCACAAAGTCGCAGACAGCAGCCACTGTGTGTGAACAATAGCTGCTATATGAGTTAATATAAGTAATATACGTGTCTTCATAGAGGATGTGGTTGTCACAGTGAAACTATAATGTTCTGCTTCTCCGTTGTTTAACCAGCTTCACCACGACTAAATTAAGATTTTTTTTTTTTTTAAAACGTGTCGACCTTGATGGAGGAGAGACAACCACACGATCACTGTGTTCCCAGCCTCTGTTAGGAATGCAACATGAGAATAGCTGGACTGATGGAATAACGGGTGCTAGATGCACCTCGGTATCACAGTAAAACCATCAGACTGAACAAGTTCTGACACTGGGCTGAGATTGAGGAAGTTTAGTCTTGAATTATGATTCTTACTTTTTAATTAAACAGGCAACACACGACTCAGGATTAATTTTTTTAAAAGAAAAACCTGCACTGGCTTGTGTATACGTAGCCTCTGTGCGCTCGGCGTCGGCTGTGTGTGTGGTGTGTACTTCTGTCAAGATGTTCATTATCTTATCTTGCCGTGCGGTTTCTGAGGAAGAGGGCAAATTTTGAAACTGTCTTTCAAAGACAGCACGTCTTGTGATTAACTGTATTTCTGATGAACAGTTTGAGGATTTTGACTATTCACCGTGGCTGTGGGCGGCCGGTAGTTCCTGCTTTTATTTTCTGAATGAATAGCAATGCTGCATTCAGGGTGATATGTAATGATGCAAATTAAACCTGAAACTTATATTTTGAAGCTGAATTAGTGACTTAGAAGGTAGTCAGACACCATTTTGAAGCCGCTGTCAGTGAGGTCAAGTCATGGTCATTTATACAGCACATTTAAAACAGCAGGGTTGGACGAGTGCTCCAGTAGACAAGAAGTTAAATATTAGTATATATTAATGTTATTAAACATTGATGATGTGAACTTACATCGTTAATTTAAAATCCTACATTACATAAAATGCAATTTTTAAACTAAATTAAATGGTATGGCTAAAACCCTATGGTACTATTAATAATAATTATAGTTATTTATATGCTATCTAACTCATTTTAGTTCAGGGTCCACATTCAGCCTCGTTTGTGGGCCGGACCAGTTGAATCAGAGCATAATAACCTATAAATAATGACAACTCCAAATATTTCCCTTGTTTTAGTGCAAAAAAGTACATTCTGAAAATATTCCCATTTAAGGAATTATCTTTTTAATAAACATCATGAACAAACTGAAATTTCTTTAGAAAAATAAATTCAATTTCAACAACATTAAGCCTCAGTTTATCATTTACACATTGCAACTTCCAGATCGCGACATTTCTACAAAGACACAAAACATTTAGTCACAGGTATCTGGAACTGAATGATATAATATTTTACTTTAAAAAACAACGAAAACAAGACCAAACACTAAATAACAAAAGTGAGAAACAAAATGAAAAAAAAACGAGACACGACACGAAACAAAGCAAAAAAGAGACAAAAATTTGACAAAAAAGTTCCAAGGTGACAAAAAAATGGACAAACGACAGAAGTCAGACAAAAAACAACAAAAACAAGACAAAATATTACAAAACTTAGACACAAAATGACAAAATGTGACAAAAAGAGCAATAAAGTATTTTACTTCAAAAATCAAAACAACTTGTCAAGCTCTAGAAGTTATTTCAAATTTACAGTTATAATTTGCAGTTGCTATCTTCTCTGTAATTTTCACATTTTGCAAAGTCATCCTGCGGGTCAGACTGGACCCTCTGGAGGGCCGGTTTTGGCCCACGGGCCACATGTTTGACACCCCTGTACTAATACAACCATGAGAGACTCAATTGCAAGTAAAAGTTATGCAGTTACAATTATGCATAAATTACATAAGCTACATCAGAAATAATTACTTAAAAGTGTAATTTTTTAAAATTTTGCAGCAGACTGCATAACTATGACAGCTAAGTTACATTTTATATTATTTTACGTCTTGATGATGTAGCTGGTCAAGATGAAGTTTATTTTCTCTTTTTCTATGGTCATCGTGCACTTTTGTATGCAAAGTTACATTTTCTGTAAGGTGAACAAGAGTCAGTACAACCTCAAGCAGCAAATATTCACCAAAACAAAAGGATTCTTCATTAGTTAATGCATGAATGCACGTCTTAATTTCCATAGTTTTCCTTAACTGCCGTTTTAATGCTGAAAACACCCTGATGTCTTTTTATAGCCCTGCTAGGTAGCATCAGTTATCTCCTCGCTCGGTTGCTCAGAGGAGACCATGTTTGTTGAGTGTTACCACAAGATTCGAGTCGTTATAGAAATTGTCGGCTCTCAACTGTCATAAACTGACAGATCCCAAAGAAAAGTAGTTGGTGGTCAAACGTTTGCACACATCACAATCACTGTTTGGTTAAAAAAAAAAAAAAGGGTTAATATAAGAAGTAGCATTGTACTAGTGTTTGAATAAAAGCTAAGTTTTATTGTTTGTTTGCTGCAGGGGTTGTGATTAATCCCTCTAATTTGAAAAAAAATCATAACAAAATGTAATTTTTAATTTTAATTTAGATTTTTATAAGGAAAAATAATACATATGTAGTAAAAATTATGTTATTTTCCTCTGAACTGTAGCAAAGCAGTAGAATAAGGTAGCATACAATGTGGAAAAATATAAGTGTGTGTCTGAGCAGTTGGATGACAATTGATTGTAACTTGACTGTGCAGCTAATAAAATATGTAATTATTAATTTTAATTTAGATTTTTACAAGAAGAAATAAATATGTACAATAAAAAAATATGTTATCCTCTGAATTGTAGCAAAGTAGTAGAATAAGGTGGCATACAATGGAAAAATATTTACAACTTAAGTTGGCAGCTAATACATTTTGTAATTTTTAATTTTATTTTAGATTTTTATGAGAAGAAATAAATATATATATATAAAATGAAAAATGTTATTTTCCTCTGAATTGTGGCAAAGTAGTGGAATAAGGTGGCATACAATGGAAAAATGTGAGTGTATGTGAGCAGTTAGAGGATAATTGATTTTAACTTGACTTTGCAGCTAATAAAATGTGTCATTTTAACTTTAATTTAGGTTTGTGTAATAATATATATATATATATATATATATATATATATATATATATATATATATATATATATATATATAAAATACCGATCAGCGGTAGAGGATGGATGGATGGATGGATATATAAAATAAAAAAAATAATGTTATTTTCCTCAGAATTGTAACAAAGCAGTAGAATAAGGTAGCGTTGGATAAATATTCATATCTTAACTTTACAACTTGTAAAATATGTAATTTTAAATTTAATTTAGATTTTTATAAGAAGAAATAAGTATATACATATATATTAAAAATATGTTATTTTCTTCTGAATTGTGGCAAAGTAGTTGTATAAGGTAGCATACAATGGAAAAATATGTGTGTGTGAGCAGTTAGATGAAAATTGATTTTTACTTGACTTTGCAATAAAATGTCCTTTTTTATTTTAGTTTAGATTTTTGTAAGAAGAAATAATATATATAGTGAAAAATGTCATTTTCTTCTGAACTGTAGCAAAGTAGTAGAATAAGGTAGCATACAATGGAAAAATATTCATACTTCACTTCACACTTTACAGCTAGTAAAATATGTAATTATTAAGTTTAATTTAGATTTTTACAAGAAGAAATAAATATGTACAATAAAAAATTATGTTATTATCCTCTGAGCTGTAACAAAGTAATGGAATAAGGCAACATACAATGGAAAAATGTGTGTGAAAGCAGTTAGATGATGCAGATAATTGATGATAACTTGACTTTGCAGCTAGTGAAATATGTAATTTTTAATTTTAATTTAGATTTTTATAAGAAGAAATAAATATATATAGTCAAAAATATGTCATTCCTTCTGAATTATAGCAAAGTAGTAGGATAAGGTAGCATCCAATGTGGAAAAATGTGTGAGAACAGATGATAATTGATTATAACTAGACTTTGCAGTATTTTGATTTGTGTACCACAGAATACTTGATGTAGGACTGTTTGGTCACCGGTGGCAAAGTCAGACACTAAAACAGTGTGTGGTGATGTGCGTCAATACTCTTAATTCTCCATTTATTTGTGTAAATGTGAGCAGACCTGCACGGAATGTGTGTTCGTCTTGAGGTTGAGCCTGTAGCGATGGAGGCTGAGTGTGGGTGGAGGTGTGTTGGCCTGGAAGTCCCCTGTGTGCGAGCATGTGTGTGTGTGTGTGCTCGTGTGCGTGTGTGAGATTGGTGTTAGAAAAAAGAGGACACTGTGAATGATTGCAGACGTTATGCCTTTTATGCTCTGTTTAAAGTATGGGAAAGTAAACAGGTCACAGTTTTACCCAGCGAAAGGACAAAAAAAAATAAATAAAAGGAGACAATTAAAGCTTGCTTTTAATAACAACCATCCAAGGCCATCATCAAAACATGTCTTATTCGGCGGTTTGTCTTTGTAGGGCTTGACTTCATGACATCAGTGCATTTGGAACGTTCTTTTGGTCAGAAAAATGCTTTAAGAAGAAAGTCCTCCTCTTCGCAGCTAAATTTAGCCGCTTAGTTTGGAGAAAAGCGGTCAATAGTGATGTGGGCATCATTGTAATCTGTCAGTTATATGGTGTTTCCCACAGAACCTCCTCCGACTTACATACAGCTGGGTGCTCAGTTTGACGTCTGGCTTCTAAAACTGAACCAAAACTTTCACCGGATTTGGTTGTTCGGTTTTTGATTTCTTTCTTCCTCTTCGCTCTGTATCGAACTGTGCTTTGCATACTAAAATAGCTGCGCAATCCAAACCACTGTCCTCGACAGTCGAGAAGGGGAATACCTACGCTCTGATTCCCGACGAATGAAATCACCTCCTGCTGACTGTTCATTTGAAATCCCCCTTTTATTGTCTGTTTAAATGGTGTTTTTGTCTGCCCTTTTCATCGCTATAATGCTTCTTGCTAATGAATTTATCACTTTATATGACTGTGAAAGGCCAGATTTGCAGTGATAGGACACATTCAACTCGCTCTTAGCTCTTTTTCAAGCTCAGTTCATTCTCTTCCTGTGCCATTTCCACATCAAAGACAAGCTTGTAGGTACAGATAAAGGACATTTTTGCAAATAGTTGGAGTTTAGCAGTTCAGCCTTGGTTCAAATTTGACATTTCAGCCTCTTCAGAGCAGCCATATGTCAACAAATTTAACATTTCTCTGAAGTACGCCGAACACTCATGCTCCACCTTGATTCTGCCTCCACCCAGTGGAACTAGTTTTCTATGTCAGACCACACTTCTCACAAGAAAAGCACACAGACATCAGAAATCTTGGAAAAATTTGTGGCAGCAATCACAGCAACATAGAATGTGGCCATTTAATATAGATGTACCCACAAACAAAATGGCTTTGCACTGAGTACAGTCACATGTGTTACACGTCTACATTAAGTACGGATACCGAATTGCTTGACCTAAATATGTAGTGGGCGGCGGGAGTTAGGGCTGCAGCTATCGATTAATCAACTAATCGTATGTCTCTGTCTCATGCACATTACGGCATCAGAAACAGAGTGCGGTGTGCAACTGAAATAACCGTCCAGGCGGAACACACATATATAATATATCCACGATACAAAGTGGATGTCCGTGGGATGTCAGCTGCGGATGTTCGTGCTGACGGACGGACATCCGCACTGTATCGTGCATATATTGTATATGCTGCAGCCCTCGCGGGAATTGGTGAGACTTGGAAACACCCCCACAATTTAATCAATTGTTTCTTGTATCATTTCTGATGGATAAGTCCTGATAAGTTCACAGTGGATTTGTAGTAGGATCACAATCATGTGATCGTCAGCAGGCAGCTGACGTAGTTTTCACTTGTCATAGTTACAGTGCTGCTATCTCGCAATGATACAGAAATTTTTAACAAATCCGTGGATCCAGACTATAAGCCGCATCACTGCCAAAATGTAATCGCTTGGTCCTTTTGTCATTTGTGACCTTCCTTGAAAAGTTCACCAAAATCCATTGGTCCATTTTTAAGTAATGTTGCTTACAGACAGACAGACAGACACCAATTGCCACATAACTCCGCTGTGTTCCTTGGTAGAGTAATAAGTTCATTTGTCTTTATTTGAGGGCATTCGCACACCTGTTGCTCTGAGATCTCTGGACAAGGCGCGATGTTGGTCAGTGAGATGCTTTGCTAAGTTTCGTTGTGGTTTCTGTGGGGTCCGTTCGTCCCTTTTTGAGTAATGTTGCTAACAGACAGACGGACAAATGTACGCCGATCGCCACATAATATCGCCAAGGAACGTGGCAGAGCAATGACGGTTTCTGGCAAGCAGTTCTGCACAACATGTGGTATTTCACGGTGCTGTGATGAAGCGCTGCCTGTCTCACACCCTGGCCTTTCACATTGTTTGATTTTTAATTGTGTCTTCTTGATGTCATTGGTGTCTTTGTGACATTTTGGAGAGATTTCATTTTTACAACAGACTGTTTTTCAGAGCTGCAGTGTGTCAGTGAAGTTAAATTGCACAACGTTTCAATGAGGTTTTGGCTCAGTTGACTTCACGAGTCCCGTGAAGCCCTTCCTCCACTATTTGCAGACTGCTCATTACATCAAAGGCGCATCACAATCTGTGACTTAGGTTAAGCACACACAATTCAGCATACTGTATTGCAGATAAAGCTTTTGTGTTGTTGGTATTTTTTGCTTTGAAGTCCCCTTTTGTCAGAACACTTTCCATGAGCTGAGGGATAACGGCCAGACAGAGGCAGGGTTTTGTTTTAAACCTGAGGTTACTTTTTAACGGCGACATAATCGATCCATTCATTCTGTCATAATATTCAGCAAGTCTTGAATTCTTTCTGCATTACTAATCTCGCTCATCCAAAATAGAGCCGGGCTAAGAGACACCACCCTGAACAGAAGTTGAATTGTTTATTGAATATTTGACATGCTGCATTTCTGAATCACTATTTCTAGCGGGATAAAACTAAATAAATGTCAGTTTTTATGTAAAAGACAAGTATTTACAAGCAGAAGCAATTTCCTTGTATTTACCAGTCAAACCACAGTGTGCATTAGGTTGAAAGGCCTTCTGGCTCAGACTGGGCTCATTGTGTGGAAATACTCGAGGTTATCTACTCGCAGTGATGCATAAGTTAGATCAGGGCTGTCAAACGTAGGATGACAGAGATGACATTAACTGCGATCTTTCAATACAAGTCACTGCTCACTGTACTGCCACAACTTTTATGTTTTTTGGATAAATTTTATACATTTACAAGGCAGGGGGACAACTAAACCTTCTTCCTTAATAGTTAGCACTTCAGTGTGTGTTTGGTGTGTCAGTTCAGCTGGTCAGGATTACTACACAGATGAATGTAAATTTAAAATTATTTCTAGATTGTGACAAGTTGTAAAATACTGTACTGTTCAGTTCCAGGGACCTGTGACCTAAGAAATCAGGGTGTTTTCGGCATTAAAACAGCAGTTAAGGAAAACTATGGAAATTAAGACGTACACTACCAGTCAAAAGTTTGGACACACCTTCTCATTCAGTGGTTTTTATTTCATTATTTTCTACGTTGTAGATTAATACTGGTGACATCAAAGCTATAAAAGAATACATATGGAATTATGTTGTAAACAAAAAAGTGTTCATCTTCAGTAATAACCTACAATGTAGAAAATAAAACAAATAAATAAAAAGCATTGAAGGAGAAGGTGTGTCCAAACTTTTGACTGGTAGTGTATGTTTATGCATTAACTTTTGAAGAATCTTTTTTTTTTTTGCGTGAATATTTGCTGCTTGAGGTTATATTGACTTTTGTTCACTTTACAAAAAATGTAACTTTTGCATACATGATGACCATCTAAAAATGAGACCTGGATTTATTATGATTTACCCAGTATACAGTACACAAACATGCTTAGAGGAATTAAATAAACTTTATCTTGACCATCTTCAACATCAAGATGTAAAATAATATATAATATCATTTAGCAGTCGTAGTTATGCAGTCTGCTGCAAAATTAAAATATTTTACACTTCTAAGTAATTGTTTCTGGTGTCACTATTTTTGTGGGCCAAAATCGGCCCATCAGAGGGTCCAGTCCTGCCCGCAGAATGACTTTGCAAAATGTAAAAATTACAGAGAAGACATGAACTGCACATTATATATTTGAAAAACTGTAAATGTTGATCATAAAGTTAAATACTTTTTTGCTCTTTTTGTCACATTTTGTGTCTCATTTTTGTAATATTTTGTCTTGTTTTTGTTGTTTTAATGTCTTTTTTGTCTGACTTTTGTTGGTTGTCTCATGTTTTTGTCGTTTTGTGTTTCCTTTTTGTCTCGCTTGTATTTTTTTTGGCTTGTTTTAGTCATTTTGTGCATGGTTTATTCATTGTTTTGTGTTTCTTTTTTGACATTTTGATTCACGCTTTTCTTTTTTGTCTTGTGTGTCATTTGTCCACTTTTTTGTCACTTTGCAACTTTTTCTTTATAATTTTTTGGCTCTTTTTTGTTTTGTTTCATGTCGTGTCTCATTTTTTTGTCATTTTGTTTCTCACTTTTGTCGTTTTGTGTCTCATTTTTGTAATATTTTGTCTTATGTTGTTTTTTTTTTTAAAGTAAAATACAATATCATTCAGTTCCAGATTCCTGTGACCAAATGTTTTGTGTCTTTGTAGATAAACTGTTATCTGTAAGTTGTAATGTGTAAATGATAAACTGAGGCATAATATTGTTGAAATTGAAATTATTTTTCTTAAGAAATTTCAGTTTGTTCATAATGTTTTGCAAAACGATAGTTAAATAAATATGAACATTTTCAGAATGTACTTTTTTTTTTGCACTAAAACGAAGAAAAATTTTGGAATTGTGGTTATTTATTGGTTATTATGCTCTGATTTTACTGGTCACTTGAGATCAAATTGGGCTGAATGTGGTCCCTGAGTTAGAATGTTGAAAACCGAATAGCAGATTCATGCTCTGCTTTATTATTTGTCTCATAGTGATTGAGAGCGATGCAGCCATAGTGGGTGTAAAATCAGCTCTCATATTCAATGTGTTCTGGTTGTACATGACAGACACGTTTAATATCCACTTGAGGTTACAGCAGTTATGCATTTTGATGTACATCAGTTGTATTCATGTTGTTGCCTTAAATGTCAAGCGCAATAAAAAGGTTATCTGTGATTGCTGAATCATACTCTCATAGTAGCTGGAGGGGTTTCACCTCTCGGTAAACATCCGCAGTTTAACTCATTGATTTGAACAATCGAATTTTTGTTTTTCTGATAGCTGAGTCAAAACGTATTTCCAAAGAAACTCAACCTGAAACGTGTCCCGCTAGAATGTATCGACGGTTTTGTGGCCTTTACACCCATGTGTGGAAGTCTGTGGATAGTATCTGGTGAGTGCTGAGTGAGCGCCACCCCTGGTCTAATTTCATCACACATGCCATATCAATGAGCTGTTTGTGAGCAGATTTTCAGGGACTCGGCTGCAGATGGATTGCAGAAGGAGGGAGGGAGCTGAGAGTACTTGGGATTTTGCTTCCGCTGACATTTTTTTTGTTGTGCCAGTCGCATGCAGCCGCCGCCCACATGCTGTACAGATGAGTGTCTGGAGCCACCTTATTAATGCCGAAACAGACAGACAAATAGAAAGAGTGTGTCAGCAAAGGGTGAAAGAGCCAGCTGTCAGAAGGCTAACAGAGTTTTTACGTTGTTTAGATAGTTGACTCTAACAAGGAGTCCATTGTGCATTGACATGTAGTGTCGGCCTGCGGTCAGAGATAGAACAGTTTCTAATAATATGCACGTTTTAACGCTGTTATTCTTCCTGGAGCAGTTGAAATGTACTGCATAGTCAGCTTACAGCTGTGTGTTTTTCCAGGATTTTGGACAGGATGACAACACACTCCGACACACTGGGCAGTAAAAGCAGTATTTCAGTCCTGCCATGTTTGACTAATGATTAACAAGACGGTGACATCACTCCTCCTTATTATGACACTGATTACTGGCAGCACCTTTGAGATATGCTTACACAAACAAAACGGGCAGTTTTATGAAAACTTTATGAGTGAAAGCACTTTTTTTTGTCAACAGAAGCCACAAAGGCACGCATTTTTTTTTTATTTTTCAAATGAATTTCTTTTGAATTTCTTTACAGTTTCACATGAAGACGCTGACTCATTCTTGCCCAGCTATGGCAGCTTGTGGCCGGGTTTAAAGTAAATTCCAGGGCATGCAGATCTTCACTGTAATCATGGAAGCACGAGGGATAGGGTTGTAAAACAAACAGCCACGAGTGACTCAAAAAGTTGTTGTTGTCACCATGAGATGCTGAAATCGCCTTTTTTAGCCTCCCTATGCTTCAGCAAGACTTATTTGTGAGCTTTTTACATATTTGCCATCAAGTACTGCTTTCCAGCCTGGTTCTTTGCCGGCATCTCTGCTCTAAAATCTATTGAGCAGCTTTATAAAAAAGCCATCAAAGTGTTTGACAAAAATCCACAGTCATTGTGCAATCTTAAAGAAATATCGATTCCTAAGCCTTGACAATTTCAAATTATTTAAAAGTGCTTGCTTATTATACAGTGCCCTGAAAAAGTATTTGCCCCCTTCTCAAATTCTTGTTTTTTTGAATATTTCATCCGCTTACATGTTTAAGACCATCAAACAAAATTAAATATTAGACAGAGATAACCAACGTAAACACAAAATACAGTTTTTAAATGATGATTTAATGTTTTAAGGGAAAAAAAGCTATCCAAACCTACCTGCAGATGTGGGTAGAGTATTCAAAAATTGTCTTCAAGTAAGACTAACATTACTTCAAAATAATATCACTCAAGTAGAAGTAAAAAATAGTCATCCAAAAAATTACTCAAATAAGAGTAAAAAAGTATTTGGTGGAAAGTCTACTCAAGTACTGAGTAACTGTTTGATTGTAATGTCCGATTTATTTTTTTTAGAAATGATGTGATCAGACAGACAAAAATGTAAAATGAAGTGCAAATTCTGGTACTTCCAAATAATAAAATAAAAAAAATAGCAAAAATAAATGATATCTTTACAAAATGACAAGTTAAGGCATTTCATTCCCTGTCTGCTATGTGTGTAGAGTTTGTGCCGCTGTGCCGCCACAGTTCGTATGTGGTCATGTGACTGCAGGGCAATGTCTGGTGAAACCCAGTCACGTGATTGTTGTTGCTTCGTCGGATTGGTGAAACACAGTCATGTGGTAAAACCACCGGGGGCATATCTCTGGCAAAAATAAAGCATGTCTAATGTGGTAAATAAAAAAGTAACGAGTTGAATGTAGCCCGGTGTAACGGAGTAAGAGTAGCACTTCTTCTTCACAAATCTACTCAAGCAAAAATAAAAAGTATGGCAGAGCACAACTTCTCTCAGAGGTACATTTTTTTCAAAAAGTAACTCAAGTAAATGTAATGGAGTAAATGTAACTTGTTACTACCCACCTCTGCCTACCTGGCCTATGTGGAAAAGTAATTGCCCCCCTTGTTAAATCATGAGTTAACTGTGGCTAATTACATTTTTTGGAAAGCGAGTTCAGTTTCACTACGGTGACAGCCATTATCCACAAATGGAGAAAACATGGAACAGTGGAGAACCTTCCCAGGACTGTCCGGCTGACCAAAAATATCCCAAGAGCAAAACGATGACTCATTCAGGAGGTCACAAAGGAACCCAGGACAACAAATAAAGATCATTTCCCTTGCCTTAGTTAAGGTCAGTGTTCATGACTCAACAATAAGGAAGAGACCAGGCAAAAATGGATCCATGGCAGAGTTCCAAGGTGGAAACCACTGCTGACCAAAAAGAACATAAAGGATCGCCTTACTTTTGCAAACAAACATCTGAATGATCCCCAAGACTTTTGTGAGAATATTCTATGGACGGACAAGATGAAAGTTGAACTTTTTGGAAGGTTGGTTTCTCGTTACAAAAGATCTTCATACCAGCAGTCAAACATGGTGGTGGTAATTTGATGGTCTGAGGCTGCTTTGCTGCTTCAGGACCTGGACGACTTGCTGTGATTGATGGAACCATGAATTCTGCTCTCTACCAGAAAACCCTGAAGGACAATGTTTGGCCATCAGTTCGTGACTTCAAACTGAAGCATACTTGGGTTCTGTAGCAGGATGAAGATCCAAAACACACCAGCAAGTCGACTTCTGAAGGGGTTTAAAAAACTAAATGAAGGTTTTGGAGTGGCCTTGTCGAAGTCCAGACTTGAATCTGAGTGAAATGCTGTGGCATGACCTTAAAAAGGCTGTTCATGCTCGGAAACCCTCCAGTGTTGCTAAAACAATTCCGCAAATTAGAGTGGACCAAAATATCTCCACAGAGATGTGAAAGACTCATTGCCAGTTATAGAAAACGCTTGATTTCAGTTGTTGCTGCTAAGGGTGGCCCAACCAGTTATTAGCTTTAGGGGGCAATTACTTTTTCACACAGGGCCAGGTAGCTTTGAATAGTTTATTTTCCTTAATAAATAAAAATCATTTAAAAACTGCATTTTGTGTTTACTTGGGTTATCTTTGTCTGATATTTACATTTGTTTGATGATCTTAAACATTAAAGTGGGGAAAGACTTTTTCATGGCACTGTATAAGTCTATGAATGGGATGGTCCACCGCCCTGGGGGCATTTTATCAAAAAGAGAAATAGTTTTCATAGGACAAGGACAGCCACCAGGGGTGATTGTGAAGTAAAATTTAGAAAGTCCTCCTTTGCACAGAATGCCTTATCTATCAAAGGCTGCACAAACTGGAATACTTTACCTACAGCTATCAGAGAAAGCTCCACCTTAGTCAGTTTTAAGAGACAGTATAAGGCGTGACTGATTAACAATCAAACTTACGAACATAGGCACTTTAAAAACGGGCACTGCAACTATAGAAAGCACTTCACTAAAATAATAACACTTTAGGGTAGGTTTAACCTAGCCAGAATTAATTTATCATCATTGTCTTTATTTTAATATATTGTTTTATATGTCTGTAACCCTGTATGTTTTTCTTTTATGTTTGGGACAACTGATGGAAATTAGCACTTGTGCTAAATCCAGCTTATTGACTGCTGCATTGTGTAAACTTCTGAGATTGTACATTCATTAATATGCACTGTCCCATCCAAATAAATGAAGAAATGAAATTATAAAATGCTTATTAGCTTGTAGCCAACATGTTAAAGTTAAAAAGATGCTTCTGCTGGTCTTCGATGGCAGTATGTAGGCTGTTGCAGCAGATGAGCTCTTCCCCTGGATGAGTTCCTGCCAGAGCTGGTTTTGTCCGCTCTTAGAGTTGTGTGGGTGGCCAAAATGCCGTCATGCTCCGCTCAGAAGCAGCCTTATCAAAGTGAGTCATATTAATGCAAAACATATTCGTACAAACTTTTATAAACACTTAAATAAGTGCAGGACAACAAGTTTGGGGAGGAAAATATTTCAGAATTCATCATAATTTCAGACACTATTATTCACACTCCCAGCGTTTTATCAGCGATATTAAAGAGCACTGAGTTTATTTATGTACTTACAGAACAGACAAGATGATAGTCAGCTTTGATACAAGGTGAGCTTCGACGGATCTGTTTGCTCTGTGCTGAGGGTGTGGTCAGTTGTCTCTCCCCTGTGGTTTCTGCAGACTCTGCTTTCATACGAGTGGATTGTGAAGTAAACTTGGAACTTTCTCTCCGTGAATATTGTTCTCGTAAAACAGAAATCCGGCATGCACTGCTTTGCACCGACTTCCTGTGTGTCTACCATTGACCGAGGGGGCGTTTAGTCACCGGAGATACAGTGTGGTCTGATCATGACCGAATCATCAACCTAAAAACAGCATCAGAGGACATGAACATTAATGAAGGCTGATAGACACCATGAACCTGACACAAACGTAATAACTTTGTAAAATTTCGAAGGAATATTGGAGCAAAATTAGATAAATATGCTGCAAAATGGCGGAATGTGTGTTTGTTTTGAATAACAAGTGAACAAAATGGAGGGTCGGTGCATAGTATTTATACAGAGTTCTTCTTTGTAATTGTCTGACGTTTCAGATGAACAGAAAGAGAAACCTGACGCTCCTAACAGAACAACATCACATGATAACGCAGTCTTATGATCGCCAATGAAGGTGATATGACTCATACTTTTCATGCCACTGCAGTTCCAGCTCGTATACTTAATGACAGACCTTTGCTTTTTTGATAAGAGCTTGGCATTTCAATTGATATGAACTGCCAGAACAACAGTCATTATGTAGCGGAAATTACCTTCATGATCATTATTTTACAATCGGCAAACCTTAGGTTACCTTTAAAAAAAAAAAAAAAATGTGCTGGATGTTCAACTTTGCGGATTTCTTTTTTCAATGATGTGTCCACCAGGGGGCAGGATTGATTCTAAATTAAACTGGTCATTGATTTGAACTGAAATGCACAAATATGGTCACACTTCCACTGAGAATGCAGGTGCACTATGGAGCAATTATAATTAGTTAAATGCAAAAAGAGGGATTTTTTTTTTTATCACAGTATAATCAGCAGTTGAGTTGTAGTATACTCCCAAATGACGAGTAACTATAAAGGGCTTATTTACTATAATTGAACATGATACAGGTGGCACTTAGCGCAGCTTCTTCAATCATTTTGTCTCAGCAAATAATTCAGTTATCAGCTAACGGAATGAACAATTGCCGGGACATGGCGAGCACGAGCAGCCAGAGATTACTGGGACCAAGCGTTAGATGTTGAAGTCAGCAGAGAGGAGATGGAGGATGCGGCCGTGTGGTTTGAGCTCCTCTCAGACAGATAATGTGTGTAGTCACCCGCCCTCTCGCTCCCCCCCCACCACCACCTCTGCCTCCCGCATCAACACCATCCCTCTGGGCAATATGAGACGTCTGGGAGAGCAGAGGGGTGAAACTGGAGAGATGGCGCAGTCACTGGCCCATGTAATAGAACGATGGAGGAGTGTGTGTGACACACACACACACACACACACACACACACACACACACACACACACACACACACACACACACACACACACACACACGCACGCACACACGCATTTATATGTTGTATGTCTGGTGGTGTTTAGACAGCGGAGCTCCGGTCTTCATTTTGGCCATAATTGCATTTCCTCTTTTAGTCCTTGCAACGCTCGGAGAGTTTGGCTGCAAACGATTCATTTTTGGCAATAATTCCGTAACTTTTTTTAAAATATAAAGCTCGTCACAACAGTTCCAGCTCAAAAAGCAAAGAAGAAAAATACTAAAACAATGCAGACACAGCAGGATCTAAACCAGGGATGTCAAACATGCAGACCGTGGGTCAAAAGAGGCCCGGCAGAGGGTCTAATCCGGCCCACAGGTCGACTTTGTAAAGTGTAAAAATTACAGAGAAGACATTAACTGCAAATTGTAAATTTGTAAAACTATAATTTTCAAACAGGGCTGCACAGTGGCGTAGTGGTTAGCACTTTTGCCTTGCAGCGAGAAGATCCCTGGTTCGCGTCCCGGCTTTCCCGGGATCTTTCTGCATGGAGTTTGCATGTTCTCCCTGTGCATGCGTGGGTTTTCTCCGGGTACTCCGGCTTCCTCCCACAGTCCAAAAACATGCTGAGGTTAATTGATTATCCTAAATTACCCATAGGTGTGAATGTGAGAGTGATTGTTAGTCTATATATATGTAGCCCTGCGACAGACTGGCGACCTGTCTAGGGTGTCCCCTGCCTTCGCCCGAGTCAGCTGGGATAGGCTCCAGCCCCCCCCCCCCCCCCCCCCCCCCCCCAAGTTGTTTTGATCATAAAGTAAAATACCATATTGGTCATTGTTCTTTTGCCATTTTGTGTCTCATTTTTTGTAATATTTAGTCTTGTTTTTTGACTGACTTTTGACGTTTCTCATGTTTTCGTCATTTTGTTTCCGTTTTGTCTGGCTTGTGTTTTTTGTCTTATTTTTGTCATTTTGTGTTTCGCTTTACTTGCTGTTTTGTGCATCGTTTTTGTCATTTTGTGTTTGTGTTTTTTGTTTGTTTCTTTTTTGTCATTTTTTGTCTCGTTTGTTTCATTTGTGTAATTTTTCGTCTTGTTTTTGTCCATTCTTTTGTCACTTCATAACTTTTTAATCAAATTTTTTTGTCTGTTGTTCTGTTATATGTTGTTTGTCTCATTTTTCTCGTTTTTTTCTCGCGTTTGTCGATCGTGTGTCATTTTTGTCATTTTGAGTCTCATTTTTGTAATATTTTGTGTTGTTTTTGTCTTTTTTTGTCTGACTTTTTGATCATAAAGAAAATGCTATATCATCCAGATACCCGTGACTAAATGTTTTGTGCCTTTATAGATAAACTGTGATCTGTAAGTTGTAATGTGTGAATGATAAACTGAGGCATAATGTTGTTGAAATTGAATTTATCTTTCTTAAGAAATTTCAAGTTATTCATAATGTTTTGTAAAAAGATAGTTCATTAAATGTGAACATTTTCAGAATGAACTTTTTTACACTAAAACAAAAGGGACATTTTGGAGTTGTGGTTATTTATAGGTTATTATGCTGTAATTTTACTGGTCACTTGAGATCAAATTGCGCTGAATGTTGCCCCTGAACTAAAATGAGTTTGAAACCCCTGCTTTAAATTAATGATTAGTTGTCTTCAATTTATTCCCATAGTCTGGACAGAATTCTAAATATTCGTAAAAAACACATCTCTCAATTCCCGAAATATCATGTAACATGTTGGTAGCACTTCACACAAATAAGCACTGCACATTATCTAAGCTGATTTTTTATTTAAAAGTGTAACAGGAGAAAATGAGAAATGAGGGATGACAATGTTTCTATTCTGTGTCTCTTTTATAACATCTGCCTACTGTCTGTGAGCTTTCTTAAACTCATTAAAAGACATGAATAAAGCTGTGCTGCTGCAAGTTAGATGGGCTTTATTTGTAATAGAGCTCAGAATGAAAAGTGTAATTGTACATCGTCAGAAAAGCTACAAAGAACAAAGTTTGTTAGACAGACTTACAGTACAGCAGTATTACACAGCAGTCGGTTAACAAAACTTATTCAAATTACTAACTGAAATGTGTACTTTATGTTTTATAGCAACTCACAGATATGTAAGATATGCTATATAATATTTACATCACATTGCATTAAATCCTTATAGATGTGATGTCAAAAAAAGACATCAATGGTTATTGATGTCTTTTCAATGGTTTTTATGCATATAATATAAAACCGCTTCCATAGGTACACACCATGACATTAGCAAACCATGATTTTTATTGACATAATAACACATATCTGTAGTTTTTTCAGGCTGCATGCTTAAAGTTGCACAAAAACATGTATTAAACATAGCTTGTAAACGCAGGGAAAGAATATTTTCCTGCCCCCAGGGTGGTAATTTCTGTGTTTACTACTGGTCCAACAGCTTTAGCAGCTTCCTGTCATGTGATCTGACTGTCTCCAGGAGGTCTGGACCAAACACCTGTCATCAGGAAGCAGGGAGGGGAGGCCTAGATCTCTCATCAGGGACATTACCATAGCAAACATGTAAACACAAGCATGAACGCAGGCAGATGGACAACGTAAAGACGCTGCTGTCTGTATACCTGGCTGTCCTTATGTGTTCCAAACTGTATTGAAAGTTAAAAGTTAAAGTTTTCAGAACGCAGTAATTTACTGCTTGCCAGTTTTTTTTAGACTAAAAGACTAAAAAGACTGGCCGGAAGCACAAGAGCCACATGACGAAATGAAACAAATGCCCCGTTGTCTGGCAGCGCATGTGACAGCAATGCTGCACGCAGCACAAGAAGCAAACAATCACACGAGAAATTCCACTTGCAGATGGTGAAGAATATGCCATAAATCATCGTTAACTTCTAATGCGATTCCTGCTGGTTCCACAACCGTCCACCTGAGGACGAGGCTTCCTGTTTACGTCTGCACCACTAGATGGCACTGTGCCAACAGCAATTACCCCCTCTCAGAGCACACTGACCTTATTCCCTATCTATCTAATTACACATTAGACCTGTAATATGCCATTCCACATCCATGGGTCTCAGATGAATGGTTTCCCCCTCCCTTCCTCTTTTCATCTCTCTCTCCTCCCATCCTTCCCTCTTCCTCCCCCATCTTCACACTGTTCCGGCCAGCTTCCCTCAATTACTGTCACGGGCAGGCCACAACATCGGGGAGACTGTGGGTGGATTGGAGGATGGGTTGGGAGAGGAGGGAGGAGGAGGAGATGTGTATATGGATATGATGAGAGGAGGAGACAGTTGCTGAAATAGCAGCACGCGGTATATGTTTACAGGTGTGCTTATATGTGTGTGGGCATGCGTGCCTGTGCATCTGTGCGCTTGTGTGATATGCCCATGGGGCAATTGCTTTCCACATGCCATAGCTGTTGTTGCTACAATGATGTGACAACAACAGTTTGACATTTTGTGAAGGATAAATATATTCCACTTAGAATGAAGCTATTACCCTCTACTAGTTGTGGTGAAAAAGAAAAGGGGGAAAATTATAATGACAGCGGCTGCAAAATTAGGCAGACCGTTATTTGTTTAGGATGGTTTTGCTCATATGTTATGCCTTGCAGTCCGCCAGTGGATACTTCCATGTTCAGTTCTGAAATGCAGAGTACAGAGTTTTTTGATCCTTTGAACCTTGCTTGACATATGAGCAAGTTTGTTGCTAGGTTTTTGCACTTTGATGTTTGTGTTTGTTTCCATTAAGTACAGTTACATGACTTTCAAAGCTAAATCACATGAAAGTTTGCCCCCCATTTACTCTGAATAAAGAGTCACATCGCGAGCTGTAAAACTATACTTGCACAGTAGATATTTTTTGTTTTTACACCACTAATATACAGTATACAGCAGTAGGTCCTCTGTTTACGACGTCCTCAACCTACGGCGTTTTGTGATTACGTTGCCATCGCCCATAAATTTATTAAGAAAGTCTTGTTCCATCATTCCGGTGTTTGCAACGCTAAAAAAAATTTGCGCGGGAACTAGTTGGCAAGTGGAGCGGATGAATACGTCGTTATATGAAGAAGACAGCTTTGTTTACATTCGCTGGTTGTACACCACATTGGATTGTGCTACATTTGCTTTCTTTCATTTGTGTTGTTTTTTTGGAAACTTTTTGCCAGTCATTATGGCCCCAAAGCATAAGTTAGACTCTTCTGATGGCAGTGCTTCGAAGAAAAGGAAAACCATCTCCATGGAAGTGAAGTTAGATATAATAAAACGCTTGGAAAAGGGCGAAACACCGATGAACATCAGCCAGTTGCTTGGCCTAAGTCCCACGACTGTCTCAATGATCATCGGCGATAAAAAGCATATACTTGAACATGTGAAAAGATCTGCTCTGATGAAATCATCTGTGATTTCAATGCACCGTAGTGGTGTGATTATTGAGATGGAACTTAGTGTACATATGTGAGTTCCAACTTACGGCAAAAATCGCGTTACGTCACGCCGCAGGAACAGAATTCCAACGAAACCCCCTGTATTTAGTTTCTTCTGGAACTGTTTTAATGTTACAAAAACAATTCCAGGACTCCACAGGACTGTACATATACTACCATTCAAAAGTTCACACTTTTATTCATGTGCTAACATAATAACACAAGGGTTTTTCTAATCATCAATTAGCCTTTCAACACCATTAGCTAACACAATGTAGCATTAGAACACAGGAGTGATGGTTGCTGGAAATGTTCCTCTGTACCTTTATGTAGATATTCCATTAAAAATCAGCCGTTTCCAGCTAGAACAGTCATTTAAAACATTAACAATGTCTAGACTGGATTTCTGATTAATTTAATATTATCTTCATTGAAGAAAAATGATTTTCTTTCAAAAATAAGTACATTTCTAAGTGACCCCAAACCTTTGAATGGTAGTGTATAAATTTAATGTTTTCTTGATTATAGTAATCAGACAGATACAACCTGCTTTTGAGAGTTTATTGTTCTGTTTGCTTTGAGATGTTTGGGGGAGTTTTAAATGGTTGACCACACTTGTTTTCTCAAAGCCTTTTAGCATACATACATATGGGGGCGGTGACCATTCTTTGACATAATGAAGATTTCATGTGCTTCAAAATGTTAGCCATCCACCTACATGTGAGGAGTGTTTATTTACCTCCTTTAAATAGTGATTTTCATGACGTGTATTCGGCGACAGGACAGAGCTGTTGCTTTCGATGAGTTCCCCTGATTCCCAGCATTGACTTATTGTGTTCCATTCATTCTTATTAGTCTGAACAGATTTGGGTTGTGTCTCAGTTTTAGCAACACTAACAGTTTGGGCCAAGCAGCAACAACCACAGCTTGAAGTTGAAGCTGCTGCAGAAATGCTTTTAAGTGCTCATTAGACCCAAAAAATCTCTGCTTCCGATAAAAAAAACATTCAAGCAGCATCATGTTCTCCAATGAAATACTGAGTCACTACTTATTTCCACAAGTCATGATGATGCCATTAGTTCAGTTCATTCTGGTATATGTTTTTTTTTTCAGGTGAGCAAATGTTCTCTTTCTTAATTGTTTCCAACTGTAATGTAATTTATATGCAATTTTTGCTTTAAGTTGAATGTGTACAGTGCACCTGTACACATAATATTTTAAATAATTATTATTATGCATGGAACGTGTTTCCAACGACAAACCTGTTAGCATAACCTTTTTAGCTGGTAGGAGAAGAAGATACAGTGAATCACATGAAATTTTTTAAAATGCAAACTGACAGATTTGCAGTCCATAATAGCTTTCTTGTGCAGATGCTTCAGTGCTGAGAGCTTTAAGTGCTCAGGACTTCAAATGTTTCAGCTCAAATCAACCATTCATTACCTTTTCATACATAAATGCCTCCTTTTATTTGACAAATTATGTCATATAAAATTGGACTGTGATTTAACGTGCAAAACAGTAATTTTTCACATTTCCAGTATCAGTAACTTTGAGTTGTTGGAAAAAAATGTGGGGAAAAAAGGGATTCTCTGGCCGCTAAGTAACAAAAAGCATCTCCAATCCCTGGATATTATTAACAAAAGTGGTATTCCAGTATAATATTTACTAGCTGTCTAGCTAATTTTTAACTTCATGCCAGAGACACATAACACCCGTGTGCTGTTTCTGTCCACCTGAAATCTAAAATATTGGAAACGATATTAAACAGCAGCCACCACACAATATTTTCAGACAAAGTATTACAACATCTTTAAGTTAAGTGTATTAGTTTCACTGCTGAAATATAATAGTACGATATCAAATGGTGAGATATGTGGCAAGATGTGGCAAAAATGAAAACACAGAAGAGCCAAGATAGGCAAGTCTTATCAAACACATCCTGAGTCACTCCAGAATTGGAGGACACTTTCCGTTCCACCCATTATTTAAAATAATCCATGTACAAAATACTAAAATATGGAGTTGTTGTGTAAATGTACTTGTTGTGAAACCAAATTTAAAAAAAAAACAAAAAACTAGGGGGAAAGAATGTTTGAAAATATATTTTAGTCTGGATTTCCCCATAAAATGCCATTTTTCTCTTGTCCCACCCCTTGATGACCAAATTGAATCTCAAATAAAACAAATTTAAATCTCCTTTTTTTGGTATGATTTAATTTTTTTTCATTGATGTCTTGTAATTGACATCCATGCATAATAATAATTATTATGCATGGAACGTGTGTCCTACAACAACCCTGTTAGTATAACCTTTTTATCTGGTAGAAGAAGAAAACAGTGAATCACATGAAACACTGGAATTAACATCATCAGACAGTTTTCCAAAAGAATGAGTAGAGCAAAGCTATGTCCTCTCTTCTATTTTTCATATTTTCAGAACATTGTCAGCCTTGACTGAATGTCTCACTCCACCTCATGCAACCCTGTTATGCATATTATCGGGATAAGACAAATTCTTTTGACTTTTTCCCATCAGTAATTTTGTCCTCTTGGTCAGCAGTAACAGCTAGCTAAATATCTAGCTTCTACTCCTGAGAAAAATCTAACATTAGCATGGATTAGCAACCCTGTTACTGTGATTAGAGTAGGGTTAGCAAACAACAAATAAAACATGGAATAAAAATGGTACCACTGATGTGTAAGCTGAGCCAATCAAGCCTTTGGTAGTTTGTTCCCTGTTATTGATTAATATTTAGAAGAAAATTATGAAAGAGAAGGTTTATTTTTCAAAAATGTTGAAGCCCAAATGCCCTCCAATTCTGGAATGACCCTTAACTATAAAGTCCTGGCTCCTACCAGAAAAGATGACGTCCACCATAAAGCCTTTCTCTGGGCTCCAGTTTGACTCCATCATCACCTGCTGTGTCCATCTTTATGTATAGTGTATGGCTGGGTCTTTGATTGCAGTTGTCAGGGAATCTTTCACTTCTTTTCACTTCACTTTTTTTGGGGCACTTAACAGCACTGTCACTGCAGCTGCCAGAAACATGACCTCAAAGCCAAGAGAGACATCAAAATGGGATGAATTCATTCATCTTAGTTGTAAAATAACCACATTTATTGCACATGAGAAAAAAAAAATAAAGCTGTATTAGTTCAGCTGCTCCCAATCCTAACCTCTGAGACATTGCCTACGTGTGCCAGTTGTGAGATAATTTGTGTGTGTGTTTGTGTGCGTTTTCGCCTTAAGGTCTACAGGTTAGAGCGCAGTAATTCTCCCATTCCTCAGATATCTTCATTATGGGCTCAGGCAGCCCTGCTTCATTAAGAAGCCTGTTCACGCCTCCTACCCCTGCAAAATACTTCATACATAAAATCCCTAATTTCCTGTCTGGGTGAGTGTAAGTAATTGAATCATTTCACACAGAAGAGAGATAAGCATCACTTTGTTGGTTGGAGGTGTTCTCGCAGACTCTGGGACACCGTGGCCACAGAGTTTAGTGTAAACCCGCTGTGTGATGTGTGGATTGATGAACCTCTATTGCACCTATGGATTATCATTTCTATTTATATTACATGTCAGGTATAGTGGATTGTGTTAATTATTCAAAGAAGTACGAACTACAGACTCTACTCCAGACACATTTACATCTTGCCTTATAGGCTAGATGTTGCATACATTATTTAAGTCATATTGTAATTTTACTACTGCTTATTCAGTTTTTTTTAGCTGTGTATCTGTTCATCCTGGCATGGGAATCCCTTTCCTTTTTTTACTTTTCCTGAGGAGTCTCCCCAAAGTAGCAGCAGAGATCTAGGGATGCAGTGTTAGATCTGTCAGTCCACCAACACGGTCTAGACTGAAACATCTCAGCGACTGTTGCATGACGTGCCATGAAATTTCATATAGAAATTACAGACAATTACGGACTACTCCTCCAACTTTTCCTGGTAATCCTCTGACTTTAAATCTAGCACAGATTTCTAGTCAGAATTTCAGCTTGTACAGTATTTATGTGACCAGGTTACCATCAAAGCAAAGACAACTTTATTATGGTTAGGATTTAGTGCTTATTAGGAAATGTTAGCATTTAGCACCATTGTGCCAAAGTACAGCCATATACTGTTGCAAGTTTTGCAAAACCTAGTTTGTTTGTTTTTCACTTGCTGCTTGGTTAGATTTAAGCACCAGACTACTTGGTTAGATTTTGGAAAAAGTATTGGTTTGGGTTAAGAACCTCTGAGGCTAAACAAGAACCCCAAAATGCTAATGCAAAAAATGCAGTCTCTCAAATGGCCACTTGAGGCTGGCTCCAAAAGTGACTCAGTCCCCATAGACCGTAATGTTAAAATGCCCAACATTACAGCAGAAATAAACATGTTTACAGCTTGATATACAAAATGGTTTTGGTCTCTATAGGTAATTTCCCTGTTCATGGCAGTTGCACTGGGAGTGAAGTTTAATACAACTCCCCTGTTTAAACCACATTAAGGCTTAAAGTTGTTCATAATTAAGGGCATGACCACTTTGACAGGTGGATGTTGTTACAGGACAGTCCATGGCACAGAGGTGTTTCTGTGACCCACCTCACCTTAACTTACCCTCTACTTCTTTGCTCATTTCTACGTCAGCCCTGAGTTAGGTGGAAGCAGCTGCTGCCAAGATGATAACAGCCAGAACCACCACTTTGAGCCCCGATGTTCATCCATAGGTTTACCTGTTTGGTAAATCTATGGATGATGTCATAGAGAGGTAACTTATCTTTGATGGGGACATATGTAGTTCAGATTGTAAATTCCTCTGAGAAAATAATCAGTTTTTATCACTAATTGCCTTGACCTGAAACCTTAATTTATTATGTGACGATCGGCATTGGTTTGTCTGTCTGTTAGTAACATCACTCAAAAACAGACTGGATTTGGATGACATTTTCAGGGAAGGTCAGAATTGACACAAGGACCAATTGATTAGATTTTGGCAGTGATGCGGCTTATAGTCTGGATCCATGGATTTGTTGAACATTTCTGTATCACTGCGAGATAGCAGCACAGCGTCACTGTAACCATGACAACAAGTGAACAGTACGTCAGCTGAATGCTGACGATCACATGATTGCGATGCTACTAAAAATCCACCGCCATGGACTTATCAGGACTTATCTGTCGGAAATGATGCAAAGAACAACTGATTAAATTGTGGGGGTGTTTGCGAGTCCCGTCAGTTCCCGCCACCCGCGATTTGGTATCTGTACATGACGTACACATGCATAATATATGCTTGTGTTCAGCACAAGGTCATTTTGTGTGTGGGTACATCTGTATTAATCACATCTATTTTGCCGTGATTTCTGATCTTCAGTAACTAATAAACAAATCCTGCATTTAAAAAAAAAATGCTGCATTTCTGACAATGCCATATTTGGGAATGAACAGCCTTGGCGGAGTACTGTGCTCTGAGTGCTTTTCTAGTTTAACTCTTACACATTATATAAAGGCACAGAGTGATGTCAAACTAATAGTAAATCTTTGAACTTCTTTCTCATTTATCTGGAGGAAATGGATCGAATCAGTGTTGTTGTTTACTCCCAAATACACTTGAGGGAAACTCAGGTTGTTCCTTTTCAAATGTTTATTTGTCCCGCTAATGTTAAAGCTAGCCACAGTGAGACAGCACAGTAAGCTGCTAAACAGATCCACAGTATGTCGGTCAATGAGCTGCTCTGTCAGAGTAGCTGGGGGTTAAGTGCCTTGCTGGAAGGCGAATGATGATGAAACTGTAGTTGCCATGATGTAGTTGCAGACAGTTTCTCATTCTAATCACCTTGGCCAGATTTTCCCAAGCAGGCCAGGTACTTAACTTGAATGAGCATGAGCACATTTGTCTTTAAGCTTTCGCAATGCCAGGATAACAGGGCCTAAGTTGCTCTCATTCAAATACACCATGGCTGCATGCATCAGACCTCTCTTCATTAGGTCATAATCACTATGAAGAATGTGACAGATCAGGTGAAAAAGCACATTTGGTATTGATTTAATTGTAATTATGTCACATGTTTTCCACAAGGGATGGCACATTCTATTTTTTAATACTATATACACTACGAGTCAAAGGTTTGGACACATCTTCTCATTCAGTGGTTTCTATTTAATTATTTTATACATTGTAGATTAATACTTAAGACTTAAAAAAATGAATACATATGGAATTATTTTGTAAACAAAGAAGCGTTAATCTTCAGTATTAATCTACAACGTAGAAAATAATAGAAATAAATAAAAAGCATTGAATGAGAAGGTGTGGCCAAACTTTTGACTGGCAGTGATTGTGTGAGTGTATGTATGTGTGTATATCTCTCTATATAGTTTTTAGCCTATTTTTTCATCTAAATGTTTATTTTTAACTTTTTCGGTTGAATTAGTTCTGGCTTGCTCATTTGAATTTAATAAAAATCATTCCTCTACTCTCAGCACTAATTCCTTTCCTAACCCCTTTTCACCCCATTGTCTCTAATCTGCAACTGCTCCACAAGGGGTTGGAAAGGGTTTTTTAGGGCTAGAGGAAGGGGGTGAAAGGGTGAAGAGTGGGGTGAATCTGGTGCATTGTGGCTGCACATTAATTGAATGGGCTCAGATCCTGAATCCCTAATTAGGGACAATGGCTGTGACATGGGCAGTGCAGAAGCAGAGAGCTCTTCTCAGACGTAAGTGGGGTGTTGAAGGACGTCCACGGGAAAGCACCTCACACTCCAAAAGCCTTAAGAGACCATTGTGTGAGCGTCCGAGCGCGCACACACATACAAATGAAAGAGAGGTGGGGTGGAGAAGGGGGTGGAAGCGAGATGGCGCTCCAGCAGCCTCATCTCGTCTCTTCCTCCTTCCAGCTCATTGACTGATGTCACAGTGAGAGACTGGGGGGAGGTGGGAGTGTACCATTTGGGGGTGAAAAAAAAAAAATCAAAATGACGTGAGAGGACCTACGTCAAAGGAGGAAAACAAACACCTTGCTAAGAACCATCAGGCTGTGGCGGTGTCTTTCTATGTGTCTATGCACAACATGATCCGCGTTCACGTGAGCATCACGTCGACTAGGCGTCCCTGCACCATATTGCAGCATTCATTATCTATAACCGCTTAATCCTGTAGAGGGTCATGGAAGGGCTGGAGCCTACCTCAGCTGACATCCAGGATGAAAGGAAGGCTACACTCTTGACAGGACTTAATATTAACGTACACTGAGACTATGTCTATGTTAAGACGTACACTACCAGTCAAAAGTTTGGACACACCTTCTCAATTAGTGGTTTCTCTTTATTTTCATGACTATTTACATTGTAGATTCTCACTGAAGGCATAAAAACTATGAATGAACACATATGGAATTATGTAGTAAACAAAAAAGTGAAATATGATAAAACATTTTTTATATTTTAGATTCTTCAAAATAGCCACCCTTTGCTTTGATTACTGCTTTTCACACTCTTGGCCTTCTCTCGATAAGCTTGAGGGTACATTCGAAGTTTTTGCAATTTTCCCAACTAACTGACCTTCAGTTCTTAAAGCAATGACAGACTGTTCTTTCTCTTTACTTAGCTGATTGGTTCTTGCCGTAATATGGATTCTAACAGTTGTCAAACAGGGCTGTCAACTGTGTACCAACCTGACTTCTGCACAACACAACTGATGGTCCCAACCCCAAAAAGAAGGCAAGAAATTCCACAAATGAACCTTGACAAGACACACCTGTGAAGTGAAAACCATTTCAGGTGACTACCTCATGAAGCGTCATAGATTTGATGCCTTCAGTGAGAATCTACAATGTAAACAGTCATGAAAATAAAGAAAAAACATTAAGTGCAAAGGTGTGTCCAAACTTCTGACTGGTAGTGTATACATTTTGAAATACAGTTATTGCTCGAAAACAACACACATCTACGTTTTAGTAGACTTTGGTGAAGCACCTGAACAACGTGAAACTGTTTTTTTAATCACCCTCTTTGTAGTTTGAATACTCACTTATCACTGCTAATGTCTGGTAAGTTGTGTGACAGACAGATAAGAACAGAAAAAAGATAAAGAGGACATAAATTTTTTATAGTCCTCCTAAGTTCCCTAATACAACACTCTTATGTATTAGGTTTACACTATTATACTACCTTATAGACAAGCACACAAACAGCTTTGGATGTCACAAACAAATAGTTGTTCTTATACTACTTTTTCTTGTAGGACGTGTTCCCTACATGTACAGTACATCAGTGTCCATTCCGCGATGAATCAGAATGGTCCATTTTTTTCAGTACATGTGCAATTGGTGTTTTTGCAGCATAGAAAACGTGTCTGTGTGGTCACAACAGATTGAAGGATTTGCACCGAGTTGATGACAAGATTTATGTCCCTCAAACCCTAGCAGACCTTTACATACTTTCAGATATAGAAACTATACCACTATCTTTAGCCAAACACTGTGTCAAGTGCTACAGCTTTAATCAGTCCCCTCCTACTCTATGTGTCCACCTATACAGCCATAGTTATTCTCATATACAGAGTTTTCATGTTCCAGTGTGAGGTATTTAATAAACCACAGCCAGTAAGCACTACACATTAAACAAAAGTCTTTCACAAACTGCTCTAGTGTTGTGACAAAATCTTGGTTCTTGAATTTTGAGGTCATTTGACCAAAACAATGT
Source organism: Amphiprion clarkii (assembly GCA_027123335.1). Taxonomy (NCBI): domain Eukaryota; kingdom Metazoa; phylum Chordata; class Actinopteri; family Pomacentridae; genus Amphiprion; species Amphiprion clarkii. The sequence continues at coordinate 25,590,669 of CM049568.1, forward strand.
GAATACAGGTTAATGACAACATCCATGCTGTGCATTTGACTTGAAAAATTTACGCGACTAAAGGTTGTCTTCTTAACTTTACTGGTCTTGTGGCAAAAAAATCCAATTCGTTTAGACACAGCGCTTAAATGCAGAGAAAGACATGAAAGAATCTCATATAGATGCATTCATAAGACAACAGTTTTCCTTCCGCTTGAATTGCTGAATTTCTGATCAATTATATTGAATTACTAAAAGGTGAACTCAAAGTGTTCAGTTGCCATTTGGCAGCTACGGAAAATGTGAAAAAAAAGTTTTGCAAAGTGTTTTTTTGAAGTTACCTTCAGCATCTGTACCGTCACAATTTCAGAATTTTGACCTTGTAAAGACTGTTTTCTATTGTGACATCCCAACTAAAGAAGATGCTGTGCAAAATCAGATATGTTACCTTCAGTATTATCACTTGAGTCCGTTTTGGTTTTGACCGAAGACGACAAATGTGAAAATAACAAAAATCTGGTTGTGCAGTTATTAATAAGTCAGTCTTGTGTTGCTCCTCATCTCTAGTGAATTGAAGCTACATGAGCCACAACTTGCATAAAAACCAAACAACCAACCAAACAGGTTGCGTTGCATTGTGGGTAATGTAGGTGCCGTATTTGGACAAGGACGATGAGTGAGCTGACTAAAGAAGACGCAACGTTTATTAGTCAGTTTTTCAATGATGTCGCTCCTCATCTGTAGTGAGTTGAAGACATCCAACCATCCAACCAACCAAACCAGTTGCTTGGTGGATAATGTCATCAACAGATTTGGACAAGGAAGATGAGTGAGCTGACTAAGATACAACTTTTATTAATCAATTTTTCAAAAGCAGACAGAAATCTCAGCTGTTTTTTTTTTTTTTCATATGAGGCACAAATGCTGTTGTTAGATTTGAAAAGATTACTGCAGTTTAGTAAAATAACAACTCATCCCATTCTCCTTGGTTTCTTTAAGGCACTAAAATGACTTATCTACAGACATTTATATGATTCTAAACAAATCATATGAACCTTGCCAACTGGAAAAAACATTTTCTTGATCTAAGTATTCACACTAACACTTACTTTGCGATCAGGAGTGGAAAAGTGAAGTTGAGTACAAGTGTGGAGTCCTTAGACAACACCCACTGTGGGTTGTAATGAACGAATGTGAGAGATTTAAACGCCGGTCCAAACCGATTCATGACTCCCAGCTAGTTTATGCGTGTTTAGCCTGGTCAATCGATGGCATCTCCGATACTGTCAGCTGCCCTCCGGGTGTGTAACCAGGATGCAGAACAGCAGCGGCGGTGAGCGTCTAGGTGTGTGCAAACGTGTTTTTGGTCCTACAGAGAGACGCAGCAGGATCCTCCAGGCCAAAGGTGTCAGCCAGCCAACCAGCCAGGCGGCTCACCCTCCCTCCTTTGCGTTTGCTTCCCCCCACACCCTCCCCTACCTCCCCTCCTACGGGCCTCATTATGAGAGGGAGAAAGCTCACGGATACCCTCTCCTCCCCCAACTCCCACTGCACCACTGCTGTGGAGAGAGAGGTAGAGGAAAGAAAAAAAAAGAGTCAGGTGCTAAATGTGAACGTGGATTAGTTTCTATGCCAACGGCGGGAGGACGCATTCACGCAGCCAGCCAGCCAGCCAGGGTCCCTGCAAGACACTTGTTTTTGTCCCTCTTGTTTTCTCTCCTTCCCTGCCCTCCCTTCCCCTCCCTCCTCTTTCGTGCCTCTCTCTATCAGTAGGGGAGATAAGGCTGGGCCCTGTGCCTGGTATTAAACCTTATCTCTCCAGCTGGGGCTAAGGCCTGCTGGATTTGGCTGCACAAGTGCTCCGGTTCAACTCAAACATGCCTTGTTTTACCGGCCACCCATTAGCATCACTTGTCACCTGGAGGCTTGACATGGCTCCAGTGGATCTGTGGAGTTTTTTTTTTTGTTGTTTTTTTTTTTTTTATAGTTTCCATCATGCCACATGCAACGGCTGCTTACCAAGTCTGAGAATATATAGGTATAGAATCTTTTCTGAAGTTTTATATGGGAGCAGATAAATATTTTAATTGTTTTTCTATTGATTTCCAGGAGTTTTTTTCCCTCGTTCCGCACGCATAGCCTATCTCCAGGAGCTACATTCACGTTTCCTTTGTGTGATATTTCCTCCTGATGCTGCTGTCCCTCTCTCTGTAAGGGTTGAGAGAGAGAGCGAGAGGCTGGATGGGAGGGAGGGAGGCAAGAAGAAGAAGAAGAGCGATAGACAGGAAAGAGGAGATAGACGGCGAGGGAGACGGGGGCAGAAGCAAGGAGACGGGAGAAGAGAGAGAGAGAGGAGGTGGGAGAGGAAGGAAGGTGCACACACATGAAGTCAGGCGGGGGAAGCAGGCAGGAAGGGGTTAAGGTGAAAACAATAACAAGGGGAGCGGGGAGCGTGCGTCTATGTGCGGCTCCCTGGAAGTGTCAGGCTCTCTGTTCATTGACAGTGTCGTGCACCCGCCGCCCCGAGAGCGCCGGCAGCCTCACAAAGACAGACAGCTCGAATTAATCCCACGGGGGGAGTGCGTGACAGTTTGGCAGAGCGGAGAATTGAAAGGGAGGAGGATGCCGAGAATGGGGAAGGCGCGAGCATTTGTCAAATCATAATTAAATGATGAATCACTATTCTGTTATTAACGATATGCCCACCCGAACCTCCCTTGTTACCAAAAAAAAAAAAAAGATGGAAATGGAGAAATGAACGACCACCGGCATTGTGGCCACTGGAAAATAGAGGATTTATTGCCCGCTCTGCTTATTTTTGCAGGGGTTGTGGTTGCACCCTAGTTTGTTGTTGATGGTTAATGCAGGCTTCTCTATAGGCTACTAAAATCAATACAATTTGAAAACATATCCTTCAACCAAATATATCGAGAATGCCTTGAAAATCATGCATGAATAGCAAATACAGATGTGAGGCATTATTTAGTCAAACCAAAGCATTTTGCTATGTGACAATGATGACGTCTGAAATCACTCGCTTGAATAGTTGCGGGATACACAATGTGGAATTATTGGCTTCTTAAAAAGTAGGTCTTTACTCTTAATGAACAGCGTCCAGCGTCTCTTTTATATTAATGCATTATCAACCAGACTTTTTATTCTTCGCACAACTGCTTCGTTCCTCTTTTGTGTGTACCTACAAAAGCAACACCATTAACGCCTCTGAGAAGAGACTGTTTGAAAGTGTGGCCTTATCCCGATTTCTAGCGGTTATCGAATCTTACCTTTCCTCGTCAAGTCTGTGTGTGAAACATTGTAAGGTGTAAGATTTATACATTAACGAATTGCGCGGAGGTTCACAATATTATATAAAAATTCCTCAGAACTCTGGAAAGCATTGAAATCCATTCACTTATTTCTTTTTTTGCACACGTTTGGTAGAGTTTTGAATATAAATAGATAAACTTGCTGTTTCTTCCCACAAATCTACTCTCAATAACTCATAATGACAAAGGAGAGCAAGTTCCTTAAAAATTTAGCAAATTTATTCATTATCAAACACTGAAACCTGTCATTTATGGATGCATTCAGACCCTTTGCTTTGGCTCTCCAAATTGGGCTCAGATATTTGCTTTAATTATCCTTGAGACGTGTGAAGAATTTCATGCGTGAACTTGAGCTAGATGTGGAGGTCTGACTTGTGAATTACATTAAAATGGACGTCTTCCACGCGCATGTAAATGTGGAAGGCAAAACATAAGAAACAACTATCAATGCAACGGAGTCCAGTCTGACGCCGCTACCAACTACAGCCTCAATAATATACATAGTAAGCTAGTCAAAACAGACGTGATTTTCTTTGTAGAAGTAGAATTTACGGCTGATTTGTTGTATTTATCTTGGATTACATTTTACAGGTGTAGCTGCTAATGTGACCTCGGTGCATATCAAACTAATGGGCATTTGGCTTTCCTGCTTTTTCTTGTCAATCCACATTGTAAGTAGGGTTAGGGTTCCTAGGGTTGTACGGTTAGGGTTAATGGTGATATATAAATAAAGTTATTATCAATAATGACAACAAAGCTATTTTAAAAATGTATACAATATAAGAAACATATCCCTGCTCCATAATCTGCTTCAGTTGTCACTTTACAGCAGCTCAGTCATATACCTAAGTTGACAGGGCTCGTGGAACAATGATATAATAGGAAAAATCAACATGAATATAAAAGCCTTCAAGGTGCACATTAGAGTGAGTCAGTTTTATGGCTTCTTGCTAACTTTTCAAGCTGTCCTTGCCTCACAGTAGTATTAGCGCAACAACAAATCTGAGTCACCTGTGAGGTTCATCACTGCACTGTGGCAGCAGCAGCAGTGGTAACAAAAATGAAGAGAACAACAACAACTATGCATAAACACGAATTGAATTCAGACCGTGTTCGCTTTCATTTGTTCAAACTTGATGTTTTGTAAAGGTTGCTAGAAATGTAATACAGCCATCTGGAAATGGAGACCAATGCACACAGACATGTGTGACCTCAACTACGTATTTTTAAGACAGTAAAGATGAACAGTCTACTGCTTGCATAACCAAACATAATCACCTTGTGGAGTGTCTGGCACCAGGATGTTAGCAGAGGATCCTTTGGGTGCTGTGGGGCATCCATGGATCGTTGTGGCATCATCCTGCTGACGCTTGGTCAGTAAAAGATCTTGGGTGTTAGGAGGCTGGGTCAAAGCCTTGGACTCTGTGACGTGTTCCTGAGCAGTTTTTGAGGTGCCTTGCCCTACCTATGAAGATCACTGGTGTTGAGGAATACCATGACTGTAGGAGCATCCACAGCAGACTCCACTAAACTGGACGCACTGCTGCTTGTGCATGTCTATCTGTTAATGTGAAGGTGCAGTTCAAACTTGTGCTGCATTGAAAGTGATACGGAAATGTTAGTAGGTCCAATTTAGTAAGCTTGTTGTCGCGACTTTGACATAAAAGAAGCCAGAGTGCACATTTAGACATGCAGGCAACACGTCCGGTTTCCGTCAGATTAACAGAAAGCAGTGACTGTCTGAAAGGGGTTTAATGTTTACATTACTTGTCAGTGGTTGACAGCAAATATGGTTTATCAAAGTGGCTGTAAAATTCACCCACTGTTATACATACAGAACAAAGTTTTTTTTTGTCCTTGCTTATTTAGACAGTTGTGTTGCCAGTCTTTCTGCCTTTCTTCTATTACATTTCACTGTATTAATTTTGTCTCCCAATACCTACAAGCTGTTCAAGGGCATACAACTAAAGATCCGCCATATTATGTTTGGAGGACTGATGCATTGTCTGTAGAGGATGAGTCTAATTGTGTACGAACTGATGCCATTACAGTGGGGCAAAAAAGTATTTAGTCAGCCACCAATTGTGCAAGTTCTCCCACTTAAAATGATGACAAAGGTCTGTAATTTTCATCATAGGTACACTTCAACTATGAGAGACAGAATGTGAAAAAAATAATCCAGGAAATGACATTGGAGGATTTTTAAAGAATTTATTTGTAAATTATGGTGGAAAATAAGTCTTTGGTCAATAACAAAAGTTCAGCTCAATACTTTGTAATATAACCTTTGTTGCCAATGACAGAGGTCAAACGTTTACTGTAGGTCTTCACCAGGTTTGCACACGCTGTAGCTGGTATTTTGGCCCATTCCTCCATGCAGATCTCCTCTAGAGCAGTGATGTTTTGGGGCTGTCGCCAGGAAACACGGACTTTCAACTCCCTCCACAGATTTTCTATGGGGTTGAGGTCTGGAGACTGGCTAGGCCACTCCAGGATTTTGAAATGCTTGTTACGGAGCCACTCCTTCATTGCCCGGGCTCATTGTCATGCTGGAAGACCCAGCCACGTTTCATCTTCAATGCTCTCACTGATGGAAGGACGTCTTGGCTCAAAATGTCAAGATACATGGCCCCATTCATTCTTTCCGTAACATGGATCAGTCATCCTGTCCACTTTGCAGAAAAACAGCCCCAAAGCATGATGTTTCCACCCCCGTGCTTCACAGTAGGTATGGTGTTCTTGGGATGCAACTCCGCATTCTTCCTCCAAACACGACGAGTTGAGTTTGTACCAAAAAGTTCTATTTTGGTTTCATCTGACCACATGACATTCTCCCAATCCTCTTCTGGATTATCCATATGCTCTCTGGCAAACTTCAGACGAGCCTGGACATGTACTGGCTTAAGCAGGGGGACACGTCTGGCACTGCAGGATTTGATTCCCTGTCGGCGTAGTGTGTTATTGATGGTAACCTTTGTTACTTTGGTCCCAGCTCTCTGCAGGTCATTCACCAGGTCCCCCCGTGTAGTTCTGGGATTTTTGCTCACCGTTCTCATGATCATTTTGACCCCATGGGATGAGATCTTGTGTGAAGCCCCAGATCGAGGGAGATTATCAGTGGTCTTGTATGTCTTCCATTTTCTAATAATTGCTCCCACAGTTGATTTATTCACACCAAGCTGCTTGCCTATTGTAGATTCACTCTTCCCAGCCTGGTGCAGGTCTACAATTTTGTTCCTGGTGTCCTTCGACAGCTCTTTGGTCTTGGCTATGGTGGAGTTTGGAGTCTGACTGTTTGAGGCAGTGGACAGGTGTCTTTTATACAGATAATGAGTTCAAACAGGTGCCATTAATACAGGTAACGAGTGGAGGACAGAAGAGCTTCTTAAAGGAGAAGTTACAGGTCTGTGAGAGCCACAGATCGGGGGGGGGGGGGGCTGGAGCCTATCCCAGCTGACTCGGGCGAAGGCAGGGGACACCCTAGACAGGTCGCCAGTCTGTCGCAGGGCTACATATAGAGACAAACAATCACTCTCACATTCACACCTACGGGCAATTTAGAATAATCAATTAACCTTAGCATGTTTTTGGACTGTGGGAGGAAGCCGGAGTACCCGGAGAAAACCCACGCATGCACAGGGAGAACATGCAAACTCCATGCAGAAAGATCCCGGGAAAGCCGGGACGCGAACCAGGGACCTTCTCGCTGCAAGGCGAAAGCGCTAACCACTACGCCGCTGTGCAGCCCACAATGTGAGTTCCTGGATTTTTTTTTCACATTCTGTCTCTCACAGTTGAAGTGTACCTATGATGAAAATTACAGACCTCTGTCACCATTTTAAGTGGGAGAACTTGCACAATTGGTGGCTGACTAAATACTTTTTTGCCCCACTGTATATTCTGTTCTTGAATGAGGTCAATGTTTGATACATAAAACTTCTATTCTAAAATGAAGTTTTATATAGAGTCAATGTCTTCATAAATGGAGGTCCTTTTTTGTCATTATTCTCCTTTTTTGCAGTTTTTAATGGAAGTAAATGGAAGACTGCACTGAAAAGGCACATCTTATACACTTGTTTACTGCAACTGGATTGTAACAGCAAGAAGTTGCTCAAAACTAAATTTTGGTTGATTTTCAAGTCAACAGTCAACAGCTGAAACATATTCATAACTGCACTAATTATCCAATGGAAGGCTCTTACCTATTTGCTTAGTTAAACCCAAATGTCGACTTTTTTTGGGCATGCAGTGTATATTAAATTATATTAAATGAAATTAACTGTCTTTATTCCATCATTGTTTTATGTGCTGGACAACAGATACGCACTCATATCAAGATACAGCAGCTGCTATTGCTCAGTCACAAACTAATTTCCAGTAGGATGACATTCAGTATCAGGTAAGATGACCCTAGCGTGGAACAGCTTTTTGTTAAACATAATTAAACCATGTTTAATTAGACCACCATACTCTGAATTCTATCGATTTTATAGGTGATACTGATATTTCAATATTTAATATCTCAAAACAACCTTATTCCTACGACACAAATACACAATTTACAGTAAGCATTGTTTGGGCGATGAGCTACTCTCTGTTGTGTTCTAGATTTAGTATTGGTTTTACCTCAAATTGCATTGGACTCCATGTTGTTGGATAGGAAATTCAGTTAGATTGCTGTAATCTGAATGGCTTCTTACATTTTCCAATTTCCATGTTCAATAATAAAGAAGCTTTGGCAGTGTTCCATTTGAAAAAGTAAAAGCGCACCAGCTGAAATCCCTGAAGCAAGCAGAGAAACATCAGCAGTTATTTTCCCATTGGCATGACTCTCTTGAACCTGGAACCATGTTGGACTTGTTGCTTAGGGTCACTAATGGATAACTTTACAGCCTGCATGTGGCTTACTGCTGTCATATATGGATATCTTCAATACTTTGGCATGCACATGCATAGGAACACTTTCTTCTTTCATCCTGTAGTACAACTATACACATTTTCAGTTCATAAAAGAATATAATGTAGAAGTGGTATAGAAAGGGAAAATGAGGATGAATATACCAGAAATGGCGACAGACTATACCCTGTTGATTGTGATTTGAAATATGGAGTGGCATTAATCACTTTTGTCTAGGTCACAAGGAGCCTTTGACGTGTCTGATCGCTCACCGATCTTGTTTGCAGCAGTTGTCTACACCTGATTCCACAAGCCTCCATAAAAATGATTTCCAATATCTCTCTACGTGGCAGTCGATACCAGAGGAGGAGGGTGACTCGTGCTACAACGTGCTCCTAAATCTTTAGATTAGCATATGAGATGAAAGATATTTGACTTGACGCTTTTCGCTAATTATTACACGTTTTATCTCATTTAGATTTTTTTTTGTGATTGCCACAGTCTCAATTGTTTTCTGTCTGGTTAATTCATACTTGATTGTGTTGTCTTGGTATGTTTTTAGCATCATTAAATGTACGTAAAAGCCGATTTTATTGTTGCATTTACCTTAGTGGAGGTCGTAGTTTCCAGCCTGTGCACCGGTGATAGATGACCGCCATGCCCTGCCATGCTTCTCCCCGCTCTGCTTTATGACAGCTATGGAGCTCCAGATAAGATAAAATTTACAGAGAAAACCTCAACAAAGGGCCGGCTGTATATTCCCCTCTAAAACAGGCAGAGGTACGGGATTCCTACTGGCTACATGCTGGGTTTTCACGAAATCAGTTAAGTGTGTGTCTGTGCATGTGGGAAAACACATAGTTTTTTTTCTTGCTTGTTTTTGAGCCCTGTTCAGCGGAAACACAACTAGGGCTGCAGCTATCGATCATTTTAGTAATCATGTATTCTATCGATTATTCTGGCAATTAATCGAGCAATTGGATTCCACGCTTGACATGCGCGTTGCAGCATCAAAAGTGGAAGTGAGCGCACTGTGCAAGAGAAATAACCATCCTGGTGGAACACAGGTGGACATCTGCGCTGTATTGTACATATATAGTATAGTACAGGTGTATTGTACATATACAGGATAGTACAGTTTTCTACCAGCATTCCTTTCTTACATAGTTTCCAGTTGCAGCTTTTTACTGTCATAAATGTTTACGTTCCTCATTGTTCTCCATTAAAACAACCTGTTGACTGAAGCAGCTGAACACCATCGGTTCATTTTGTGCGGAAAACAAGTCAAATGATCGTTAAATGCTCCTGTTTGTGTGACGAGTTTGAAGCAGAAAGTCAGAGTTAACAAAGAAAGTTGAAAACCACCTTCATACCTGTTAACTCTGATGAGGTTTTAGTTTTTGTCGAGCCGAGTCACACAAAGAAAGTGACTATGTTGAACTGCCTTCATCGTTCAGTTTCTGATCTGCTGAATGCTGTAAACACTAGAAAAGCTGCGGCAGTTAAAATAGAAGCGTCCCGTCAAATTTAAAATCCCCTTATAAATTCTTGATCATAGGTCCAGGTCTGTACAGGATGAAGTCTGGGTCTGGACGGTCCAGATTGTCCAGGCCATTTAGTAACCTGGGGTCTCATGTATAGTGAATGAAATGAAGCCTCGATTCAGAGAATTTTGCCTTGAGGAATTTTAGTAATCGAATTACTTGAATAACTGGAGGAATCATTTGAGCCCTAGTTTTTACATACATGCTTCTCTGAATATAGCATAAAGACTGTGTATTTGAAAAGCTTTATAAGGTAGCCTTCACATTAAAGCACATATAAAAGACACCAGTCTCTTCGGGATGACCACAAGCCCTGCACCACCATGTGCATCTTGTACAGTGATTGTTGTACTTTGTGTGCGTCGAGCCTCTTCACAAGTTATTTATGCTCCGGTATAAGAGCGTACCTGACACAGGAGAGCATCGTGGAAACCTATTTCCCCCCCGTGTCGTATAAACAGTCTATTTCCTGCAGCGTAAGGAACAGGAGCAAAAATCCTGGAAGCTTAGAAAAGGAAGTCAGAGCAATTAAAGAGCCATTAGTAGCACCTCTCTGAAAAAGCCATTAATCAAGAAGCGGCGGTGCCGCTCACAATGGCGAGTGCAGCGTACACCGAGGAGAATGAACGACGGATGATTAAATGAAAGATATCTCTATTTGTAAAGCGTCTATCTGGGCTGGAGACACGTGCAGCACTGTAACGACAGATTATATTTACACACAGAGAAATCTAAAGAGGAGCACTACTACTACGTTCCACATTTAAAATAATGAATTCACCTATTTTCCCTAAGTATGTATTAGGATATAATGATTATGAATACAGAAAGAGAAGATGAAAAGGTTTCTTACTGCAAGCCGTCTATTTCATATATTTTATAAGTTGTGGTCATAAAAATGGGTGTGAATTTTAAAATGTCAAGCATTTCAATCTACTCGAACACCACAGCATTCTGCGTTTTTCTAGTAAGTGATGGTATTTCTTGTTAAGCCTTAATTATTCTACCTTGTGAGCGTGCACAGAGAAAGCTGTGGACATGATTATATACTAGTCTGAATCACCAGATGCAGGATGCAGGTATAAGCCTGCTATTGGCCGCCAATTTCAGGTGGCTTTGTCCTGATCTCCAGCTATCTGTGTGTTTTCTTCGCTACAGGAAACATCAGCAACGTCTGAACAGCAACCTACCATGCTGAAAAGTTCTGCAGAGGATTTGGATTGTGCAGTAAGTCAGCCATGTTTTTTTTTTTTTTTTGTGGATTATCAGTTTTAATTATGGTACTCCTGTCCTTGAATGCAAATGTTTCACCTAAACAACCCCTCCTGTCACTATTTTGAAGGAACATGAAATCGTTCTTTCTGCCCATCTCGTCTGTGATTGGTTGAAAGAAATACAAACAAGCCAAACCATTTTTTTTTCTTTCTTATAGCAGAATGAGAGTGAAGTGCAGCCAGAGCATTATGTTCTATAGAATGGGTTTGGAAAGCGAGACTATTAATACACTAGTCTGTAGTCGCTTTGAGTCTTCCAGGTCTGATGTGCTCATTCTAATCATTCACATCACTGCTGCCTTTGTTGACTGTCCATGTGGAAACAAAATTGAGGAGATAACCAAATTTAACAAAGAGAAACTCTACCACTGACCTTACTTTTGCCAAATTCTACTCTACCGTTCAAAAGTTTGGGGTCACTTAGAAATGTCCTTATTTTTGAAAGCATTTTTTTTTCAATGAAGATAACATCAAATGAATCAGAAATCCAGTCTATTCAATTCAATTCAATTTTATTTATATAGCGCCAATTACAGGTCAAACTGTCTCAAGACGCTTTACAGAACCCATATGCCTGAACCCCCAGAACAAGTCAAAAGGCGACAGTGGCAAGAAAAACACCCTTTTAAAAGGGAAAAAACCTTGAGCAGAACCCGGCTCTTTATGTGGGGCGGGAAACATCTGCTGCTTGCCGGCGGGTTGAGAGGGACAGAAGAGGTAGAAGGGTAGAGGGGTACAGGTAAGACACTGTCTTAGACATTGTTAATGTGGTAAATGACTATTCTATCTGGAAACGGCTGATTTTTAATGGAATATCTCCATAGGGGTACAGAGGAACATTTCCAGCAACCATCACTCCTGTGTTCTAATGCGACATTGTGTTAGCTAATGCTGTTGAAAGGCTCATTGATGATTAGAAAACCCTTGAATAAAAGTGTGAAAATTGCCTGGGTGACCCCCAAACTTTTGAACGGTAGTGTATGTCACGAGTAAAACTAATGCTACGTGTCCACTGGATCCATCAATTTCCCGCATCCCATTTATTGTCTATGTGAAACGTATGCTGTTGCATGCTGGTTCCGTTGCGGTGGGTTTCGAGCTGCGACCCACTGCGTCTCCCCAGAATTCGTTTGCATAAAGTAGACTTGGCTTCTACTTTATGCAAATTCAGTGCGGCGAACAGAGATCCGACACATCGTGAAACTTTCGTCAGACGTTTAGCCATCGTTCAATTAAAACGAGGACAGGTTCAGCAGCTTGTCTTTCGCCTCAAATGCTTTCAGAAACACTTTTCGCTGAACTGTTTTCGTAATAAAAGAGAAAGTTTGCGACTGAGCCGCCATGTTGGCCCGACTCATCTACCAGACTGAAGCTTGTGACCAGCTAGTGGCCCGCTAGTGGCAATTTTCAGATGCGGCACGTTTACATGCGGGAAAAACAGATCCAGTGGACACGGACCATAACTACACTCCCTAACTCCACCAGCCTGTATATTGTTTCTATGGAAGGTATGAATCTTCAGGAATTGGATCAAATACACATTCATTTTTTTTGAAAGGCAACTAATGTCTTTAAACAGCTGCTGATTGAATTTTTTTTTGTTAAATCTACTGTCTTGAGTAAATTGTGCATTTGATCAGTGACAGTTTGCAGCTGCTGATTTGATGCTCTAGTGAGTATAAAACTAAAGTGTTGATCAGTCACACTGAATGCTTGGT